>JAJQKJ010000845.1:10000-430000 GCA_029574335.1 Rana kukunoris
CACCTCTGGCCTCATGTGGTATTGAATGCCCTTGAAGTCAATGCGGAACCAATTATTTCCATTGACTTAAAAAAAAAGTCAGAGGCATCTCCATCAAACTGCAGGAGGAGGAGAGAGAGAGGAGGGATAACTTTGTTCCTGCGGTGTCTGCCCTGGATCAAGAGATCATTGAGTTTGATCCTGACACCAAGGAAATGCTGAAGTTGCTGGACTTTGGCGGCCTGTCCAACCTGCAGGTGACCCAGCCCACCGTGGGGATGAACTTCAAAAAGCCACGGGGGGGTGTTTAATTGTTTGTATCATAATTTCCATTAAACTTGGGGAAAACCAAAAAAAAAAAGTCATAGCAACACATAAAACCTTGACTTTTAATAACTACGGGACGTGGGGGCTCATCAGGGATCAGTGGGGGCTCGTCAGGGATCAGTGGGGGCTCATCAGGGATCACTGGGGGCTCGTCCGGAATCAGTGGGGGCTCATCCGGAATCAGTGGAGGCTCATCCGGGATCAGTGGGGGCTCGTCCAGGGGCAGTGGGGGCTCATCCAGGGGCAGTGGGGGCTCATCCAGGATCAGTGGGGCTCGTCCGGGATCAGTGGGGGCTCATCCAGGGGCAGTGGGGGCTTGTCCAGGATCAGTGGGGCTCGCCTGGGATCAGTAGGGGCTCGTCCGGGGGCAGTGGGGGCTCGTCCAGGATCAGTGGGGGCTCGTCCGGGGGCAGTGGGGGCTAGTCCAGGATCAATGGGGGCTCGTTCGGGCCAAGTGGGGGTACGTCTGGGATCAGTGAGGGCTCGTCCGGGATCAGTGGGGGCTCGTCCAGGATCAATGAGGGCTCGTCCGGGGGCAGCGGGGGCTCGTCCGGGATCAGTGGGGCTCGTCTGGGATCAGTGGGGGCTCGTCCGGGATCAGCGGGGGCTCGTCTGGGATCAGCGGGGGCTCGTCCGGGATCAGTGGGGGCTCGTCCGGGATCAGTGGGGGCTCGTCCGGGATCAGTGGAGGCTTGCCCGGGATCAGCGGGGGTTCGTCCCGGATCAGCGGGGGCTCGTCCGGGATCACCGGGGGCTCGTCCGGGACCAGTGGGGGCTCGTCCGGGATCAGTGGGGGCTCGTCCGGGATCAGTGGGGGCTCTTCCAGGATCAGTGGGAGCTCGTCCAGGAGCAGTGGGGACTCATCCGGGATCAGTGGGGGCTCATCCGGGGGCTCATCCAGGATCAGTGGGGCTCGTCCGGGATCAGTGGGGGCTCGTCCGGGGGCAGTGGGGGCTTGTCCAGGATCAGTGGGGCTTGTCCGGGATCAGTGAGGGCTCGTCCGGGGGCAGTGGGGGCTCATCCAGGATCAGTGGGGCTCGTCTGGGATCAGTGGGGGCTCGTCCGGGGGCAGTGGGGGCTCGTTCGGGCCCAGTGGGGGCTCGTCCGGGATCAGTGGGGGCTTGCTCGGGATCAGTGAGGGCTCGTCCGGGATCAGTGGGGGCTCGTCCGGGATCAGTGGGGGTTCGTCCGGGATCAGTGGGGGCTCGTCCGGGATCAGTGGGTCTCGTCCGGGGGCAGCGGGGGCTCGTCCGGGATCAGTGGGGCTCATCTGGGATCAGTGGGGGCTCGTCCGGGATCAGCGGGGGCTCGTCCGGGATCAGTGGGCATCACCTTACGATGCCTGCAACCAATATCCACTTGAAGACTAGGCCCCTTCTGGCACTTTTTTGTTTACGAATAAAACTCAGTATTTTTGCCAGAAGATTACTTGGAACCCCCAAACATTATACAGTGGAACCTCGGATTGCGCGTAACGCGATTAACGAGCGTTTCGCAATATGAGCGCTGTATTTAAAAAAATCGCAACTCGGTTTGCGAGTGTTGTCTCGCAAAACTAGCATAATTCAGGTCAAATGGGTGTGCAGTACCTGAGGTGGGGCGCCTGGAGCCGAGCAGAGCCGAACGTTGCCTATCACAGCAATTGGCGCCGCACGGAAGTGCACCGAAAGGCCCGAGGGCAGCGCGGCTGACCTTGGCAAATTTCGGGAACAAAGTCTTTCCGAGGTTTGCCGAGGTCAGCTGAGGTGTCCTCGGGCCTTTCTGAGTGTTTCCAAGGCTCTCCGGCGCCCCCCACCTCTGGTCACATGCGGTATTGCATCCCATTGAAGTCAATGCGGAACGAATTATCTTAGTTTCCATTGACTTCTATGGGAAAACTCGCTTTGGATTACGAGCATTCTCCTGGAACGGATTATGCTCGTAATCCGAGGTTTCACTGTATAGAAAAATAATGGCGAGGTCTCCGTAGATCGCAGACATCCACAGAACACATTGATATCTAATGGCTGCCTTCGTATGACGTTTCTTATTAGCGTTTTGCGTTCCTTGCGAACACTGCATGCCTCTTAATCCTCCACTGGTCTGTGTTTGGATACAGGGAGTAATGCCATGACTCCGTGTATGTGGTTACAGATAATCCTGCACTCCATGCACAAGTACCAGCCCCGGGTCCACGTCATCCGCAAAGACTTCAGCAGCGAGCTGTCGCCCACCAAGCCCGTTCCGACCGGAGAAGGAGTGAAGACCTTCAGCTTTCCCGAAACTGTGTTCACGACGGTGACAGCCTACCAGAACCAACAGGTGAGGAGACAAAGGCCAGGCTGTCCCAGCCATGGTTCATGGGAAGTAGCTTCTCCACTGCTGTAGCATTGTCCCACCATTAGGATGTCCATAGTTTTCTGGGAAGTAGCTTCTCCACTGCTGTAGCATTGTCCCACTCCCACCGTTAGGATGCCCATTGTTTTCTGGGAAGTGGCTTCTCCACTGCCACTGCTGTAGCAATGTCCCACCATTAGGATGTCCATAGTGTTCTGGGAAGTGGCTTCTCCACTGCTGTAGCAATGTCCCACCATTAGGATGTCCATAGTTTTCTGGGAAGTGGCTTCTCCACTGCTGTAGAAGTGTTTGGCCTTTAGGATGTCTATAATTTTCTGGGAAGTGGCTTCTCCACTGCTGTAGAAATTTCCTGTGATTGGGATGTCCATAGTTTTCTGGGAAGTGGCTTCTCCACTGCTGTAGCATTGTCCCACTCCCACCGTTAGGATGCCCATTGTTTTCTGGGAAGTGGCTTCTCCACTGCCACTGCTGTAGCATTGTCCCACCATTAGGATGCCCATAGTGTTCTGGGAAGTGGCTTCTCCACTGCTGTAGCAATTTCTTGTGATTGGGATGTCCATCGTTTTCTGGGAAGTGGCTTCTCCACTGCTGTAGTATTGTCCCACCATTAGGATGCCCATAGTTTTCTGGGAAGTAGCTTCTCCACTGCTGTAGCATTGTCCCACTCCCACCGTTAGGATGCCCATTGTTTTCTGGGAAGTGGCTTCTCCACTGCTGTAGAAGTGTTTGGCCTTTAGGATGTCTATAATTTTCTGGGAAGTGGCTTCTCCACTGCTGTAGCATTGTCCCACTCCCACCGTTAGGATGCCCATTGTTTTCTGGGAAGTGGCTTCTCCACTGCTGTAGCAATTTCTTGTGATTGGGATGTCCATCGTTTTCTGGGAAGTGGCTTCTCAACTGTTGTAGCATTGTTCCCGCCATTAGGATGTCCATAGTGTTCTGGGAAGTGGCTTCTCTACTGCTGTAGCAATGTCCCGCAATTAGGATGCCCATAGTTTTCTGTGAAGCGGCTTCTCCACTTCTGTAGCAATTTCCTGCAATTAGGATGTCCATCGTTTTCTGGGAGGTGGCTTCTCCACTGCTGTAGTAATATCCCGCCATTAGGATGTCCGTCATTTTCTGGGAAGTGGCTTCTACACTGCTGTAGTAATATCCCGCCATTAGGATGTCCGTCATTTTCTGGGAAGTGACTTCTACACTGCTGTAGAAGTGTTTGGCCTTTAGGATGTCTATAATTTTCTGGGAAGGGGCCTCTCTACTGCTGTAGCAATGTCCCGCAATTAGGATGCCCATAGTTTTCTGTGAAGCGGCTTCTCCACTTCTGTAGCAATTTCCTGCAATTAGGATGTCCATCGTTTCCTGGGAAGTGGCTTCTCCACTGCTGTAGTAAAGTCCCACCATTAGGATGTCCATCGTTTTTTTGGGAAGTGGCTTCTCCATCGCTGTAGCATTTTCCCACCATTAGGATGCCCATAGTGTTCAGGGAAGTGGCTTCTCCACTGCTGTAGCATTGTCCCATTATTAGGATGTCCATAGTTTTCTGGGAAGTGGCTTCTCCACTGCTGTAGTAAAGTCCCGCCATTAGGATGTATATAGTGTTCTGGGAAGTGGCTTCTCCGCTGCTGTAGCAATGTCCCACCACTAGAATTTGCCCATAGTTTTCTGAGAAGTGGCTTTTCCACTGCTGTAGTAGTTTCCCGCCATTAGGATGTCCGTCGTTTTCTGGGAAGTGGCTTCTACACTGCTGTAGAAGTGTTAGGCCTTTAGGATGTCTATAATTTTCTGGGAAGTGGCTTCTCTACTGCTGTAGCAATGTCCCGCAATTGGGATGCCCATAGTTTTTTGGGAAGTGGCTTCTCCACTGCTGTAGCAATATCCCACCATTAGGATGCCCATAGTTTTCTGGGAAGTGGCTTCTCCACTGCTGTAGCAATATCCCACCATTAGGATGCCCATAGTTTTCTGGGAAGTGGCTTCTCCACTGCTGTAGTAGTGTCCCACCATTAGGATGTCCATAGTGTTCTGGGAAGTGGCTTCTCCACTGCTGTAGCAATTTCCTGCAATTAGGATGTCCATCGTTTTCTGGGAAGTGGCTTTTCCACTGCTGTAGTAAAGTCCCACCATTAGGATGTCCATTGTTTTTTGGGAAGTGGCTTCTCCACCGCTGTAGCATTGTCCCACCATTAGGATGTCCATAGTGTTCTGGGAAGTGGCTTCTACACTGCTGTAGAAGTGTTTGGCCTTTAGGATGTCTATAATTTTCTGGGAAGTGGCTTCTCTACTGCTGTAGCAATGTCCCGAAATTAGGATGCCCATAGTTTTCTGTGAAGCGGCTTCTCCACTGCTGTAGTAAAGTCCCACCATTAGGATGTCCATCGTTTTTTGGGAAGTGGCTTCTCCACCGCTGTAGCAATATCCCACCGTTAGGATGCCCATAGTTTTCTGGGAAGTGGCTTCTCCACTGCTGTAACATTGTCCCACTATTAGGATGCCCATAGTTTTCTACTAGAACGAGGGGGGGTTCATTCACAACTTTAGTACCTCCCATCCTGTACTTGGACAACCAACATCTTCACTTCCAAGGTGTTGGTGCCTCCTGAGGATCTTGGCGTATCTTCCTGACACTCCTTAAAGCCAAAAAAGTGGCTTGGGGGAAGCTACAAACCATCTTGAACCTCACAGTCCAGTTGAACGTGACCAACTACTACTAGCTGTTATGTTCCATGTTTTCACCGTATTATGGATGTGTTTTGACTTCTATTGTTTCTTGTTCTCTCCGCACCTTTTTTCGGAATGTTCTGGTGATTCATTTGGTCCTTCTTCTCTCTTTGGAGCTTTTCAGCTCTATCCCCCTATAAAATGACGGAGCCGGGATATCGGAGCCAAATATTCTTTATTGTCTTTCTTGTTTACAGCATTATGCAAAGCAGATGGGGAGCAAATGTAGAACATCTTTATTAGTTTAGAGAGGGTTCTCTGATCCACAGATGATGAAATTGGTGGCCCCCTGAGAAGGCCTTCGATAAAAGCATCGATGACTCCTACCTACATAGAGTAAGGGTACATGGGATTCAGACTCAGGAGCCAAGACTCAAGTCCAATGCAGAAGACTATCATCTAGGCCAGGGGACTCCAAACCTTCTAAACAGAGGGCCAGTTTACTGTCCTTGAGACTTGGGGGGGCAGGCTATGGCCAGTGGGAGTAGAAAATGGCCTGGCATCCAGTGGGAGTAAACAATGCTCCAGTGGCGGTGCGTCCATAGAGGGCGTCGGAGCGCCGCCCCCTCTCTCCTGCACCCGTCAATCGACAATAGATAGATTCATGCATTGCACGAATCTATCTATGATTGCCTCTTCCGCCCCCTATTCAGGTGTCCGGCCCCATGTCGGGCACCGGGGATCTGAATTACAGCGGCAAGGGTGTTTTTGTAAGGGCCTGATTAGAGCCGTGGGCTCTAATAGGCATCCACGTTGGTAAACAGCAGGCGCAATGTTGTGTTAGAGAAGCAAATAAATCGCTTCCCTAACACTGACCCGCCTCTCTGCCAATCAGGTTGCCCAGGTCTGGTTACCCTGTCACTTGATTGGCTGAAGCAACAGGCTCTGTGATTAGACGCCCAATCAGGTGTCCAATCATAGCAGAGATGACGGGAAGAGGACAGTAGAAGACATGGAGGACTCGGAGCGCGGAGGACAGAGCCGTGACCCGAGACAGGTAAGTGCCGGGCGGGAGGGCACACTGGCAGAATTTGATGGGGCAGACTGGCGGCAATTGATGGGTGAACTGGCAGCAATTGATTGGGCACAGTGGCGGCAATTGATGGCGCAGACTGGCGGCAATTGATGGGGCAGACTGGCGGCAATTGATGGGGCAGACTGGCGGCAATTGATGGGTACAGAAGCTGCGTTTGATGGGCACAGTGGCTGCGTTTGATGTTTTTTTTTCAGTTTGTTTGGACGCCCCCAAAAAATTGGAGCACCAGCTGCCACTGCAATGCCCTATCTTTGGTGCCAGTGGAAGGACTAGTGCCCCATTGTTGGTGTCAGTGGGAGAAATAGTGCCGTGTTGTTGTTGTTGTCAATGAAAGGGTGATGGACCGTTTTCAGCAGATGAACCGATCGTGTGTGGGCCCCATCGTTTTTTTATCCATCGGTGAATAAACTAGGAACTTATTTTAAAATTATCTGATGGTTAAAAAACCGATAGAAAAACCCAAACGTCTGTGGGTACGCCCATCGGTTAAAAATTTACGCATGCTCAGAATCAAGTCGACACATGCTTGGAAGCATTGAACTTCATTTTTCTCAGCACGTCGTTGTGTTTTACGTCACCGCGTTCTGACACGATCGTTTTTTTAAACCGATCGTGTGTAGGCACGACTGATGATCAGACTGACTAATCAGCTGACTGATCAGCTTCATCGGATATCTGATGAAAAAATCCATCAGACCGTTTTCATCGGATGAACCGATCGCGTGTACAGGGCATTAGCCTTATTCTTCAAGGGAAAACCCTAACCCTAATCCCAACCCCAAACCCTTAATCTAACCCCAATACCAACCCAAACCCCAACCTTAATCCCAACCCTAATCCCAATTCCAACACCAACCCCTACCCCAACCCAAATCCCAATGCCAACCCCCATCCCAACCCCAACCTCTACCCCAAACCCAATCCCAACCCAAACCCCAATCCCCTAACCCCAATACCAACCCCAACCCCAATCCCAACCTTAATCCCAACCCTAATCCCAACCCCCATCCCAACTCCAACCTCTACCCCAAACCCAATCCCAACCCAAACCCCAATCTCCTAACCCCAAACCTAACGTATACTTTGGCTTAACTACATCATTTTTGCTCATACAATGGGTTTTTGTGGTGACTTTTGGATCCCCTAGTCCTGCAACACCATCTTCTACTAAAGTTCTATAATAGAAAATTGGAGTTTGTTTCAGATTTATGGGAAATAATTACGGAAGGAGGCTATGTGGAGCTTTTTATTCTATGTTAGATAGGATTTATTACCATTGGGTCACCATTTTTCTTCCAGATCACAAGGCTGAAAATTGACAGGAACCCCTTCGCCAAAGGATTTCGGGACTCGGGAAGGAACCGGTAGGTCATAATATGGAATTAGATGAAAGAACTGCCTGGTTGGAAAGATAATTTTAGCTGAGATAAACAATTTGCGGTTTCTGTGTTGGGTTTCTATGGAAGAAAAGGGCACTGTAATTGTAAACTGATGTAAGTTGAGATCTTTTTAGACCTGTACTTAGTCCATCAAAGTATTGTTCACATGTAAGAGCGGCAATGTTTGTAAGAAACAAAGTTATTCACTACCCTTCTTTTTAGGTCTTAAATACGGCAATGGGGAGCTGCCATGGCTAAGGATAGTGAACGTGGAGGGCTAGATGGTGGTTGAAGCCAATGTAAAGGAATGGTGGGCTTAAGACAATAAGTCCTAATTGGAAGGTCCACCGTTTTCCACCTTGATATGACATTTGCATATCAAGGTGCTCCACATTTTGTGACTCTCAGTTGACTCAAGAAGCTGTTGTAAAGTACAGGCTATTGAGAGCTCCATTTCTTGTGAACACTTGCATACTTCTTTCTGTTGTTGGGTTTCCTTTAAAGTTTGATTTTACATTTTAGAAAACAATTCCATCTTGTATCTTTAAAAAGCTAACCTTATGCTCCTTCCAATGAAATTGTCTAAGCAGAGATGATGTCATCAGTCTGCTGCAGGCAGGAGGAAGCATTTCCTCAGTCTCCTATGATCAGAGTTAAACATTGTAACTTTCTAGCAAGTCGTAAGAAAGATTTGTGATCCAGGATCCAGTAACTCCAGGATTTACATGATTGTGTCATCTCTAAGCTGGCGTCTTGGTCCAGGAAGTAGATGTAGGCCCTGGATGATGCCTGGACAAAGTTGGTTTCTTGCTTGTAAAGAGAAAAGTAGAGGAAGGCATTGTTGGGGGTGGGGATACTGTGATCTCTGCTAAAGGTAAAAAAAAATACCTGGGCTTTTGGCTGATGCTAGGTCTACTTTATTATTATCATAGATCCCTGAAGGCCAATTCAAGTTGAGAGGTATCTTAATATAGCGCGGTTTTACCCCGAAGGGTCCCGACGCACATAGCACAGTTCCTAAGAAAGGAGGACCCAGGTACCAAAAGCAGCACAGAGTTGCAGAAAGGGTGGAATAGAGAGGCTACACAGGAAAGGCTTTTGTGAAAAGCCAAGTCTTTAGTAATCTGTGGAAAACCAGGATAGTAGGGGCCTCCTGGAGCTCGACAGGGAGGCCATTCAATAATACGGCACCCTGGTGGGAGAAGACCCGACCACCATGCCGGATCTTCTTGGGCACCGAGATGTAGGGGAGATCTCTGCCGGTAGATCTGAGTTCAAGGGCCACAAGTTGTCTATTGGTTGTTGTGTAGCCCTTGGCACTCAACAGTTAGCAGTGGAACCCAGTGGCGGCTGGTGCTCCATTTTGGGGGGCAACCCCCTCTCGCGTCGCTTACTCATCCATCCGCCCACCACTTACTCTAGGTAGTGTTCAGCTTTTGATCCTTCCTGCATCTCCTAATCTGGGGCTTCCCCTGTGTCTCCTCCTCCTCGGCGGCCAATAGGGTCGCTTCTCCTCTTGGCCAATTGGGTTTCAGGACCCGCTTCCTGATTGGCCAGGAGGAGAACCAGGAAAACAATCACGAATATTAATTTGCTATTGTTACACAAGTGGGTGGGGTCAGACGCAGTGCTATGCGCCACGAGCCCACCATTTTGGAGGCCAATTAGAGCCTCCACGTGCTCACGTGCTTCGAAAAAGGAAATACACCATTGAATCCATGCGTCGACGACCTGTATGTGGATTAGAGGCTGGACGCATGGATTAGGGGGGCGGCATCCTTGCGCCCCGTATGGACAGGCCGCCACTGGTGGAACCATTAATTTGTAAAGAAACTATAATGGCAGTGATCTCTAAAAGCCTCTTGTAGTATGTTCTGCCACACCTGTAGCATGTCCACAGCCAATGCCCACCTCTTCTGGTACGCCCGCAGACAGTCTTCTTTAGGATTAATTATGTTGAACAAATTGTGATGTCAAGGGCCGCAGTTGAGGCCCCCCCTCTACTTAGTAGGTTCACAGCCACTGCTGTCGATTATTTGTATTCAAGGATCGCTCGGTAAACGGCCAGAAAACACTGTACCAAACAGCTACAAATTGTTTCCAGCATCACTGCTCTCTCTTGTTCAGCTGCTACAAATACAAAGAAAGACAAGAAAAGGTTAAAGAGCACCTGTCAGTTTAAATTTCTCCTTTTTCCATGAGATGGGAGCCAGAGTACGCGGCGCAGGACAGGCAGACTATAAAATTCTACTTTAATTGGCTGCAGCGCTCCGAAAATAACGTCTCAAGCGATCGTTGGAGGAGAGCCGTCTGGCCTATAAATACTGGGAGCAATAAATGAGATTGCTGTGCCCTAAGGCCTCTCGATAAATCTGAAGAGTCGAGGAATACAGAAAGACGCCGAACAATACACGTCTTCTTATGGGAAGATTGAGATACCATGCGGAAGGCAGTGTGGGCCTTACGTGTAGAAGGATATCACCAACACCGGGGAAAAAAGAGCTCAGGAAGTGTTTGCAAAACCTAACCCAATTTATAACATTCTCTACAACTTTTCTTCCCTCGATCTAAACGAATAGGCTTATCTTATACATTGTGTTAGTCATTGAAATAAATCATAAGGCTGCGGTAGAGAACCCCATAGCAGCTGTAAGGCTCTAACAAATGCGTAGAAATAAAAGCAACAATGATGTTTCGTCCAATAATTCAATATTTTGAGGGTCTAAATAACAAAAATAACTATATGTAGCCATGTCTGAACAATGTCAGGACCTTCAGCATATGGACTTTCATTCATCTTCTCTTGAATGGAGTTTCAAGCTATGAGCCTTCATCTGTCTTCTCTTGAATGGACCTTCAAGATATGGACCTTCATCCATCTTCTCTTGAATGGTCCTTCAGGATATGGATCTTAATACATCTTCTCTCGTATGGACCTTTAGGATATGAACCTTCATCCATCTTCTCTCGAATGGACCTTCAGGATATGGACCTTTATCCATCTTCTCTTAAATTAACCTTCAGGATATGGACCTTCGTCTATCTTCTCTCGAATGGACCTTCAGGATATGGACTTTTATCCATCTTCTCTTAAATGAAGTTTCAGGCTATGAGCCTTCATCTGTCTTCTCTTGAATGGACCTTCAAGATATGGACCTTTATCCATCTTCTCTGTAATGGACCTTCAGGATATTGATCTTCATCCATCTTCTCTCGAATGGAACTTCGGCATGTTAACCTTCATCCATCTTCTCTCGAATGGACCTTCGGCATGTTAACCTTCATCCATCTTCTCTCGAATGGACCTTCGGAATATTGAACTTCATCCATCTTCTCTGGAATGGACCTTTAGGATATGGACTTTTATCCATCTTCTCTTGAATGGAGTTTCAGGCTATGAGCCTTCATCTGTCTTCTCTTGAATGGACCTTCAAGATATGGACCTTCTTCCATCTTCTCTGTAATGGACCTTCAGGATATTGACCTTCATCTATCGAATGGACATTCAGGATATGGACCGGTAACGGAACGTCCCACAATCCGCTTGAGTACTTTCGTCATATACCACTTCCTCCCAGTCTGGATATAGATATCAGATATCCCAGCAGCGAACAAGCACACAACGAGACGAGACTTGTTTGTCTAAAACCAAGAATACAACCTTATATACAGTTTAAAGAGGAGGTTATCAGAACATAAATTACCATGAGCTAGTTAACTAATCATTTACCCAGACTAGGCGACTCATAGATATGACCTTTCAGGGTAGACGTCCCATCTCCTCGCTCACCTGCTATACAATACGCATTATCATAAGTGTAAACACAGGAACTCTTCACACAATAGCAGGGTCAATTAGCACAGATAACAGATATATGGCTGGAGGGGATGGCATTAACATCTCCTTACACTGTATGTCCCAACAGTATAAATCAGTCACTCTAATGGCATATACAGGGTCTCAGGCATACAACTCACAAAGAGCACCGTTCCCCCAAATGCCAGGGCCCATGATCGCAAGTCAAGAGGCTAGCATTCAGTCCCCTCCAAAAGCCTCTGTCCCAGGTGAGTCTGTCACAGGACCTTCATCCATCTTCTCTCGAATAGCCCTTTTTCCGTCTTCTATTGAATGGACCTTCAGGATATGGACCTTCATCCATCTTCTCTCGAATGGACCTTCAGGATATGGACTTTTATCCATCTTCTCTTGAATGGAGTTTCAAGCTATGAGCCTTCATCTGTCTTCTCCTAAATAGACCTTCAGGATATGAATCTTCATCCATCTTCTCTCTAATGGACCTTCAGGATATGGACCCTAACCCTTCTTCTCTTGAATGGATCTTCAAGATATGGACCTTCATCCAATTGAATAAAAAAAAAACTAGCTTAATCAGAACCCGAAATCCACAGCTGATTCATAAGAACGCAAAGAACATTTAAAAAGCATAATCCAATTTTCCACAAAAGGGAAGAAAATTCTTCTTGATTTTCAACCAGATACTCTCTGCATCCCTTGATCCTACTCCCAACTGGACTTGTTAGTTCTATTCTAGCCAACGTTTAATCTTCTTTTACCCAGTTTGGCCTTCATCCACTTTTTTTTGTTGATAATCCTACACTCTTACTTAGTCATCACACTCTAAACTGGTCCTTATCCCTTCCTCTAACCTGCTGTCAAGACTGTGAAGGTTCTCATTTATCCAGGTGATAGTATATCTAGTAGTAGTTGATCAGATTCAACTGGACTTTGGAGATGAAGAGATGCTCTGGATGGCTGCACACCTTGTGACTTTATTTAAAGCGGAGTTCCACCCAAAAACTGAACTTCCGCTTTTTGGAATCCTCCCCCCTAATACAGGTATTTGCTCCCACTTCTAGGCATAGATTGCTGCAGTATCCGCAGTGATCTAAGCCATGTCCGGCCCCTCCAACGTCCCCCCGCCCCCCGCTGTCTTCTGGGAGACACACAGGTCCAGTGAAACCGAAGATGGCGACACCTCCAGAGCCGAGGGACAGATCGGCTTCAGGTGCTGACATCGTGGGCGCCCTGGACAGGTAAGTCCAGGGCGCCCGCCAGCCCTCAATCTCCATCTCTGCAGCCTCAGCAGAACAGAGTGAATGCCCAGGAATAGCTCTGTACAGGCTTCTCATTCATTCACAAACCAAAGCATAGGAAGCACAGTTTACTATGCTTCCGTTTTGAATAGACACAGGAGAGATCGGTACCAATCACTCACTGTGTCCACTCAGAAAAGGAAAGGGACGCTAAATGACATATTTACCGTCCCCTTCACCCACTATTCAACAAAGGAAGGGGCTGGTAAATATGTAATTAACTCTGCTCTCCATTCTAACACATCCCCTGCAGTAGCAGGTGGGAGAGGGCTGAGGGGAGGGGGGAAGCCAGCAGCGGTATGGGGGGGCACGAAGAACACATGGACAGCTCAAAGAGGAGGAACACAAACAGGAGGGGTGGCGGTGAGGGGGGGATATATAGAGGAACCGATGCCCTTGTGTTTTCTTCCTGCAACCATCAAAAGCCTGGGGGGTGGAGAAGCTTGCATTCTGCGACTGCCACTCCCTGCTGCCCTTCCTATCCAGGTGTACAGTTGCTTGGGCCCCCCTGCATGAAGCCGGGTCACAAATGCAACTCCTATAGTTATGCCCATGTCTGTTGATTGATCCTAAATTTAGAAATTCAGATGGATGTTCTGCAAAAGAGCAGCTTTTTCCCCCAACTCCTTGAGAAACCAAATAAGAAGGAAGCCAGCTGCGTTCAGTAAGATTCAAACGTTAACAATCTTAATTGATCTGGACAGAGCAAACACAGAGTCCCCATAGACCTTCATGGTTAAGCCCAAGTTGATGGATGAGTCGTGTCAGAGGAGGTCCCAGGAGAGGACTCTCTGTTGGCTTTCTCCCGATCAAAAACATTGTGAGCCTCTTGAATCTTAATGAGTGCTAACGGCTTCCTTCTTTTTTGGACTTGTGCCGTGTGCAGGGCAGAAGACGAGCCTCTACTGATGTCCTTCACCTGGTCTTGGAGAGAGTAACCAGAGTTCAGTCTTGGGAGTAGGACATTCCAAGATCCTTTGATGCTTCCTTGAGAGACCAATCTGGTATGACCCATCGTTATACGAGTTGTAGGACCCATCGTTATAGGAGTTGTATGAAATATCGTTGTACGAGTTGTAGGACCCATCGTTATACGAGTTGTATGAAATATCGTTGTACAAGTTGTCTGACCCATCGTTATACGAGTTGTATGACCCATCGTTGTACAAGTTGTATGACCTGTCGTTATATGAGTTGTCTGACCCGTCGTTATACGAGTTGTATGACCCATCGTTATATGAGTTGTAGGACCCATCGTTATACAAGTTGTATGATCCATCATTATAAGAGTTCTGACCCATCGTTATACGAGTTGCATGACCCATCGTTCTACGAGTTGTAGGACCCATTGTTATACGAGTTGTATGACCCATCGTTCTACGAGTTGTAGGACCCATTGTTATACGAGTTGTATGACCCATCGTTCTACGAGTTGTAGGACCCATTGTTATACGAGTTGTATGACCCATCATTATACGAGTTGCAGGACCCATCGTTATACGAGTTGTATGACCCATTGTTATACGAGTTGTATGACCCATCGTTATACGAGTTGTAGTATGACCCATCGTTATACGAGTTGTATGACCCATCGTTATACGAGTTGTAGGACCCATCGTTATACGAGTTGTAGGACCCATCGTTATACGAGTTGCAGGACCCATCGTTATACAAGTTGTATGACCCATCGTTATACTAATTGTATGACCCATCGTTATACTAATTGTATGACCCATCGTTATACGAGTTGTAGGACCCATCGTTATACGAGTTCTGACCCATCGTCGTACGAGTGATGATTAGGGGCCGAGGCACAAAATGTATTAAAGTCTCTGCAGTTTCCTCATTAGAACCATTAAAGAGTAAAACCTTTCGGAGTCCAACATCAGATCTACCTCTTAAATTAGAAAATGACCTAATTACGTCTATCTGAAAGGTCAGTAGCTTGGCCATACTATGATATCCCTCACCTTCCCCCGTGATGTTTCTAACTTTACCCGTCTTCATAGTGGTGACATGTCGGTCAGAGCTTCCTTCTTCTTTGGACTTGTGCGGGTCAGAAGACGAACCTCTACTCATGTCCTTCACCTGGTCTTTGAGAGAGTAACCAGAGTTCAGTCTTGGGAGTAGGACATTCTGAGATCTTTTGATGCTTCCTTGAGAGACCAATCTGGTATGACCCGTCGTTATACGAGTTGTATGACCTGTCGTTATACGAGTTGTATGACCCATCGTTATACGAGTTGTATGACCCATCGTTATACGAGTTGTAGTATGACCCATCGTTATACGAGTTGTAGTAAGACCCATCGTTATACGAGTTGTAGTATGACCCATCGTTATACGAGTTGTAGTATGACCCATCGTTATACGAGTTGTAGTATGACCCATCGTTATACGAGTTGTAGTATGACCCATCGTTATAAGAGTGATGATTAGGGGCCGAGGCACAAAATGTATTAAAGTCTCTGTAGTTTCCTCATTAGAACCATTCAAGAGTAAAACCTTTGGAGTCCAACATCAGATCTACCTCTTAAATTAGAAAATGGCCTAATTACATCTATCAGAAAGGGCAGTAGCTTGGCCATGCTATGATATCCCTCACCTTCCCCCGTAATGTTTCTAACTTTACCCGTCTTCGTAGTGGTGACATGGCGGTCAGAGGAGAGGCCATGTGGATCCCATTATTCAGATATGCAAGACATGTTGTTCCATTTTCCATCCACTGTAGCTAGTTTGATTTATGGCCCAATATTAAAAATGTGGAGCCCTAAGACGAGGGGGAAAGAAAGATGAAAAGATACATCAAAATTTTCATACCTATTAAAAGTACAAAACTCTGTATAAACAGATCCAAATGTAGAGAGATTCATGGAGCGGAGCCTCAAATCGGCCCGTGATTTAGTTTTCATTTGTGTACAACACCAGCCCAGGTATGTAAGGTCGGTCCTTGCATGATGTCTGGAGGCCAGAGAGAAAGGCACATGTCAGATGGAATTACCCGTTCCGAAAGCGAACAAGCGGCGGGAGACAACCAGACCTGTCAGACGGTTTACTGAGTCATCAAGCCCAAAATACAGACAAAGTCTACTGAGCATCCAGAACCTTCCTAAACCTCCTTATAGGAAGCCAGGACATGCTGGTAGTAATTTCCATTGTTAAACATGCTGCGTCTAGATTTTTAGAATTCGTCTCTAATTTTATAGCTCTGGCGTATACCGCAGTGCTGTACAGAGATCACTGAGTCAGACACATCAGTCTCTGTACCAGAGGAGCTTACACTCTAATCGCCCCCCCCCCCCCCTCCACCCTCACACACTATTATTATATATTTATATAGCTCTGACATAGACTGCAGTATGGTACAGAAAACAGAGAGACAGTCACATTTTGATATGAAATAACTTGGAAATCCATCACGTTGAATGAGACTTGTAAAGACAGATTGGCATTTGGATGCAACAATGGCACCATGGCGTTCTTAATCTGAAAGATCGAGCTGCCATGTGAATATAAGGCCACATAATATCTTCTAGTGATTTAAAAACTAGATCAGGAGTCTCCAAATTTTTCAAACAAAGGGCCAGTTTACCGTCCTACAGTAGGGTGATCAGACATCCCTAGTTTCCAGGGACAGTCCCCAGATTGAGGACACTGTCCCCGGAGCCAGTCTGTCCCCGGATTTGTCCCTGGGGGCAGCTGGTACTCTTCCCCAGGGTGCAACATTTAGGGGGGGGTCATTACTGTGCCCCCCAAGTGTGCTGTGTTGCCTGCCCAGGGACTCCTGTGTTCCAGCCTGTCCCCCATGATCCCTCTGGTGCGGGCGGCCCATGTGTGTGTGAGAATGGCAGAGGGGAGGAGCGGTGCAGAGCGTACGGCAGCTATTGGAGAAGCTCTTGGCATTGGTATCAGGTGATACTGAGGAGTGGCTGGGTTTCGGGAACAGTACCTGGTGCTGGGGAGAGACCTGCTCCAATGGATTATCATGGAGGCCATGGAGAGGTGAACAAAACCAATTGATCTGTAGTATTCATGTCTGTGGGGGGGGGGGGGTATGTGAGTAGTGCAGGAATTAGGTAGGTCAGTGTAGTGGTCAGTATAGGAATCAGGTAGTTTAGTGTAGTGGTCAGTGTAGTGGTCAGTATAGGAATCAGGTAGGTCAGTGTAGGGATCAGATAGATCAGTGTAGGAATCAGGTAGGTTAGTGTAGTGGTCAGTGTAGGAATCAGGGTAGGTCAGTGTAGGAATAAGGCAGGTCAGTGTAGTGGTCACTGTAGGGATAAGGCAGGTCAGTGTAGTGGTCAGTGTAGGGAGAAGGCAGGTCAGTGTAGTGGTCAGTGTAGGGAGAAGGCAGGTCAGTGTAGTGGTCAGTGTAGGGAGAAGGCAGGTCAGTGTAGTGGTCAGTGTAGGGAGAAGGCAGGTCAGTGTAGGGAGAAGGCAGGTCAGTGTAGTGGTCAGTGTAGGGAGAAGGCAGGTCAGTGTAGGGAGAAGGCAGGTCAGTGTAGTGGTCAGTGTAGGAATCAGGTAAGTCAGTGTAGTGGTCAGTGCAGGAATCAGGTAGATTAGTGCAGTGGTCAGGTAGGTCAGTGTAGGAATCAAGTTGGTCAGTACTACTGTACTAGTGGAAGAGACTCAGGGAGTGCTAAAAGGCTGGCGGGGGTGCAAATTTCTTGCCTTGTGCCGGGCGCTGACAACCCACTCTACACCACTGATTTTATATATAATTTGAGGGAAATATGCATATGAAATTGTTTAACATTTGCCTATAAAAAAAAATGTCCCCGGATTTCATTTTAAAAATCTGGTCACCTTATTCTACAGACTTTAGGAGGGCCGGATTGAGGCTAGCAGGGGTAGAAAATGTCCCGGGCCCAGCATCAGAGAGAATAAATATAGGCTCAGGGTTGATCAGGAGGAGAAGGAGGGGTGCCCCTATTAGTAAGAGGAATAATATCACATCATTGGTATCAGTGGAAGAAATAGTGCCTCAATGTTGGTGTCAGTGGTAGGAATAGTGCCTCATGTCATTGGGAGGAATAGTCCCCCAAGGGCCGTATAATGGCTAGAAAAGGGCCACATCTGGCCCTCTGGCCGCAGTTTGGAGACCCCTGATTTAGTCTTCCAAGGTTCTGCCAGTCACCCTCAAACCCTTGGAAGTCTTTGGTTGGAGGAGACTGCCCTGCCAGTTATCCTTAAACAAGTCTACATACTTACTCAGAAGGTGCCTTACAGCTTGGCCAACAGGATTACACCATTCTTCTTTTTTAAGTAAATTGTAATCTCAGATCCAGCATCACTGTTACTATTTCATGGTGCCCCCCCAGTGAATGTTAAACGTGGGTGCTCACAGGCTGAATGACCAATTTTTAATGTGAAATAACATGGGAATCCATCATGTTAAATGAGAACCTCATGCAATGGTTTAGGTAGGTTGGCAATTGGACGTACAGATGGTACCACAGAATTTTGAATCTAAAAGTTTGGGCTGCCCCTTAAATATAAAGTCCCATAAAATCTTCTAGTGATTTTAGATCTAGAGTCTTCCAAGGTTTTGGTTGGAGGAGAAGGTCCTGCCGCTCATCACCCAAACTCTTGGGGCTGCCATGTGAATACAGGGCCACATAAAATCTTCTAGTGATTTTAGATCTAGAGTCTTCCAAGGTTCTGGTTGAAGGAGAAGACCCTGCCAATCATCCCTGAACTCTTGGGGCTGCAATGTGAATACAGGGCCCCATAATATCTTCTAGTGATTTTGGATCTAGAGCCTTCCAAGGTACTGGTTGGAGGAGAAGGCCCTGCTGGTCATCACCCAAGCTCTTGGGGCTGCCATGTAAATACAGGGCCCCATTATATCTTCTAGTGATTTTGGATCTAGAGCCTTCCAAGGTTCTGGTTGGAGGAGAAGGCCCTGCTGGGCATCACCCAAGCTCTTGGGGCTGCCATGTAAATACAGGGCCCCATTATATCTTCTAGTGATTTTGGATCTAGAGTCTTCCAAGGTTCTGGTTGAAGGAGAAGGCCCTGCCATTCATCACTGAACTCTTGGGGCTGCCATGTAAATACAGGGCCCCATAATATCTTCTAGTGATTTTAGATCTAGAGTCTTCCAAGGTTTTGGTTGGAGGAGAAGGTCTTGCCGCTCATCACCCGAACTCTTGGGGCTGCCATGTGAATACAGGGCCCCATTATATCTTCTAGTGATTTTAGATCTAGAGTCTTCCAAGGTTCTGGTTGAAGGAGAAGACCCTGCCAATCATCCCTGAACTCTTGGGGCTGCAATGTGAATACAGGGCCCCATAATATCTTCTAGTGATTTTGGATCTAGAGCCTTCCAAGGTACTGGTTGGAGGAGAAGGCCCTGCTGGTCATCACCCAAGCTCTTGGGGCTGCCATGTAAATACAGGGCCCCATTATATCTTCTAGTGATTTTGGATCTAGAGCCTTCCAAGGTTCTGGTTGGAGGAGAAGGCCCTGCTGGGCATCACCCAAGCTCTTGGGGCTGCCATGTAAATACAGGGCCCCATTATATCTTCTAGTGATTTTGGATCTAGAGTCTTCCAAGGTTCTGGTTGGAGGAGAAGGCCCTGCCAGTCATCACCCAAGCTCTTGGGGCTGCCATGTAAATACAGGGCCCCATAATATCTTCTAGTGATTTTGGATCTAGAGCCTTCCAAGGTTCTGGTTGAAGGAGAAGGCCCTGCCATTCATCACTGAACTCTTGGGGCTGCCATGTAAATACAGGGCCCCATAATATCTTCTAGTGATTTTGGATCTAGAGTCTTCCAAGGTTCTGGTTGAAGGAGAAGGCCCTGCCATTCATCACTGTACTCTTGGGGCTGCCATGTAAATACAGGGCCCCATAATATCTTCTAGTGATTTTGGATCTAGAGTCTTCCAAGGTTCTGGTTGGAGTAGAAGGCCCTGCCAGTCATCCCCAAGCTCTTGGGAAGTCTACGTAGTGGAGTCTGAGGGCCTCCTGAGCACAGCCTGTCAAAAGCTGCTCTACTCTGTATTTTTATAGAGTGTCGTATGATTGAATCCTGTCTCTTATTTACCTAATCTTCTTCTCGTTTGCAGCACGGGCCTGGAGGCCATAATGGAGACGTACGCATTCTGGAGGCCACCCGTCCGCACTCTTACCTTTGAAGATTTTACGACCATGCAGAAGCAGCAAGGTGGGTCCCAGCCATATACAGGACTATTACACTTGTCTGGATAAGGCTCCCCCTCCCAACCCCCCACCCCCTCTCTTCATCTGCTCCGCAGCTGAGCCCTTTCTGGACTGGTGGTTTCATTTAAAGATGAAAAAAAAATGCTCATAGGAATAAGCTGGAGAGGTGATGAGAATGGCATTTCTTTCCCTCTTTATACATCCAGAGCTGTATGATCATTCCTGGCAGGAGACCGGCTGCGGAGTGCATCAGATTAATCGCACTGCAAAAAAAAACGGGGTTGACCAAGCTGAGATTTTGTTTTGTAATAACTCACGTTATTTGTTCCTCTATTCGCCGCGGTGAAAATATTAAAAGCAGAACGTCAGGAGGTAGAAAATACTTTTGCCGGCTGTGTTTTGCATTACGGCTAAAGCGATATTTACCGAAAATTCACGGGATGCCGGTGAATATCATAAACTACGCTTTAAATCGAAATATGTGGATTTCTGGTAGGGGTTGTGAGAGGTTTATATATATATAGTAGGTATGAGCACATGTCTGTCCTGGGTCCCGGGCCATTCCCGCAATTAGCAGGTCTGTCCTGGGTCCCGGGCACCTTCATTCCGGGACAATACAGTGTCCCGTTATGGAATTGACAGAGCTAGCAAACCCCACGGTAGCACCTGCGCTCGCTCTGCCTCCAACTCCACCTGAGACTTTGGCCACTGGTTGCTAGAGCCGCTTGGCATCTACCAACCAGTGACCTCACAGCCACAACTCTGCCCAGTATGCAAAGCGGAGGAGGAGTTAACTTTATCCTCCTCCGTGCCTAACGCTCTCCACAGTCTGTCTGTACTGTGAGGGGTCTATACTGTGGGAAAAATGTACTGTGGACTGTGGGGGGCTCTGTACTGTGGGGGGGGGGGGCTGTACTGTAAGGAGACTGTACTTAGTGGGTGGTCTATAATGAGGGAGGGGAGTCAGTACTGAAGGGGGTCTATACTGAGAGAGGGGGGCCTATACTGATGGAGAAGGGGGTCTGTATTTTGTGGGGGGGGTCTATACTGAGGGGGAAAGTCTAATGCTCTCCACAGTCCACCATACCGGATGAGGCTGTCAGAGGAGGGGCAGCCCCAAAGACTGCATTCTGGATTACGATCTCCGCGTCTCTGCCCTTGGATGTCTCCCTGCCTCATACCACAGAGTAGACTGAAGCCACCTCCCCCTCCTCGGCAGTATACAGGAGATGGCAGAGGGACATCGCTGTGCATTCCTGGCACTGATCTGAGTTCTGTTCTAAGCTGTTCTGTGGGGGGGGGTCTGTACTGTGGGGGGGGGGGGTCTGTACTGTGGGGGGTCTGTACTAAGAGGGATCTGTACTGTGAGGGGTCTGTACTTAGTGGGGGGTCTATAATGATGGAGGGGAGTCAGTAGTACTGATGGGGGTCTATACTGAGGAAGGGGGGTCTATACTTAAGGGGGCCTATACTGATGGAGAAGGGGTCTTTTTTGGGGGGGGGTCTATACCGAGGGGGGAAGTCTGTACTGAGGGAGGGGAGTCTATACTAGGTGGGGGGGTCCATTACTGAGGGGGTATATACTTAGTGGAGGGGGGTCTGAACTGAGGGATGGGGTCTATACTTAGTGAAGAGGGGGTCCGTACTGAGGGAGGGGGCCTATACTTAGTGGAGAGGGGGTCTGAACTGAGGGAGGGGCCTATACTTAGTGGAGGGGGGTCTGTACTGAGTGAGGGGCCTAAACTTAGTGGAGAGGTGGTCCATACTGAGGGAAGGGGGTCTATACTTAGTGAAGAGGGGGCCAAACTGAGTGAAGGGGGTCTATAGTTAGTAGAGCGGGTCCGTAATGAGGGAAGGGGGTCTATACTAAGTGAAGGGGGTCTATAGTTAGTAGAGGGGGTCCGTACTGAGGGAGGGGGAACTATACTTAGTGGAGAGGGGGCCGGAATGAGGGAGGGGGTATATACTTAGTGGAGGGGGGGCCAGACTGAGGGAAGGGGGTCTATAGTTAGTAGAGGGGGGTCTGTACTGAGGGAAGGGGGTCTATACTGAGGGAAGGGGGACTATAGTTATTAAAAGGGGTCTGTACTGAGGGAAAGGGGTCTATACCGAAGGAAGGGGGTCTGTAGTTAGTAAAGGGGGTCCGTACTGAGGGAGGGGGGTCTATAGTTAGTAGAGGGGGGTCCGTACTGAGGGAAGGGGGTCTATACTGAGGGAAGGGCCTCAGCTCGCTCCATCTAAGCCACGTCCCTAACACATTTCGACCCTCCCTGGGGCTTAATCAGGATGAATGCCTCCATAATTAAGACGCGGGCAGGGGTGAAATACATTGGGGGTGTGGCTTAAATAGAGCGAGCTGAGGCTGCTTTTATCTGTTGACTGCATGGAATGGTGGGCGACTACCTCCATAATTAAAAACTTCTTGACCTCGCTATAGCCAAAAAAAATGTTAACCGAATTTTCAATGTGTAACCATTAAAACCAATGTCTACCACAAGCTTTTCGAGCTTTGCCCAGGTTGGGTCACGTCAGGGGAAACGTTTTGTGACCTTTGACAAGGACAAGTTCTGATGTTTCTCCAGAAATAGCCCCGCGGTCATCTATTCGTGGAATCCTAAATTCCTCTCCGAATGTTGCCGATCTAATTATAACAACGGCACTGAGGCCCAATTTTTATTGCTCATCTGCTAAGTAAAAAGTTTGCCCAGCTGTTAGACCTCCATGAATGACTCTTCTGAGTATCTGAAGGTCTACCAAGAGTTCTACAAGATCTGGGACAAGATCATCCAGTAGACAAATTCATTTGTATAACAAATTTAGACAAATTTGTTCATTCGGAAAACATCAGAATTAATGAAAACCCGCTTAACAAATTTTTTGTAAATTCGAATATTCCAAAATTAGTAAATTCAAAAATTAGTAAATTTAAAAATTAGTAAATTCGAAAAATTCGTAAATCCAAAAAGCAGAAGATTAAAAACATCCGAAATAATAACTATTCAATTACAGGTAAATTATTGGAAATTCCTTTCAAATTTGGCTCGAGTACGAAATTATCTGAAGACACGAATTATCCGAAATAGTATTATTAGTTAGTTATTTCGAATTTTCGAATTCACAAAGTTTCACGGCATTCGTTATTTCGGATAATTCGTAATTTCTGAGAAAATCCGAAAACCACAAGATTTAAAAATCAGAAGTAATAACTATTAAATTATAGGTATTGGAAATTCCTTTCATATTTGGCTCGAGTACGAAATTATCTGAAGTTATGAATTATCCGAAATAGTATTATTCGTTAGTTATTTCAAATTTTTCTGATTTTCGTTCTTTATTTTTTTGGGGGGGATTTTCTTTCTTATTTTCTGATTTTCGAATTATCGAATTTATTAAATTTCGAATTCAAGAATTTTCAAATTTATGATTTTACGAATTGCTATCATAATGAATGACTCTAAAAACGAAAAAAAAAAACATGCAAATTATTTTGAATTTTGGGATTTTCTTGCTTATTTTCAGATTTTCGAATTTACGAACTATCGAATTTACGAAATTACGAAAACCAGAAAATGTTAAAATCCAAAATAATAACTATTAAATTATAGGTTTTGGAAATTCCTTTCAAATTTTTCTCGAATACGAAATTATCTGAAGTTACGAATTAACCGAAATAATGAATGCCATATCTAAATGAATGGAACATAACAAATTAATGATAATAAATAAAAAAATAATAAAAACGTATTTGTTAATTCGGAAACATTTAAATTAGTGAAAACCTGTTTAACACATTTTTTGTAAATTCGAATATTCAAAAATGTGTAAATTCGAAAATTTGTAAATTCGAAAATTTGTAAACCAGAAAATTTAAAAACCCGAAATAATAACTATTATATTATAGGTAAATTATTGGAAAATCCTTTCAAATTTGGCTTGAATACAAAATTATCAGAATTTACGAATTATCTGAAATAGTATTAATAGTTAGTTATAGAATATTTGGATTTTTTTGGGGGATTTTCTTTTTCTTATTTTCGAATTTACAAATTATCGAATTTTCTAATTCACAAATTTTCTAATTCATGAATTTACCAATTGCGATCATAATGAATGACTCAATAAACGGAAAAAAAACATGCAAATTATTTCGAATTTTTGGATTTTCGTGATATTTTCGGATTTTCGAATTTACGAACTTAATTTTAATGAAATTACGAAAATCCAAAAACCATAAAATTTTAAAATCCAAAATAATAACTATTAAATTATAGGTATTGGAAATTCCTTTCAAATTTGTCTCGAATACGAATTTATCTGAAGTTAAGAATTATCCGAAATAATGAATGCCGTATCTAAATGAATAGAACATAACAAATTAATGATAATAAATAAAAAAATAATAAAAACGTATTTGTTAATTCGGAAAACATTTAAATTAATGAAAACCTGTTTAACAAATTTTTTCTAAATTCGAAAATTTGTAAATTCGAAAATCCGAAAACCAGAAAATTTAAAAATCCGAAATAATACCTATTATATTATAGGTAAATTATTGGAAATTCCTTTCAAATTTTGCTGGAATACGAAATTATCAGAATTTACGAATTATCCGAAATAGTATTAATAGTTAGTTATAGAATATTCGGATTTTCGTTCTTTCGATTTTTTGGGGGGATTTTCTTTTTCTTATTTTCGAATTTATAAATTATCGAATTTATGAAATTACGAATTTTCTAGTTCACAAATTTTCTAATTCACAAATTTTCTAATTCATGAATTTACCAATTGCGATCATAATGAATGACTCAAAAAAAAAAAATGCAAAATTATTTTGAATTTTTGAATTGTCTTGCTTATTTTCGGATTTTCGAATTTACGAACTTACGAAAATCCGAAAACCAGAAAATTAAAAAATCTGAAATAATAACTATTAAATTATAGGTATTGGAAATTCCTTAAAAATTTGGCTCGAATACGAATTTATCCAAGGTTACGAATTATCCCGAAATAAAGAATTCCGTATCTAAATGAATGGAACGTAACAAATTAATAATAAATAAATAATAATAATAACTTTTTATTATTATTATTTACTAATAATTTATTTTGTTTCATTCGTTTAGATGCGGCATTCGTTATTTCGAATAATTCGTAACTTCGGATAAATTAGTATTTGAGCCAAATTTGAAAGGAATTTCCAATTCTTATAATTTAGTAGTTATTTTTTCAGATTGGTATTCCTTATGTTCACTAGCAGCCGAATTTTAAATACAATTACAATACCTATAATGTAATAGTTAGTATTATTAGTTAGTTATTATTAAGAATTTTCTAGTTTTCGTTTTTTTTTTTTTTTTGGTTTTTCTTTCTTATTTTTGGATTCTCTAATTTACGAATTATCGAATTTATGAAATGATACATTTTCGAATTCACAAACTTTAGAATTTAGGAATTTACGAATTGTGATCATAATGAATGACCTGAAAAACAAAAAAAATTACAAATTATTTAGAATTTTAAGATTTTCATTCTTTCGAATTTTTGGATTTTCTTTCTTATTTTTGGATTTTTGAATTTACGAACTATTGAATTTACGAAATTAAGAATTTTTCAAATTTACGAATTTATGACTTGCGATCATAATGACTGACCTGAAAAACAAAAATTGCAAATTTTTTAGAATTTTAAGATTTTCGTTCTTTTGAGTTTTTGGATTTTCTTTCTTATTTTCAGATTTTCAAATTCATGAACTTTAAAATTTACGAATTTTCAAATTTACAAACTGCGATCATAACGAATGACCATGGAAGTTCACATGTCTATCATCCAGTTCCCAGAGCAAAGATACCGTTTGCTTGGTGCTTCGATGAGGCTGTGGTGGAGCTTTGATGAGGCTTTGGTAGAGCTTCAATGTGCCTTTAGTGGGGCTTCGATGTGCCTTTGGTGGGGCTTCGATGAGCCTGTGGTGGGGCTTCGATGAGCCTGTGGTGGGGCTTCAATGGGATTTTGGTGGGGCTTTGAAGGGGCTTCAAAGAGGCTTTGGTGGGGCTTCAAGCGAGGTTTGCCATAGACTTCTATGGAAGTTTTGAAGACACTTTGAAGCACAACTAGGGCTTTGATGAGCCTTTGGTGGGGCTTTGATGAGCCTTTGGTGGGGCTTTGATGAGCCTTGGGTGGGGCTTTGATGAGCCTTTGGTGGGGCTTCGATGAGCCTTTGGTGTGGCTTCGATGAGCCTGTGGTGGGGCTTCAATAGGGTTTTGGTGGGGTTTCGATAAGTCTTTAATGGGAGATGAGTGAACTTTTGGTGGGGCTTCGGTGAGCCTTTGGTGGGGCTTCGATGAGTCTTTGGTGGGGCTTCGATGAGTTTTTGGTGGTGCTTCGATGAGTCTTTGGTGGGGCTTTGATGAACCTTTGGTGAGGCTTTGATGGGCCTTTGGTGGGGCTTCGATGAGCCTTTGGTGGGACATCGATGAGCCTTTGGTGAGGCGTCGATGTGCCTTTGGTGGGGCATCAATGTGCCTTTTGGGAGGGCTTTGATAAGCCTGTGGTGGGGCTTCGGTGAGCCTGTGGTGGGGCTTCGGTGAGCCTGTGGTGGGGTTTGGTGGGGCTTCGATGAGGTTTCAGCGAGCTTTGCCATAGACTTCTATGGAAGCTTTGAAGACCCTTTGAAGCACAACTAGGGCTTTGATGAGCTTTTGGTGGGGCTTTGATGAGTCTTTGGTGGGGCTTTGATGAGTCTTTGGTGGGGCTTCGATGAGTCTTTGGTGGGGATTCATTGAACCTTTGGTGAGGCTTTGATGGGCCTTTGGCGGGGCTTCGATGTGCCTTTGGTGGGGCTTCGATGAGCCTGTGGTGGGGCTTCGATGAGCCTTTGGTGGGACATCGATGAGCCTTTGGTGGGGCTTCGGTGAGCCTTTGGTGGGGCTTCGATAAGTCTTTGGTGGGGCTTCAATGAGACTATGGTGGGGCTTTGATGAGCCTTTGGTGGAGCTTCGATGCGCCTTTGGTGGAGCTTTGATGAGGCGTCGGTGGGGCTTTGATGAGGCGTTGGTGGGGCTTTGATGAGGCGTCGGTGGAGCTTCGATGCGCCTTTGGTGGAGCTTTAATGAGGCGTCGGTGGAGCTTTGATGAGGCGTCGGTGGAGCTTTGATGAGGCGTTGGTGGGGCTTTGATGAGGCGTCGGTGGGGCTTTGATGAGGAGTCGGTGGGGCTTTGATGAGGAGTCGTGGGGCTTTGATGAGGAGTCGGTGGGGCTTTGATGAGGAGTCGGTGGGGCTTTGATGAGGAGTCGGTGGGGCTTTGATGAGGTGTCGGTGGGGCTTTGATGAAGCGTCGATGGGGCTTTGATGAGCCTTTGATGGGGCTTCGAGGAGCCTTTGACGGGGTTTCGAGGAGCCTTTGGTAGGGCTTGGATGAACCTTTGGTGGGGCTTCAAGCGAGCTTTGCCATAGACTTGAAGCACAACTAAAGCTACATGGAGAATCATTTTTGAAGCAAAGCAAAAGCAAGGTGTAAACAGGACTGTAAGCTAACCATTTTATTTAGTGACCAGGAGCTTTGACTGGCGTTCCGAGGACTTGCCCGAAGCCTTGTTGAGAAGGAAGTGTAAACTAGCCGTTAACGTGTGTTGAAGCCGAAGCGAGTGTAAATGAGCCCTCCGTCTTCTTTCTCTCTTTCTTTGGTTTTTACTCATCTTGTGGAATAAAGTAGCCGGTGAACTTTCTGGTCAGTTGGACGGATGTCTCGGGGGAGTCATTAATTCAATGTTCAGAAGATGTCTAATAGATGTGATAGCGGAGAACCGCTGAGGGTCACGTGTACCCGCACCTGGCAGGCCGGCATGGAGATCTTCACGACCTCTTGGCCAGAGGCTGGGCACACATGATGCCAGGCACAGCTGGTGGTGATCAATGTAGACGGGTCTTAATACTTACAGAATGCGGTAATAGTTTACACCACTGAAATCTAAGTAGCAATTAACCCTAAAGTAAAAAATGTACTTAAATGTCAGAAGGCGGCTGCTACCAATGGAGGTGCCAGAGAACCCTCACCTATGGGCCGGGTGAAGTACGGGTACCACATTGTTTTTCAACAATACCCTCTATGAATAAGTAGACAAGGAAGTTTTTTTGGGGGGATTTTTACGGGTGCCAGCAAAAAGTAATAAATTGCATACTTCAAAGATATAAAATAACAGAAGTTTTATTTCTACAGATAATTTTTTTTTTTTAAATGGCATTGTGAGTGATCGTCCAGACACGTTTCGCCATTTGGGGCTTCTTCAGGGAATGTTTAGAAAGACACTTAGATGTAGATTGCGAAGAACAAAGCAAAGTTAAAAAAATTTATATACATTTTTAACATAACATAGAATGACAACAATAAACTGTCAAATGCCATGTCCACCCCCCGCCCCCGATTGCTTTTCCCCCGAAGAAGCCCCAAGTGGCGAAACATGTTGGGATAATCACTCCAATGCCATTGTTGAGTGAAACTTTTCCATCTGTTTTGAACTCTAGGTGCTCGACTGTACCAATGCACACAATCTGTAGCCAATAGTGGTGCAACGGATCACCGTTGATTTGTGATCCGAAACGGGTCACCCCCATTCGGATCGGCACACTATGTGACCCATGGATAGCTGCCACGGCCATAGCATTAGGGAAGGCCGCGGCTTCGGTCTAGCTCCAGAGCCGCGGCCATCTTGGTATCTCCTCTCTGTTTACACCCACAGAGGAGGAGGAGCCCACGCTCGAGGGACACACACTGCTGTCTGAGGTCTCTAAAGGGGACTGGGAATCATACTGATGAGGGGTTACTGTCTGTACTACTGGCGGGGGGCACTGAGGGGGGTTACTGTCTGTACTACTGGGAGGTGTATGCATTGAGGGGGGGGGGGGTTACTGTCTGTACCACTGGGGGGTGTCTGCACTGAGGGTGGGGGTTACTGTCTGTACTACTGGGGGGTGTCTGCACTGAGGGCAGGGGTTACTGTCTGTACTACTGGGAGGTGTATGCACTGAGGGGGGGGGTTACTGTCTGTACCACTGGGGGGTGTCTGCACTGAGGGGGGGGGGGGGTTACTGTCTGTACCACTGGGGGGTGTCTGCACTGAGGGTGGGGGTTACTGTCTGTACTACTGGGGGGTGTCTGCACTGAGGGGGGTGGTTACTGTCTGTACCACTGGGGGGTGTCTGCACTGAGGGCAGGGGTTACTGTCTGTACTACTGGGGGGTGTCTGCACTGAGGGGGGGCTTACTGTCTGTACTACTGGGGGGTGTCTGTACTGAGGGGGGTTACTGTCTGTACTACTGGGAGGTGTATGCACTGAGGGGGGGGGGTTACTGTCTGTACCAATTGGGGGTTGTCTGCACTGAGGGCGGGGTTACTGTCTGTACTACTGGGGTGGTGTCTGCACAGAGGGCAGGAGTTACTGTTTGTACCACTGGGGGGGTGTCTGCACTTAGGGGGCATTACTGTCTTTATTACTGGGGGTGTCTGCACTGAGGGGGTGTCTGCACCGAGGGGTGTCTGCACTGAGGGGAGGGTGTTTGCACTGAAGGGGGTGTCTGTACTAAGGGGGGTGTCTGTACTGATGGAGTGGGTCTGTACTGAGGGGGGGGGCCTATAGTTGGTGGGGGGTGACACCATTTTTTTTGCACGGGTGACACCAACCCTAGTGACGCCACTGCAGTGGGGAGATGTGGATATTAGTGGGGAGATGTGGATATTACAGTGGGGGGAAATAGAGAGAGAGAGAGATAGATATTACAGTGGGGGAGTTTTTTTTGCAGGTCCAAAAAATGATCCGATCATTCGATCAGGTTATGATGATAACCTGAGGTGGAATGTCTCGTAGAGTGCCAGCCTCCGGCCCGCCTCTGTGGGAAACTTGTAAGAAAAGAAATGGCTGCACATCCAGGAATTTCCGATTGCCCTTTATTGTTCAAAGTGATAACACCAAAGACACCAACGCGAGGTCACGTAGACGCGTTTCACCCAAACATCTTGTGCTTAATCATGATTAAGCACAAGATGTTTGTGTGAAACGCGTCAACGTGACCTTATCAAGAGCCCATGAACATGGTTTCTTCGTACCCAAGTCAGTTCCACCTTACTCCAATAAAACGGAAAATTGTATCAAATACTTACCGTGATTTTTCTTTCCTGGCGCCAAACCATGGCAGCCTACTAGTGGTAGAGCTCCGCCTTTTGACCACTCCCTCAGGACCAGTGAATAGCATAAATTAAAGGCTTAGTTAGGCTCCACCCCATTCCCTGTAATTAGCTACCTACCGAAACGTACAAGGGTGGGACCGTATGCTGCCATGGTTTGGTGTCAGGAAATGAAAATTACGGTAAGTTTTTAATACAATTTTCTGTCTTTTCCTGATGCCACCATGGCGGCATACTGGTGATAAATAACTAGCTGACAGGGTGGGATCTACTTGTCAAACCAGAGGACTGAGTAGTCCTTCCTACAAAGTCCCCTAATGACAAGACCACCCGGGTATATTCAGGGCTGGACTGGGACAAAAATTGGGCCCTGGACTTCATCCAGACCAGCCCACTTAAATGTGGCAAACACGCACAAAACTATACGCAATTGTCCCCAGAGAGCCATCCCTTTACATCAGGATCCCCAGAGAGTCCCCCCTTACATCAGGGTCCCCAGAGAGATCCCCACTTACATCACGATCCCCAGAGAGCCTCATCCTTACATCAGGATCCCCAGAGAGCCCCCCCCCTTACATCAGGGTCCCCAGAGAGCCTCCCCCTTAAATCAGGGTCCCCAGAGACCCTCCCCCTTATATTGGGTCCCCAGAGAGCCCCCTGTTGACATCAGAGTCCCCAGAGACCCTCCACCTTACATCACGATCCCCAGAGAGCCTCATCCTTACATCAGGATCCCCAGAGAGCCCCCCCTTACATCAGGGTCCCCAGAGAGCCTCCCCCTTACATCAGGGTCCCCAGAGAGCCTCCCTCTTACATTGGGTCCCCAGAGAGCCCCCCACTGACATCAGGGTCCCCAGAGAGTCCCCCCTTACATCAGGGTCCCCAGAGAGCCTCCCCCTTAAATCAGGGTCCCCAGAGAGCCTCCCTCTTACATTGGGTCCCCAGAGAGCCCCCCACTGACATCAGGGTCCCAAGAGAGCCCCTCTTTACCTTTGCGTCCCCAGAGAGTCCCCTCTTACATCAGGGTCCCCAGAGAGCCCCCCCCTTACATCAGGGTCCCCAGAGAGCCCCCCCTTACACCAGGGTCCCTAGAGAGCCCCCCCTTACATCAGGGTCCCCAGAGAGCCTCCACTTACATCAGGGTCCCCAGAGAGCCTCCCTCTTACATTGGGTCCCCAGAGAGCCCCTCTTTACCTTCGAGTCCCCAGAGAGCCCCTCCTTACATCAGGGTCATCAGAGAGAGGGCAGGCAGTGAGAGATGATGTAATCTCTCTGCTGCCCGCGGCTGCACAGTGAGGGTGGAACAGCAGTGATGTAGAGCGGGTGGTGAGAGACGATGTCATCTCTCTGCTCTCTCACCTGCCTGGCTCTCCCGTGCTGCTTGTCCGCTCTCCCTCTCCCATGCTGCCCGCCGCATGGCTGCAGAGAAGCCACGGCCCATTAGTGGGCCCGCGGCCCTGTGGTTGGGAACCCCTGGGACTCAGGGCTTTGGGACCCAGGTACAAGGCTATAGCCCCAAAAGCCACCCCCTAGCAACGCCACTCACTGAAACCGGTCCACTGAGCCATCGGCCCACCAGGAAACTCCTGGTAGTACTGATGGCCAGTACATGCCTGGGTATATTCCATAAAGTTTGATTAGGAATGTTGGGACGTTCACGGTACCCCTCTACAGATGGACACCATAGATTCTCTTGAATGTGCTGCCTATGAGGCTTCAACCCAAAGTGACCATGGGTGCATTGAGGTATGAGGGGAAAAAAAGAAGAATGGGGCCTAACTAGGCCTTTAATTTATGCTATTTACTGGTCCTGAGGGAGTGGTCATGAGGCGGAGCTCTATGCCTCTATGGTGGCGTCAGGAAATGGTTTTATATTCTACAACCAGTGATATCACTTGAAATTATAGTTCGTATATTATTGATTATACACTAGAAATGCCCAAAGTAATTTTTTTGACCTTCTTCTTTGTGTTTTAGGTGGCAGCACCGGGACGTCTCCTACCACTTCGAGCACCGGCACTCCATCTCCATCTGCGTCGTCTCACCTGCTCTCCCCGTCTTGTTCTCCTCCGACTTTCCACCTGACGCCCAACTCTTTCAACGTCGGCTGCCGAGAGAACCAGCTCTGCAACCTCAATCTGTCCGAATACCCAGCCTGCGCTCGGAGCAACATGGCCGCCCTCCAGAGCTACCCGGGCCTGAGCGAGAGCGGATACAACAGGCTCCAAGGTGGCAACTCCACCGTTAGCCAACCGACGGAGACCTTTATGCCCCAGCGGACTTCATCTTTAATCTCCGGCATGCCCACTCCGTCCTCTTTGCCGAGCAACAGCAAGATGGATGCTTACAGCGGACAGCTGGGCACTTACCCCACCTCTCAGTTTCAGTACATGATGCAGGCGGGGAACCCTCCCTCCGGCTCGTCATCTTCGCACATGTTCGGGAGTGGCCACATGCAGCAAGGCTCCTACAATGCCTTCTCCATCCACAATCCTTACAACCTTTACGGATACAACTTCCCAGCCTCTCCCCGGCTTGCCACGAGCCCCGAGAAACTGACCGCGCCCCAAGGCACTTTACTCTGCTCCTCACCATCCAACGTTGCCTTTGGAGACAGGCAGTACCTGCCCTCTGGCATGGATGCCATGCACATGATTGGCGGCCCTTCGGGCAACCAGCAGGCTACGAACGCCTGCGACAGCAGACAATACGGAGGTGTTCCTGGGTCTTCCTCACAAATGTCCGTACACATGGTTTGAAGGACCTTTGGATCTTCATGGGTGGACTGTAGAAACCACAGTGCCTTTTTTCTAAGGGGCTGCCGTTGGCATGGAGGCCACATCTCTGGCCGGCAACGCCTCTACCATAGTGGATATACAATGCAATTATTACGGATTCGGCTTGCAGCAATGTTATCTTGCCACTTTGTTTTTTTGTTTCTTTATCCTTGAGATCTTCTTCAAGAAGCTTTGGACTTTTTCGTCATTAAACATTTTATTATTATGTATGAGAACGCAGCTGTAATAAATGAAGCACCAAACAGCCCGGTATGCAGAACCAAAACCACTGCAATAAAGAAAGAGGTGCAGAAGGAAGCTTTGGGGGGTGGGGGTGCAGCAAGGTCTGCAACCAACATAATCTACATAATGGAGCTCTTTTGGCATTCACTTGGATCTATCCCGATAGTAGAGCCATCCCGATAGTGGAGTCACCCTGATAGTAGAGCTATCCCGAGAGTAGAGTCATCTCAACAGTAGAGCCATTCCGATAGTAGAGCCATCCTGATAGTAAAGCCATCCCGATAGTAGAGTTATCCCGATAGTGGAGTCATCCCGATAGTGGAGCTATCCCAATAGTACAGCCATCCCGATAGTGGAGTCATCCCAATAGTGGAGTCATCCCAATAGTAGAGCCATCCAGATAGTGGAGCCATCCTGATTGTGGAGTCTTCCCGATAGTGGAGTCTTCCCGATAGTGGAGTCTTCCCGATAGCGGTGTCTTCCCGATAGCGGTGTCTTCCCGATAGCGGTGTCATCCCGATAGTGGTGTCTTCCCTATAGTGGAGTCTTCCCGATAGTGGAGTCTTCCCGATAGTGGAGTCATCCCGATAGTGGAGCCATCCAGATAGTGGAGTCTTCCCGATAGTGGAGTCTTCTCGATAGTGGAGTCTTCTCGATAGTGGAGTCTTCTCGATAGTGGAGTCTTCTCGATAGTGGAGTCTTCTCGATAGTGGAGTCTTCTCGATTGTGGAGTCTTCTCGATAGTGGAGTCTTCCCGATAGTGGAGTCTTCCCGATAGTGGAGTCTTCCCGATAGTGGAGTCTTCCAGATTGTGGAGTCTTCCAGATTGTGGAGTCTTCCCGATAAGTGGAGTCTTCCCGATAAGTGGAGTCTTCCCGATAAGTGGAGTCTTCCCGATAGTGGAGTCTTCCCGATAGTGGAGTCTTCCCGATAGTGGAGCCATCCTGATAGTGGAGCCATCTCAATAGTAGAGTTATCCCGATAGTGGAGCCATCTGGATAGTGTAACCATTTCGAAAGTAGAACCATCTCAATAGTGGAGTCATCCAGATAGTGGAGCCATCTCGATTGTAGAGCTATCCTGATAGTGGAGCTATCCTGATAGTAGAGACATCCTGATAGTGGAGCTATCCTGATAGTAGAGACATCCTGATAGTGGAATCATCCTGATAGAGTTTTCCCCATAGTGGAACCATCCCGATAGTAGAGTTAATCCATGTATTTCAATTTAAAAAAAAGTGTGAATAGGGAAAATACTACACTATGGCAACTAGATGGAGCTGAGGATCTTTACCTATCATAGTCAGCACCACCTAGTGACCATAATTTGGTATTTTCCTAATTTTTCTCAAAAAACAATATTCGATCTGCAGGGAATATAGCCCGAGAGCATTCGATTTCACGGCAGTTGCACAGAATGAACAGTTTCGATTGGATGAACAGCTATGCAATGCTTTTTAAAATGCACCCACTTTTTTCCCCCTCTAGCTCTGTTGAGAAATGTTGGACTCTAAGTTGTCTTTATACCATGAAAGATAGGCAGCTCAGCAGGGGGGGGGGGGGCATTCATTGATGTCCCCTTGAACCCAAACAGCCAAGTTTGGCGGTAAATTCTGGTCTCTAACCCGCCGGGACGGACGCATTTTTATTTTTTAGGGGGGACAACCTGAGGGCAGTATGTATGTGATCTGCATATAGGAGGTAAGGATGTTGGTTAGGCTTAGTTTTGCCGGCGAGTCTCGATGACAGGCGGGCGGAGGAGGTTGAACTTGTTTGACTTCACACGGTTGACCGCCGTCGGGAATAAAAGGAAACAGAGATGAATCATAATTGGTCGTTTGGAGGGAAAGCTTCTCCTTTGAACCGCTCGTTTGGAAGTGAAGCGGATCGGGTATGGAAAACCTTTTACAAGTTTTCCCTGCAGCTGCTTACGGCACACGGGGGGGGGGTCACATGTCCACAAAAAAATGTCATAAAAATATCTTTAGGTAACATTTTCCATTACAAGTTCAAAGAAAAGTAACAATTACAAGTAAAAAAAGGGATGAAAATGTTACATTGTAAATGAGTGATGATTACTCTACAAGCAGCTCCGGCCTCCTGACAGTTGTAACCAGCTCAGGAGGGGATGTGGGGGCTCGTCCGGGATTTGTACCAACCTGTCTTGCACAGTTGTTCCTCCTCAGGAGGGGACTTGTGGGATCATCCGGGATTTGTACCAACCTGTCTTGCACAGTTGTACCTCCTCAGGAGGGGATGTGGTGGATCGTCCGGGATTTGTACCAACCTGTCTTGCACAGTTGTACCTCCTCTGGAGGGGACTGGGGGGATCGTTCGGGATTAGTACCAACCTGTCTTGCACAGTTGTGCCTCCTCAGGAGGGGACTTGTGGGATCATCCGGGATTTGTACCAACCTGTCTTGCACAGTTGTGCCTCCTCAGGAGGGGACTTGTGGGATCATCCGGGATTTGTACCAACCTGTCTTGCACAGTTGTTCCTCCTCAGGAGGGGATGTGGGGGCTCGTCCGGGATTTTTACCAACCTGTCTTGCACAGTTGTACCTCCTCAGGAGGGGACGTGGGGGCTCGTCCGGGATTTTTACCAACCTGTCTTGCACAGTTGTACCTCCTCAGGAGGGGACGTGGTGGATCGTCCGGGATTTGTTCCAACCTGTCTTGCACAGTTGTGCCTCCTCAGGAGGGGACTTGTGGGATCATCCGGGATTTGTACCAACCTGTCTTGCACAGTTGTGCCTCCTCAGGAGGGGACTTGTGGGATCATCCGGGATTTGTACCAACCTGTCTTGCACAGTTGTTCCTCCTCAGGAGGGGATGTGGGGGCTCGTCCGGGATTTTTACCAACCTGTCTTGCACAGTTGTACCTCCTCAGGAGGGGATGTGGTGGATCGTCCGGGATTTGTTCCAACCTGTCTTGCACAGTTGTACCTCCTCAGGAGGGGACGTGGGGGCTCGTCCGGGATTTTTACCAACCTGTCTTGCACAGTTGTACCTCCTCAGGAGGGGACGTGGTGGATCGTCCGGGATTTGTTCCAACCTGTCTTGCACAGTTGTACCTCCTCTGGAGGGGACTGGGGGGATCGTTCGAGATTAGTACCAACCTGTCTTGCACAGTTGTACCTCCACAGGGGGGGACGTGGTGGATCGTCCGGGATTTGTACCAACCTGTCTTGCACAGTTGTACCTCCTCTGGAGGGGACGTGGGGGCTCGTCCGGGATTTTTACCAACCTGTCTTGCACAGTTGTACCTCCTCAGGAGGGGACGTGGTGGATCGTCCGGGATTTGTTCCAACCTGTCTTGCACAGTTGTACCTCCTCTGGAGGGGACTGGGGGGATCGTTCGAGATTAGTACCAACCTGTCTTGCACAGTTGTACCTCCACAGGGGGGGACGTGGTGGATCGTCCGGGATTTGTACCAACCTGTCTTGCACAGTTGTACCTCCTCTGGAGGGGACGTGGGGGATCGTTCGGGATTAGTACCAACCTGTCTTGCACAGTTGTGCCTCCTCAGGAGGGTACTTGTGGGATCATCCGGGATTTGTACCAACCTGTCTTGCACAGTTGTACCTCCTCAGGAGAGGACTTGGGGGATCATCCGGGATTTGTACCAACCTGGTGATTTTTAAATCGAACCCCCTAGCCTCTTTTTCAGTCTTACACAGTTGTATCGGCTTCTCTGATTTTACCGCACACTGTGAGCTTCTCACCATGTGCATTAAAAGCTGCAGCAAGTCAGATGGGGATCATCTAGCCCACAGGTGTCAAACTGGTGGCCCTCCAGCTGTTGCGAAATTACATGTCCCATGAGGCAGTGCAAGGCTGATCGTTACAAGCACGACTCCCCACTGATGTGACATGTCGTTTTGCAATAGCTGGAGGGCCGCCAGCTTCACAACCCTGCCCCCCCCCCCCCCAGCCTGACTGTCCCTAGCCCTGCCCCTTTCTTACTTTTTGGATTTCAGTTCTTCCAATCACGGAGGCTCAGCATCACATGTTGGGCATTACCTAGGGACGCCCACACCTCCCAGATTGAGACACCGGCCCATCAAGACATTTTGATATTTGCATAACTCCCTCCGCAGGGCTGAGAGCTCATGGATGGAGTACAGAGGCAGGTAACTGGGGTGTATTCAGGAGCTATGTATGGTCCCTCCCACCCAGCCATGATCTGCCTGCATTGCATAGAGAAGCACAGAGATGACATCACTGAGCCCAAAATAAGGTAGAAGGTTTTATTTAAAAGAATATTTAGATGAGGGGGGAACTTGGGAAAGTGAAATAGAAGCAGAATAAATTTCAGCTTTGGCGCTATGCAATATTTTCTAAAAGAAACAATTTAAATAAGCTATTGTGTGAGTTACACCGGTCAGTAGATTGAATGCAGAAAAAGATTAGAACCTCTGCCAGGTTTTTATTGCTCTATGTGTCTACTGGAGTGATTTCCCCCTCACTTCCTGTCCTGGTGCCCACACAGGAAACAGGCAAAAATCTCACTAATGGGATACAGCAAAAACCTGGCCAGGGTTCTAACCTTGGGAGGCCTTACTAAAGGCCATCTGAACACACACCCTGATCTTTCTAGGGCCACGTTTTTGTAAGCTGGGGTGCCAACTAAAAGCAAAATATATAGATATATGAAATTGGAAGGGGGTGGAGCAATGGGATTCCTGTGGGCAGGGCTATGCCAGCTTAGCATTGCTGATGATGGAACAGAGGAGACTGACGCAAACCCATCATTGGGGACCTGATAAATTCCCTCTCAGATTGTCCACCTTCTTATGTATGAGCTCCTCCCACTACAGTCCCCTTGATATAAACTCAAGTTCACCAAGGATGGTGAAAACCCCCCCAAAATGACACGGAAGGGGCATAGTCCTGGGAACTCGGCACAGGGGTGGGTGGGAACCCCTCATATTGGGCACAGCGGGTGTACAGACCCGGGAACTCAGCACATGGTAGGTGGGAACCCCTCATATTGGGCACAGCGGGTGTACAGACCCGGGAACTCAGCACAGGGATGGTGGGAACCCCTCATAATGGGCACAGCGGGTGTACAGACCCAGGAACTCAGCACAGGGATGGTGGGAACCCCCTCATAATGGGGCACAGCGGGTGTACAGACCCGGGAACTCAGCACAGGGATGGTGGGAACCCCTCATAATGGGCACAGCGGGTGTACAGACCCAGGAACTCAGCACAGGGATGGTGGGAACCCCCTCATAATGGGGCACAGCGGGTGTACAGATCCGGGAACTCAGCACAGGGATGGTGGAAACCCCTCATAATGGGCACAGCGGGTGTACAGACCCGGGGAACTCAGCACAGGGATGGTGGGAACCCCCCATAATGGGCACAGAAGGGACATAGTCCTGGGAACTCAGAACAAGGATGGGGGGAACCACTCATATAGGGCACAGCAGGTGGGCAGACCCAGAAACCCAACAGCAGGATAGTGGGAACCCCTAATAATGGGAAGCCCATTTGGGAACCACCATCATTGGCACAACTGTATGGAAATCAACACAGGAATGGTGGGAACCCCTCATAATGGGCACAGCAGGTGTCCAGACCTTGGAAATCAACACAGGGATGGTGGGAACCCCTCAGAAGGGACCCAGCAGGTGGGCAGACCCAGAAACCTAACATAGTGGGAACCCCTAATAATAGGAAACCGAGTTAGGAACCACCATCAATGGCACAACTGGTGGGTAGACCTTAGAAATCAGCACAGAGATGGTGGGAACCCCTCATAATGGGCACAGCAGGTGTACAGACCTGGGAACCCAGCAGAAGGATGGTGGGAACCCCTCATATTGGGCACAGAATGGGCATAGTCCTGGGAACTCAGCACAGGGATGGTGGGAACCCCTCATTTTGGGCACAGCAGGTGTTCAGACCTGGGAACCCAGCAGAAGGATGGTGGGAACCCCTCATATTGGGCACAGAAGGGGCATAGTCCTGGGAACTCAGCACAGGGATGGTGGGAACCCCTCATTTTGGGCATAGTCCTGGGAACTCAGAACAAGGATGGGGGCAACCACTCATATAGGGCACAGCAGGTGGGCAGACCCAGAAACCCAGCAGCAGGATAGTGGGAAGCCCAGTTGGGAACCACCATCATTGGCACAACTGGTGTGCAGACCATGGAAATCAACACAGGGATGGTGGGAACCCCTCATATTGGGCACAGCAGGTGTGCAGACCAGGGTATTCAGCACTGGGATGTTGGGAACCACCATCATTGGCACAACTGGTGTCCAGACCTTGGAAATCAACACAGGGATGGTGGGAACTCTTCATATTGGACACAAGAGTTCTGCAGACCCTGGAACTCAGCTTAGGGATGGTGGGAACCCCTCATAATGGGCACAGCAGGTGGGCAGACCCAGGAACTCAGCACAGGGATGGTGGGAACCCCTCATAATGGGCACAGCAGGTGGGCAGACCCAGAACACTGACAGCAGGATAGTGGGAACCCCTAATAATAGGAGACCCAGTTGGGAACCACCATCAATGGCACAACTGGTGTGCAAACCTTGAAACTCAGCACAGGGATGGTGGGAACCCCTCATAATGGGCACAGAAGGTGTAAAGACCCGGGAACTCAGCACAGGGATGGTGGGAACCCCATATAATGAGAAGAGCAGGTGTACGGACCCCGGGCTTCTGGGTTGTGGCGATTTCACCAGTAGAGCTCCTGAGATGATGGCAGAGATTGGTGGTTACAGACAGTCAACTCGTAAAGCGCTGCGCAAACTGTTGGCACTATATAAATCCTGTATAATAATAATAATATTTATCATTTTCAGATTCATATTTGTCTCACCAAGTGCCTCCTCTGTCCCGGTCATGTGCCTCTCTGATAAGATCGGGATTCTCTCTTATTCTGCTTTGACTAAGACGTTCCTCGCACTCCGCCAATTTGTTACAATTTACAGATACATTTTATGGAAATTCTGTCAGCAAACACGACCCGCCAGCCGCTTTTTGATCCCAACAAAAAGTGCGGTAGAAAAGGCCTCCCCCTGAATGCTGCTCTACATGCAAGGGGGGGTGTGTCGCAATGGACGGCGCTCTACGCGGGGGGGGCGGGTCACAATGGACGCAGCGGCCACCCAATCATCTCGCAGCTCCTCATATCCACTGTGCAATTATTCTGGTTGTTTTTTATCTGCTTGTTATGCTTCTTTTTTTTTTTTAGCCCATCAAAGCAGCGCCCCCTCTTTCGCGTTTCCCCCCCCCCCCCGCGCAGACCGGGCGCTCGCGGTTCCGGGACGAGCCTGGATCTGCTGCGTTGCTGTTTTTTTTTTGCCATGGTGTGACAGTGCGAAATAATCACTTTCTGTTTGGATGTGTTGTAGATAATGATATTTAAAAAAAAAAATATGGCGGCGCTCTCTAGAGTCGGACGCCGCCCGCCGCGGAAACGCCGTGTAACATAATACCGTGTATAATAATGATGATGCACTCTGTGCCAAGCACACACAGAATCCTAATAAATGAATTCTTCTTGGCTCTCTTACTGGTCTCTATGTTCAGTTATTTGTTGGTGTGGAAGTGAATGTATCAGATTGTGTGACCCCCCCCCCCAGATTTCTCTCTACTTCCTGTCCCCGGGACACAACAGGAAGTGAGGGAGATCTGAGCAAAATGATGACACTCCCCCTTTTTAGACAGTTGTCACCAGAACAGAGGTGTTCCCGTCAAAGTATTTCCCCCGCCCAGGTGATGAGATCTGGATGTCTTATCACTTTCTGCCCCACGGGACAAATAAAGAGGGGGAATCTCCTCAGTGGGGACACAGGGGATACATCTGAATCCACAGAGTTCCCCTTTATATCTGAATCCACAGAGTTCCCCTTTATATCTGAATCCACAGAGTTCCCCTTTATATCTGAATCCACAGAGTTCCCCTTTATATCTAAATCCACAGAGTTCCCCTTTATATCTGAATCCCCAGAGTTCCCCTTTATATCTGAATCCACAGAGTTCCCCTTCACATCTGAATCCACAGAGTTCCCCTTCACATCTGAATCCACAGAGTTCCCCTTTATATCTGAATCCACAGAGTTCCCCTTTATATCTGAATCCCCAGAGTTCCCCTTTATATCTAAATCCACAGAGTTCCCCTTTATATCTGAATCCACAGAGTTCCCCTTTATATCTGAATCCACAGAGTTCCCCTTTATATCTGAATCCGCAGAGTTCCCCTTTATATCTGAATCCCCAGAGTTCCCCTTCACATCTGAATCCACAGAGTTCCCCTTTATATCTGAATCCCCAGAGTTCCCCTTTATATCTGAATCCCCAGAGTTCCCCTTTATATCTGAATCCACAGAGTTCCCCTTCACATCTGAATCCACAGAGTTCCCCTTTATATCTGAATCCGCAGAGTTCCCCTTCACATCTGAATCCGCAGAGTTCCCCTTCACATCTGAATCCACAGAGTTCCCCTTTATATCTGAATCCCCAGAGTTCCCCTTTATATCTGAATCCCCAGAGTTCCTCTTTATATCTGAATCCACAGAGTTCCCCTTTATATCTGAATCCACAGAGTTCCCCTTTATATCTGAATCCACAGAGTTCCCCTTTACATCTGAATCCACAGAGTTCCCCTTTACATTTGAATCCCCAGAATTCCCCTTTATATCTGAATCCCCGGAGTTCCCCTTTACATTTGAATCCACAGAGTTCCCCTTTACATCTGAATACACAGAGTTCCCCTTTACATCTGAATACACAGAGTTCCCCTTTATATCTGAATCCACAGAGTTCCCCTTTATATCTGAATCCGCAAAGTTCCCCTTTACATCTGAATCCGCAGAGTTCCCCTTTATATCTGAATCCGCAGAGTTCCCCTTTACATCTGAATCCACAGAGTTCCCCTTTATATCTGAATCCACAGAGTTCCCCTTTATATCTGAATCCGCAGAGTTCCCCTTTATATCTGAATCTGCAGAGTTCCCCTTTATATCTGAATCTGCAGAGTTCCCCTTTATATCTGAATCCCCAGAGTTCCCCTTTATATCTGAATCCACAGAGTTCCCCTTTATATCTGAATCCGCAGAGTTCCCCTTTACATCGAATCCACAGAGTTCCCCTTTATATCTGAATCCACAGAGTTCCCCTTTACATCAGACTCCACAGAGTTCCCCTTTATATCTGAATCCGCAGAGTTCCCCTTTATATCTGAATCCGCAGAGTTCCCCTTTATATCTGAATCCACAGAGTTCCCCTTTACATCTGAATCCACAGAGTTCCCCTTTATATCTGAATCCGCAGAGTTCCCCTTTATATCCGAATCCGCAGAGTTCCCCTTTACATCTGAATCCGCAGAGTTCCCCTTTATATCTGAATCCACAGAGTTCCCCTTTATATCTGAATCCCCAGAGTTCCCCTTTATATCTGAATCCCCAGAGTTCCCCTTTATATCTGAATCCCCAGAGTTCCCCTTTATATCTGAATCCACAGAGTTCCCCTTTATATCTGAATCCACAGAGTTCCCCTTTATATCTGAATCCACAGAGTTCCCCTTTATATCTGAATCCGCAAAGTTCCCCTTTACATCGAATCCGCAGAGTTCCCCTTTACATCCGAATCCCCAGAGTTCCCCTTTATATCTGAATCCGCAGAGTTCCCCTTTATATCTTCCCCTTTATATCTGAATCCGCAGAGTTCCCCTTTATATCTGAATCAGCAGAGTTCCCCTTTATATCTGAATCCCCAGTTCCCCTTTATATCTGAATCAGCAGAGTTCCCCTTTATATCTGAATCCGCAAAGTTCCCCTTTACATCGAATCCGCAGAGTTCCCCTTTACATCCGAATCCCCAGAGTTCCCCTTTATATCTGAATCCGCAGAGTTCCCCTTTATATCTGAATCCGCAGAGTTCCCCTTTATATCTGAATCAGCAGAGTTCCCCTTTATATCTGAATCCGCAGAGTTCCCCTTTATATCTGAATCCCCAGAGTTCCCCTTTATATCTGAATCCACAGAGTTCCCCTTTATATCTGAATCCGCAGAGTTCCCCTTTACATCGAATCCACAGAGTTCCCCTTTATATCTGAATCCACAGAGTTCCCCTTTACATCAGACTCCACAGAGTTCCCCTTTATATCTGAATCCGCAGAGTTCCCCTTTATATCTGAATTCGCAGAGTTCCCCTTTATATCTGAATCCACAGAGTTCCCCTTTACATCTGAATCCACAGAGTTCCCCTTTATATCTGAATCCGCAGAGTTCCCCTTTATATCCGAATCCGCAGAGTTCCCCTTTACATCTGAATCCGCAGAGTTCCCCTTTATATCTGAATCCACAGAGTTCCCCTTTATATCTGAATCCCCAGAGTTCCCCTTTATATCTGAATCCCCAGAGTTCCCCTTTATATCTGAATCCCCAGAGTTCCCCTTTATATCTGAATCCACAGAGTTCCCCTTTATATCTGAATCCACAGAGTTCCCCTTTATATCTGAATCCACAGAGTTCCCCTTTATATCTGAATCCGCAAAGTTCCCCTTTACATCGAATCCGCAGAGTTCCCCTTTACATCCGAATCCCCAGAGTTCCCCTTTATATCTGAATCCGCAGAGTTCCCCTTTATATCTGAATCCGCAGAGTTCCCCTTTATATCTGAATCAGCAGAGTTCCCCTTTATATCTGAATCCCCAGAGTTCCCCTTTATATCTGAATCAGCAGAGTTCCCCTTTATATCTGAATCCGCAAAGTTCCCCTTTACATCGAATCCGCAGAGTTCCCCTTTACATCCGAATCCCCAGAGTTCCCCTTTATATCTGAATCCGCAGAGTTCCCCTTTATATCTGAATCCGCAGAGTTCCCCTTTATATCTGAATCAGCAGAGTTCCCCTTTATATCTGAATCCGCAGAGTTCCCCTTTATATCTGAATCCCCAGAGTTCCCCTTTATATCTGAATCCCCAGAGTTCCCCTTTATATCTGAATCCCCAGAGTTCCCCTTTATATCTGAATCCCCAGAGTTCCCCTTTATATCTGAATCCGCAGAGTTCCCCTTTATATCTGAATCCACAGAGTTCCCCTTTATATCTGAATCAGCAGAGTTCCCCTTTATATCTGAATCCACAGAGTTCCCCTTTATATCTGAATCCACAGAGTTCCCCTTTATATCTGAATCCGCAAAGTTCCCCTTTACATCGAATCCGCAGAGTTCTAGGCATGTGCATTTCGTTTCGTTCCGAATCGAAATTCGGACGAATTTTCCATTATTCGGACATTCGGATGCATACGAATTTCCGAATTGCTATAATAACGAAAAATTTCGACCGTTTTCGGAATTCGTTCATTTTCGACCGAATTTCGAAAAAAAAATGGTCGAAATCGTTTTTTTTTCGAATTCCGAATCGAATACCCGCGGACTAAATTCGATCGGAATTCGAAAAAAAAAAAAAAAAAAAATATTTTCGAATTTAATTCGAAAAAAATTCTATTAGAAAAGAGACTATTTGTTTTCTAATCTGGTTGAAATATTTTCGATTTCGACCGATTTTTTTCGAAATTCGGTCAAAAACGTACGAATTCCGAAAACGAATTCAACACATGTAACAAACCTAACTTAACGAAATTTATTAAATGACGAATTGAAACGAAACGAAACGAAACGAATTTTTCACTTTTGCACATGCCTACAGAGTTCCCCTTTACATCCGAATCCCCAGAGTTCCCCTTTATATCTGAATCCGCAGAGTTCCCCTTTATATCTGAATCCGCAGAGTTCCCCTTTATATCTGAATCAGCAGAGTTCCCCTTTATATCTGAATCCCCAGAGTTCCCCTTTATATCTGAATCCCCAGAGTTCCCCTTTATATCTGAATCCGCAGAGTTCCCCTTTATATCTGAATCCACAGAGTTCCCCTTTATATCTGAATCCACAGAGTTCCCCTTTATATCTGAATCCGCAGAGTTCCCCTTTATATCTGAATCAGCAGAGTTCCCCTTTATATCTGAATCCGCAGAGTTCCCCTTTATATCTGAATCCGCAGAGTTCCCCTTTATATCTGAATCAGCAGAGTTCCCCTTTATATCTGAATCCGCAGAGTTCCCCTTTATATCTGAATCCGCAGAGTTCCCCTTTATATCTGAATCCACAGAGTTCCCCTTTATATCTGAATCCGCAAAGTTCCCCTTTATATCTGAATCCCCAGAATTCCCCTTTATATCTGAATCCGCAGAGTTCCCCTTTATATCTGAATCCCCAGAGTTCCTTTTTATATCTGAATCCCCAGAGTTCCCCTTTATATCTGAATCCGCAGAGTTCCCCTTTATATCTGAATCCACAGAGTTCCCCTTTATATCTGAATCCACAGAGTTCCCCTTTATATCTGAATCCGCAAAGTTCCCCTTTACATCGAATCCGCAGAGTTCCCCTTTACATCCGAATCCCCAGAGTTCCCCTTTATATCTGAATCCGCAGAGTTCCCCTTTATATCTGAATCAGCAGAGTTCCCCTTTACATCTGAATCCCCAGAGTTCCCCTTTATATCTGAATCCACAGAGTTCCCCTTTATATCTGAATCCCCAGAGTTCCCCTTTACATCGAATCCACAGAGTTACCTTACACTTTAGGGGGGGCTCTGCAGACTCTGATGTAAAGTAAACTGGCGACTCTGGTGTAAAGAGGAACTCTGATGTAAGGGGGTCTCAGCATTCCACCTCTCTTTCAGGGTTCCCAGCCCCCCCTTATATCAGAGTCTGCAGAGTTCCCCCTTACATCTGAGTTTGCAGAATTTCCAATTACACTGTAAGGGGGGAGCTCTGTGGAGTGCAATGTAAAAGAAGAACTCGGATGTAAGGGGTGCTCTGGGGATCCTGATTTCATGGTGGCGGCTCTGATGTAAAGGGGGAACACTGTGGACTTCGGTGTAAAGGGGAACTCTGATGTAAGCTCTGTTCATCAAAGCCCCCTTTACAACAGAGTCCGCAGAGCCCCCCGTACATTATTAGTGTACTAACTCAGGGACTGGAGAGAGAAAGGAGGGAGGAGGAGAGACTACAGTTACAGACAGGGGATGGATGGTGAACTCCCTCAGGATCAAACCTACAGAGTGCAGGGGTCAGGTGTGTAATGTACAGAGTGCAGGGGTCAGGTGTGTAATGTACAGAGTGCAGGGCTCAGGTGTGTGATATACAGAGTGCAGGGGTCAGGTGTGTGATATACAGAGTGCAGGGGTCAGGTGTGTGATATACAGAGTGCAGGGGTCAGGTGTGTAATGTACAGAGGACAGAGGTCAGGTGTGTGATGTACAGAGTGCAGGGCTCAGGTGTGTAATGTACAGAGTGCAGGGCTCAGGTGTGTGATGTACAGAGTGCAGGGGTCAGGTGTGTGATGTACAGAGTGCAGAGGTCAGGTGTGTAATGTACAGAGGACGGGTCAGGTGTGTAATGTACAGAGTGCAGGGCTCAGGTGTGTAATGTACAGAGTGCAGGGGTCAGGTGTGTAATATACAGAGTGCAGGGGTCAGGTGTGTGATGTACAGAGTGCAGGGGTCAGGTGTGTGATGTACAGAGTGCAGAGGTCAGGTGTGTAATGTACAGAGGACGGGTCAGGTGTGTGATGTACAGAGTGCAGGGGTCAGGTGTGTAATGTACAGAGTGCAGGGGTCAGGTGTGTGATATACAGAGTGCAGGGGTCAGGTGTGTAATGTACAGAGTGCAGGGGTCAGGTGTGTTATGTACAGAGTGCAGGAGTCAGGTGTGTAATGTACAGAGTGCAGGGCTCAGGTGTGTGATGTACAGAGTGCAGGGCTCAGGTGTGTGATGTACAGAGTACAGGGCTCAGGTGTGTAATGTACAGAGTGCAGGGCTCAGGTGTGTAATGTACAGAGTGCAGGGGTCAGGTGTGTAATGTACAGAGGACAGAGGTCAGGTGTGTAATGTACAGAGTGCAGGGGTCAGGTGTGTAATGTACAGAGGACAGAGGTCAGGTGTGTGATGTACAGAGTGCAGGGGTCAGGTGTGTAATGTACAGAGTGCAGGGCTCAGGTGTGTAATGTACAGAGTGCAGGGCTCAGGTGTGTAATGTACAGAGTGCAGGGGTCAGGTGTGTGATGTACAGAGTGCAGGGGTCAGGTGTGTAATATACAGAGTGCAGGGGTCAGGTGTGTGATGTACAGAGTGCAGGGGTCAGGTGTGTGACGTACAGAGTGTAGGGGTCAGGTGTGTGACGTACAGAGTGTAGGGGTCAGGTGTGTAATATACAGAGTGCAGGGGTCAGGTGTGTAATGTACAGAGGACAGAGGTCAGGTGTGTAATGTACAGAGTGCAGGGGTCAGGTGTGTAATGTACAGAGGACAGAGGTCAGGTGTGTGATGTACAGAGTGCAGGGTCAGGTGTGTAATGTACAGAGGACAGAGGTCAGGTGTGTGATGTACAGAGTGCAGGGGTCAGGTGTGTAATGTACAGAGGACAGAGGTCAGGTGTGTGATGTACAGAGTGCAGGGGTCAGGTGTGTAATGTACAGAGTGCAGGGCTCAGGTGTGTGATGTACAGAGTGCAGGGGTCAGGTGTGTGATGTACAGAGTGCAGGGCTCAGGTGTGTAATGTACAGAGTGCAGGGCTCAGATGTGTGATTTACAGAGTGCAGGGCTCAGGTGTGTAATGTACAGAGTGCAGGGCTCAGGTGTGTGATGTACAGAGTGCAGGGGTCAGGTGTGTGATGTACAGAGTACAGGGCTCAGGTGTGTAATGTACAGAGTGCAGGGCTCAGGTGTGTAATGTACAGAGTGCAGGGGTCAGGTGTGTAATGTACAGAGGACAGAGGTCAGGTGTGTAATGTACAGAGTGCAGGGGTCAGGTGTGTAATGTACAGAGTGCAGGGGTCAGGTGTGTAATGTACAGAGGACAGAGGTCAGGTGTGTGATGTACAGAGTGCAGGGGTCAGGTGTGTAATGTACAGAGGACAGAGGTCAGGTGTGTAATGTACAGAGTGCAGGGGTCAGGTGTGTAATGTACAGAGGACAGAGGTCAGGTGTGTGATGTACAGAGTGCAGGGGTCAGGTGTGTAATGTACAGAGGACGGGTCAGGTGTGTAATGTACAGAGTGCAGGGCTCAGGTGTGTGATGTACAGAGTGCAGGGGTCAGGTGTGTAATGTACAGAGGACGGGTCAGGTGTGTAATGTATAGAGTGCAGGGCTCAGGTGTGTAATGTACAGAGTGCAGGGGTCAGGTGTGTAATGTACAGAGGACAGAGGTCAGGTGTGTAATGTACAGAGGACAGAGGTCAGGTGTGTAATGTACAGAGTGCAGGGGTCAGGTGTGTGATGTACAGAGTGCAGGGGTCAGGTGTGTAATGTACAGAGTGCAGGGGTCAGGTGTGTGATGTACAGCGTGCAGGGGTCAGGTGTGTAATGTACAGAGGACAGAGGTCAGGTGTGTAATGTACAGAGTGCAGGGGTCAGGTGTGTAATGTACAGAGGACAGAGGTCAGGTGTGTGATGTACAGAGTGCAGGGGTCAGGTGTGTAATGTACAGAGGTCAGGTGTGTGATGTACAGACTGCAGGGGTCAGGTGTGTAATGTACAGAGTGCAGGGCTCAGGTGTGTGATGTACAGAGTGCAGGGGTCAGGCGTGTAATGTACAGAGTGCAGGGCTCAGGTGTGTAATGTACAGAGTGCAGGGCTCAGATGTGTGATGTACAGAGTGCAGGGCTCAGATGTGTGATGTACAGAGTGCAGGGGTCAGGTGTGTAATGTACAGAGTGCAGGGCTCAGGTGTGTGATGTACAGAGTGCACGGCTCAGGTGTGTGATGTACAGAGTACAGGGCTCAGGTGTGTAATGTACAGAGTGCAGGGCTCAGGTGTGTAATGTACAGAGTGCAGGGGTCAGGTGTGTAATGTACAGAGGACAGAGGTCAGGTGTGTAATGTACAGAGTGCAGGGTCAGGTGTGTAATGTACAGAGGTCAGGTGTGTGATGTACAGAGTGCAGGGTCAGGTGTGTAATGTACAGAGGACAGAGGTCAGGTGTGTGATGTACAGAGTGCAGGGGTCAGGTGTGTAATGTACAGAGGACAGGTCAGGTGTGTAATGTACAGAGTGCAGGGCTTAGGTGTGTTATGTACAGAGTGCAGGGGTCAGGTGTGTGATGTACAGAGTGCAGAGGTCAGGTGTGTAATGTACAGAGGACGGGTCAGGTGTGTGATGTACAGAGTGCAGAGGTCAGGTGTGTAATGTACAGAGGACGGGTCAGGTGTGTGATGTACAGAGTGCAGGGGTCAGGTGTGTAATGTACAGAGTGCAGGGGTCAGGTGTGTGATATACAGAGTGCAGGGGTCAGGTGTGTAATGTACAGAGTGCAGGGCTCAGGTGTGTGATGTACAGAGTGTAGGGGTCAGGTGTGTAATGTACAGAGTGCAGGGGTCAGGTGTGTTATGTACAGAGTGCAGGAGTCAGGTGTGTAATGTACAGAGTGCAGGGCTCAGGTGTGTGATGTACAGAGTGCAGGGCTCAGGTGTGTGATGTACAGAGTACAGGGCTCAGGTGTGTAATGTACAGAGTGCAGGGCTCAGGTGTGTAATGTACAGAGGACAGAGGTCAGGTGTGTGATGTACAGAGTGCAGGGGTCAGGTGTGTAATGTACAGAGTGCAGGGGTCAGGTGTGTGATATACAGAGTGCAGGGCTCAGGTGTGTAATGTACAGAGGACAGAGGTCATGTGTGTGATGTACAGAGTGCAGGGGTCAGGTGTGTGATGTACAGAGTGCAGGGGTCAGGTGTGTAATGTACAGAGTGCAGGGGTCAGGTGTGTGATGTACAGAGTGCAGGGGTCAGGTGTGTAATGTACAGAGGACAGAGGTCAGGTGTGTAATGTACAGAGTGCAGGGGTCAGGTGTGTAATGTACAGAGGACAGAGGTCAGGTGTGTGATGTACAGAGTGCAGGGGTCAGGTGTGTAATGTACAGAGGACAGAGGTCAGGTGTGTGATGTACAGACTGCAGGGGTCAGGTGTGTAATGTACAGAGTGCAGGGCTCAGGTGTGTGATGTACAGAGTGCAGGGGTCAGGTGTGTAATGTACAGAGTGCAGGGCTCAGGTGTGTAATGTACAGAGTGCAGGGCTCAGATGTGTGATGTACAGAGTGCAGGGCTCAGATGTGTGATGTACAGAGTGCAGGGGTCAGGTGTGTAATGTACAGAGTGCAGGGCTCAGGTGTGTGATGTACAGAGTGCAGGGCTCAGGTGTGTGATGTACAGAGTACAGGGCTCAGGTGTGTAATGTACAGAGTGCAGGGCTCAGGTGTGTAATGTACAGAGTGCAGGGGTCAGGTGTGTAATGTACAGAGGACAGAGGTCAGGTGTGTAATGTACAGAGTGCAGGGGTCAGGTGTGTAATGTACAGAGGTCAGGTGTGTGATGTACAGAGTGCAGGGGTCAGGTGTGTAATGTACAGAGGACAGAGGTCAGGTGTGTGATGTACAGAGTGCAGGGGTCAGGTGTGTAATGTACAGAGGACGGGTCAGGTGTGTAATGTACAGAGTGCAGGGCTTAGGTGTGTTATGTACAGAGTGCAGGGGTCAGGTGTGTGATGTACAGAGTGCAGAGGTCAGGTGTGTAATGTACAGAGGACGGGTCAGGTGTGTGATGTACAGAGTGCAGGGGTCAGGTGTGTGATGTACAGAGTGCAGAGGTCAGGTGTGTAATGTACAGAGGACGGGTCAGGTGTGTAATGTACAGAGTGCAGGGCTCAGGTGTGTAATGTACAGAGTGCAGGGGTCAGGTGTGTAATGTACAGAGGACAGAGGTCAGGTGTGTAATGTACAGAGTGCAGGGGTCAGGTGTGTAATGTACAGAGGACAGAGGTCAGGTGTGTGATGTACAGAGTGCAGGGGTCAGGTGTGTGATGTACAGAGTACAGGGGTCAGGTGTGTGATGTACAGAGTGCAGGGGTCAGGTGTGTGATGTACAGAGTGCAGAGGTCAGGTGTGTAATGTACAGAGTGCAGGGGTCAGGTGTGTGATGTACAGAGTGCAGGGCTCAGGTGTGTGATGTACAGAGTGCAGGGGTCAGGTGTGTAATGTACAGAGGACAGAGGTCAGGTGTGTAATGTACAGAGTGCAGGGGTCAGGTGTGTAATGTACAGAGGACAGAGGTCAGGTGTGTGATGTACAGAGTGCAGGGGTCAGGTGTGTGATGTACAGAGTACAGGGGTCAGGTGTGTGATGTACAGAGTGCAGGGGTCAGGTGTGTGATGTACAGAGTGCAGAGGTCAGGTGTGTAATGTACAGAGTGCAGGGGTCAGGTGTGTAATGTACAGAGGACAGAGGTCAGGTGTGTAATGTACAGAGTGCAGGGGTCAGGTGTGTAATGTACAGAGGACAGAGGTCAGGTGTGTAATGTACAGAGTGCAGGGGTCAGGTGTGTAATGTACAGAGGACAGAGGTCAGGTGTGTGATGTACAGAGTGCAGGGGTCAGGTGTGTGATGTACAGAGTACAGGGGTCAGGTGTGTGATGTACAGAGTGCAGGGGTCAGGTGTGTGATGTACAGAGTGCAGAGGTCAGGTGTGTAATGTACAGAGTGCAGGGGTCAGGTGTGTGATGTACAGAGTGCAGGGCTCAGGTGTGTGATGTACAGAGTGCAGGGGTCAGGTGTGTGATGTACAGAGTGCAGGGGTCAGGTGTGTAATGTACAGAGTGCAGGGGTCAGGTGTGTAATGTACAGAGTGCAGGGGTCAGGTGTGTGATGTACAGAGTGCAGGGCTCAGGTGTGTGATGTACAGAGTGCAGGGGTCAGGTGTGTAATGTTAAGAGTGCAGAGGTCAGGTGTGTAATGTACAGAGTGCAGGGCTCAGGTGTGTAATGTACAGAGTGCAGGGGTCAGGTGTGTAATGTACAGAGGACAGGGGTCACATGACGGTCACATGATACCCTGCAGAGTTTGTCCAGTGCTCTGTGTTCAGGTAGGAGGAGATTTCCACTATAGCCTTTATACACACCCACATGTGATGCCGATATCATGTGACCTGTCTAGCTCTAAGAACAAGGAAATGTTCTCTCCAACAAAAGAGACTAAACTGAGCATGTGCAGGTCGGCTACCCTGCCTGTGTTAGCTGTCTTTCCTCTAATAGACCTTGCAGGAGGGGGAGGAACTGTGCATAGGAGGGGCAGAGACACAAACTACTGGGGGAAATCTCACCATTGTGGGAGGGGCAGAGACACAAACTACTGCAGGGAAATCTCCCCATTGTGGGAGGGGCAGAGACACAAACTACTGGGGGAAATCTCCCCATTGTGGGAGGGGCAGAGACACAAACTACTGCAGGGAAATCTCCCCATTGTGGGAGGGGCAGAGACACAAACTACTGCAGGAAATCTCACCATTGTGGGAGGGGCAGAGACACAAACTACTGGGGGAAATCCCCCCATTGTGGGAGGGGCAGAGACACAAACTACTGCAGGAAATCTCCCCATTGTGGGAAAGACACAAACTCTCCCCATTGTGGGAGGACACAAACTACTGGCAGAGACACAAACTACTGCAGGAAATCTCCCCATTGTGGGAGGGGCAGAGACACAAACTACTGCAGGGAATCTCACCATTGTGGGAGGGGCAGAGACACAAACTACTGGGGGAAATCTCCCCATTGTGGGAGGGGCAGAGACACAAACTACTTCAGGGAATCTCACCATTGTGGGAGGGGCAGAGACACAAACTACTGCAGGAAATCTCCCCATTGTGGGAGGGGAAGAGACACAAACTACTGCAGGGAATCTCCCCATTGTGGGAGGGGCAGAGACACAAACTACTGCAGGAAATCTCCCCATTGTGGGAGGGGAAGAGACACAAACTACTGCAGGGAATCTCCCCATTGTGGGAGGGGCAGAGACACAAACTACTGCAGGGAAATCTCCCCATTGTGGGAGGGGCAGAGACACAAACTACTGGGGGAAATCTCACCATTGTGGGAGGGGCAGAGACACAAACTACTGCAGGAAATCTCCCCATTGTGGGAGGGGCAGAGACACAAACTACTGCAGGAAATCTCACCATTGTGGGAGGGGCAGAGACACAAACTACTGCAGGAAATCTCCCCATTGTGGGAGGGGCAGAGACACAAACTACTGCAGGAAATCTCACCATTGTGGGAGGGGCAGAGACACAAACTACTGGGGGAAATCCCCCCATTGTGGGAGGGGCAGAGACACAAACTACTGCAGGAAATCTCCCCATTGTGGGAGGGGCAGAGACACAAACTACTTGGGGAAATCCCCCCATTGTGGGAGGGGCAGAGACACAAACTACTGCAGGGAAATCTCCCCATTGTGGGAGGGGCAGAGACACAAACTACTGGGGGAAATCTCCCCATTGTGGGAGGGGCAGAGACACAAACTACTGCAGGAAATCTCACCATTGTGGGAGGGGCAGAGACACGAACTACTGGGGGAAATCCCCCCATTGTGGGAGGGGCAGAGACACAAACTACTGCAGGGAAATCTCCCCATTGTGGGAGGGGCAGAGACACAAACTACTGGGGGAAATCTCCCCATTGTGGGAGGGGCAGAGACACAAACTACTGCAGGAAATCTCCCCATTGTGGGAGGGGAAGAGACACAAACTACTGCAGGGAAATCTCCCCATTGTGGGAGGGGCAGAGACACAAACTACTGGGGGAAATCTCACCATTGTGGGAGGGGCAGAGACACAAACTACTGCAGGAAATCTCCCCATTGTGGGAGGGGAAGAGACACAAACTACTGCAGGAAATCTCACCATTGTGGGAGGGGCAGAGACACAAACTACTGCAGGGAATCTCCCCATTGTGGGAGGGGCAGAGACACAAACTACTGCAGGAAATCTCATCATTGTGGGAGGGGCAGAGACACAAACTACTGCAGGAAATCTCACCATTGTGGGAGGGGCAGAGACACAAACTACTGCAGGAAATCTCACCATTGTGGGAGGGGCAGAGACACAAACTACTGCAGGGAATCTCCCCATTGTGGGAGGGGCAGAGACACAAACTACTGCAGGAAATCTCCCCATTGTGGGAGGGGAAGAGACACAAACTACTGCAGGAAATCTCACCATTGTGGGAGGGGCAGAGACACAAACTACTGGGGGAAATCCCCCCATTGTGGGAGGGGCAGAGACACAAACTACTGCAGGGAAATCTCCCCATTGTGGGAGGGGCAGAGACACAAACTACTGGGGGAAATCCCCCCATTGTGGGAGGGGCAGAGACACAAACTACTGCAGGGAAATCTCCCCATTGTGGGAGGGGCAGAGACACAAACTACTGGGGGAAATCTCCCCATTGTGGGAGGGGCAGAGACACAAACTACTGCAGGAAATCTCACCATTGTGGGAGGGGCAGAGACACAAACTACTGGGGGAAATCCCCCCATTGTGGGAGGGGCAGAGACACAAACTACTGCAGGGAAATCTCCCCATTGTGGGAGGGGCAGAGACACAAACTACTGGGGGAAATCTCCCCATTGTGGGAGGGGCAGAGACACAAACTACTGCAGGAAATCTCACCATTGTGGGAGGAGCAGAGACACAAACTACTGCAGGAAATCTCCCCATTGTGGGAGGGACAGAGACACAAACTACTGCAGGAAATCTCACCATTGTGGGAGGAGCAGAGACACAAACTACTGGGGGAAATCTCCCCATTGTGGGAGGGGCAGAGACACAAACTACTGGGGGAAATCTCCCCATTGTGGGAGGGGCAGAGACACAAACTACTGCAGGAAATCTCTCCATTGTGGGAGGAGCAGAGACACAAACTACTGCAGGAAATCTCACCATTGTGGGAGGAGCAGAGACACAAACTACTGCAGGAAATCTCCCCATTGTGGGAGGGGCAGAGACACAAACTACTGCAGGAAATCTCACCATTGTGGGAGGAGCAGAGACACAAACTACTGGGGGAAATCTCCCCATTGTGGGAGGGGCAGAGACACAAACTACTGGGGGAAATCTCCCCATTGTGGGAGGGGCAGAGACACAAACTACTGCAGGAAATCTCACTATTGTGGGAGGGGCAGAGACACAAACTACTGCAGGAAATCTCCCCATTGTGGGAGGGGCAGAGACACAAACTACTGCAGGGAAATCTCCCCATTGTGGGAGGGGTAGAGACATAAACTACTGCAGGAAATCTCCCCATTGTGGGAGGGGCAGAGACACAAACTACTGCAGGAAATCTCACCATTGTGGGAGGGGCAGAGACACAAACTACTGGGGGAAATCCCTCCATTGTGGGAGGGGCAGAGACACAAACTACTGGGGGAAATCTCCCCATTGTGGGAGGGGCAGAGACACAAACTACTGCAGGAAATCTCACTATTGTGGGAGGGGCAGAGACACAAACTACTGCAGGGAAATCTCACCATTGTGGGAGGGGCAGAGACACAAACTACTGGGGGAAATCCCTCCATTGTGGGAGGGGCAGAGACACAAACTACTGCAGGAAATCTCACTATTGTAGGAGGGGCAGAGACACAAACTACTGCAGGGAAATCTCACCATTGTGGGAGGGGCAGAGACACAAACTACTGCAGGAAATCTCCCCATTGTGGGAGGGGCAGAGACACAAACTACTGGGGGAAATCTCCCCATTGTGGGAGGGGCAGAGACACAAACTACTGCAGGAAATCTCCCCATTGTGGGAGGGGCAGAGACACAAACTACTGGGGGAAATCTCCCCATTGTGGGAGGGGCAGAGACACAAACTACTGGGGGAAATCCCTCCATTGTGGGAGGGGCAGAGACACAAACTACTGCAGGAAATCTCCCCATTGTGGGAGGGGCAGAGACACAAACTACTGGGGGAAATCTCCCCATTGTGGGAGGGGCAGAGACACAAACTACTGCAGGAAATCTCCCCATTGTGGGAGGGGCAGAGACACAAACTACTGGGGGAAATCTCCCCATTGTGGGAGGGGCAGAGACACAAACTACTGGGGGAAATCTCCCCATTGTGGGAGGGGCAGAGACACAAACTACTGCAGGAAATCTCCCCATTGTGGGAGGGGCAGTGATAACTGAAGGTCAGAGTAAGTTTGATGTACGTAGATTCGCGTTCTCGTCTCGTTCACCTTCAGTGAGGTCCTCCAGGCCAAGAAGGGGAATTTTATTGCGGCGGTAATCACCTAAGATACTTTCTACGACATTACGGCGTGTGGGGTCTCCGAAAACCACGAGGACCGCCGGAATTCCTGGAAAACCTCAGCCACGCCGGTAATAAAAGAGCTCAGCCGTTTGGTTCTTTACACTTATTCCGTCGTTTCAGTTTATAGGGAGCAACAATTCCAGCAATCCCCTCGCCGCCCTGGCCGGGGGCCCCGTGGACCAACCTTCTCGGGGTTTTGAAAGAAGGCTTTCTCAAAGTACGCTACATTGTCAAAAGTATTGGGACGCCGGCCTTGACACGCACATGAACTTTAATGGCCTCCCAGTCTCAGTCCGGAGGGTTCAGTATTGAGTTGGCCCCGCCCCTAACAGCTTCAGCTCTTCTGGGAAGGCCGTCCACAAAGACTAGAGGGTGTCTATGGGAATGTTTGACCGTTCTTCCGGGCACTGATGTTGGATGAGAAGGCCTGGCTCGTAGTGTCCGCTCTAATTCTTCCCAAAGGTGTTCTATCGGGTTGAGGTCAGGACTCTGTGCAGGACAGTCAAGTTCCTCCACCCCAAACTCGCTCATTCACACTATTTTGCCCAAAGTATTCGGCCACCCCTCCAAATCATTTGGTGGAGGGGGAACTATGGTGTGTGGAGGAGGGGGGATAATGGCGTGGGGGGTTGTTTTTCAGGGGTTGGGCTTGGCCCCTCAGGGGTTGGGCTTGGCCCCCTAGTTCCAGTGAAGGGAACTCTTAAGGCGTCAGCGTACCGAGACGTTTTGGACAATTTCATGCTCCCAACTTTTTGGGAACAGTTTGTGGGACGGCCCCTTCCTGTTCCAACGTGACTGCCCACCAGTGCGCAAAGCAAGTTCCATAAAGACATGGAGGAGCGAGTTTAGGGTGGAGAAACTTGACTGGGCTGAGGACAGGACACAGAAGGTGGTTAGAGGCTGAGGACAGGACACAGGAGATGGTTAGAGGCTGAGGACAGGACACAGGAGGTGGTTAGAGGCTGCGGACAGGACACAGAAGGTGGTTAGAGGCTGCGGACAGGACACAGGAGGTGGTTAGAGGCTGAGGACAGGACACAGGAGGTGGTTAGAGGCTGAGGACAGGACACAGAAGGTGGTTAGAGGCTGCGGACAGGACACAGGAGGTGGTTAGAGGCTGAGGACAGGACACAGGAGGTGGTTAGAGGCTGCGGACAGGACACGGGAGGTGGTTAGAGGCTGATGAGAGGACACAGAAGGTGGTTAGAGGCTTAGGACAGGACACAGGAGGTGGTTAGAGGCTGCGGACAGGACACAGGAGGTGGTTAGAGGCTGCAGACAGGACACAGGAGGTGGTTAGAGGCTGCGGACAGGACACAGGAGGTGGTTAGAGGCTGCGGACAGGACACAGGAGGTGGTTAGAGGCTGATGAGAGGACACAGAAGGTGGTTAGAGGCTTAGGACAGGACACAGGAGGTGGTTAGAGGCTGCGGACAGGACACAGGAGGTGGTTAGAGGCTGCAGACAGGACACGGGAGGTGGTTAGAGGCTGAGGACAGGACACGGGAGGTGGTTAGAGGCTGAGGACAGGACACGGGAGGTGGTTAGAGGCTGAGGACAGGACACGGGAGGTGGTTAGAGGCTGCGGACAGGACACAGGAAGTGGTTAGAGGCTGAGGAGAGGACACAGGAGGTGGTTAGAGGCTGCGGACAGGACACAGGAGGTGGTTAGAGGCTGCAGACAGGACACAGGAGGTGGTGCGGAGGAACGCAGCCGAGGCTAGAGGCTGCGGACAGACCTGCGGTACACAGGAGGTGGTGCACACAGGTAGAGGCTGGTTAGAGGAACTCTAGACAGGGCTGGTTAGAGAGACAGGAAGTGGGAGCGTGGAGGAGACACAGGCGGTGGAGAGGAGGCTGCGGACGGACACAGGAGGTGGTTAGAGGCTGCGGACAGGACACAGGAGGTGGTGCGGACAGGACACAGGAGGTGGTTAGAGGCTGAGGACAGGACACAGGAGGTGGTTAGAGGCTGCGGACAGGACAGAGGGTGGTTAGGTGGGACAGGACACAGGAGGTTAGAGGCTGCGGACAGGACACAGGAGGTGGTTAGGGGTGCGGACAGGACACAGGAGGTGGTTAGAGGCTGCGGACAGGACACAGGGTGGTTAGGTGGGACAGGACACAGGACACGAGGAGGTTAGAGGCTGAGGACGGACAGGAGGTGGTTAGGGGCTGCACAGGACACAGGAGGTGGTTAGAGGCTGAGGACACAGGAGGTGGTTAGAGGCTGCGGAGGACACAGGAGGTGGTTAGAGCGAGGACAGGACACAGGAGGTGGTTAGAGGCTGCGGATAGGACAGGAGGTGGTTAGAGGCAGGAGAGGACAGGAGGTTATTAGAGGCTGCGGACAGGACACATAGGTGGTTAGAGGCTGAGGAGAGGACAGGAGGTGGTTGGAGGCAGGACAGGACACAGGAGGTGGTTAGAGGCTGCGGACAGGGACACAGGAGGTGTTAGAGGCGAGGACAGGACACAGGAGGTGGTTAGAGGCTGAGGACAGGACACAGGAGGTGGTTAGAGGCTGCGGACAGGACACAGGAGGTGGTATAGAGGTGCGGACAGGACACAGGAGGTGGTTAGAGGCTGCGGACAGGACACAGAAGGTGGTTAGAGGCTGCGGACAGGACACAGGAGGTGGTTAGAGGCTGAGACAGGACACAGGAGGTGGTTAGGGGCTGCAGACAGGACACAGGAGGTGGTTAGAGGCTGAGGACACAGGAGTTTAGAGCTTGCGGACAGGACACAGGAGGTGGTTAGAGGCTGAGGACAGGACAGGAGGTGGTTAGAGGCTGCGGGATAGGACACAGGAGGTGGTTAGAGGCTGAGGAGAGGACACAGGAGGTTATTAGAGGCAGCTGGACAGGACACATGAGGTGGTTAGAGGCTGAGGAGAGGACACAGAGGTGGTTGGAGGCTGAGGACAGGACACAGGAGGTGGTTAGAGCTGCGGACAGGACACAGGAGGTGTTAGAGGCTGAGGACAGGACACAGGAGGTAGAGGCTGAGGACAGGACACAGGAGGTGGTTAGAGGCTGAGGACAGACACAGAGGTGTTAGAGGCTGCGGAGGACACAGGAGGTGGTTAGAGGCTGCGACAGGACACAGAGGTGGTTAGAGGCTGAGGACAGGACACAGGAGGTGGTTAGAGGCTGAGGAGAGGACACAGGAGGTGATTAGAGGCTGCGGACAGGACACAGGAGGTGTTAGAGGCTGAGGACCAGGACACAGGAGGTGGTTAGAGGCTGAGGAGAGGACACAGGAGGTGATTAGAGGCAGGACAGGACAGGAGGTGGTCAGAGGCTAGAGGCACAGGAGGTGAGGGCTGAGGACAGGACACAGGAGGTGTTAGAGGCTAAGGACAGGACACAGGAGGTGGTTAAGAGGCTGAGGACAGACACAGGAGGTGTTAGAGGCTGAGGAGAGGACACAGGAGGTGATTAGAGGCTGAGGACAGGACACCAGGAGGTGGTTAGAGGCTGAGGACAGGACACAGGAGGTGGTTAGAGGCTGAGGACAGGACACAGGAGGTGATTAGAGGCAGGACAGGACACATGAGGTGGTTAGAGGCTGAGGAGAGGACACAGGAGGTGATTAGAGGCTGAGGACAGACACAGAGGTGGTTAGAGGCTGAGGACAGGACACAGGAGGTGGTTAGAGGCTGAGGACAGGACACAGGAGGTGGTTAGAGGCTGAGGACAGGACACAGGAGGTGTTAGAGGCTGAGGACAGGACACAGGAGGTGTTTAGAGCTGAGGACAGGACACAGGAGTGGTTAGAGGCTGAGGACAGGCACAGGAGGTGGTTAGAGGCTGAGGACAGGACACAGGAGGTGGTTAGAGGCTAAGGACAGGACACAGGAGGTGGTTAGAGGCTGCGGACAGGACAGGACGTGTTAGAGGCTGCGGAGGACACAGAATGTGGAGGCTGCGGACAGGACACAGGAGTGGTTAGAGGCTGAGGAGAGGACACAGGAGGTGATTAGAGGCTGAGGACAGGACACAGGAGGTGGTTAGAGGCTGAGGACAGGACACAGGAGGTGGTTAGAGGCTGAGGACAGGACACAGGAGGTGATTAGAGGCTGAGGACAGGACACATGAGGTGGTTAGAGGCTGAGGAGAGGACACAGGAGGTGATTAGAGGCTGAGGACAGGACACAGGAGGTGGTTAGAGGCTGAGGACAGGACACAGGAGGTGGTTAGAGGCTGAGGACAGGACACAGGAGGTGGTTAGAGGCTGAGGACAGGACACAGGAGGTGGTTAGAGGCTGAGGACAGGACACAGGAGGTGGTTAGAGGCTGAGGACAGGACACAGGAGGTGGTTAGAGGCTGCGGACAGAACACAGGAGGTGGTTAGAGGCTGAGGACAGGACACAGGAGGTGGTTAGAGGCTTAGGACAGGACACAGGAGGTGGTTAGAGGCTGCGGACAGGACACAGGACGTGGTTAGAGGCTGCGGACAGGACACAGAATGTGGTGAGAGGCTGCGGACAGGACACAGGAGGTGGTTAGAGGCTGAGGACAGGAACACAGGAGGTGGTTAGAGGCTGAGGACAGGACACAGGAGGTGGTTAGAGGCTGAGGACAGGACACAGGAGATGGTTAGAGGCTGAGGACAGGACACAGGAGGTGGTTAGAGGCTGCGGACAGGACACAGAAGGTGGTTAGAGGCTGCGGACAGGACACAGGAGGTGGTTAGAGGCTGAGGACAGGACACAGGAGGTGGTTAGAGGCTGAGGACAGGACACAGGAGGTGGTTAGGGGCTGCAGACAGGACACAGGAGGTGGTTAGAGGCTGAGGACACAGGAGGTGGTTAGAGGCTGCGGACAGGACACAGGAGGTGGTTAGAGGCTGAGGACAGGACACAGGAGGTGGTTAGAGGCTGCGGATAGGACACAGGAGGTGGTTAGAGGCTGAGGAGAGGACACAGGAGGTTATTAGAGGCTGCGGACAGGACACATGAGGTGGTTAGAGGCTGAGGAGAGGACACAGGAGGTGGTTGGAGGCTGAGGACAGGACACAGGAGGTGGTTAGAGGCTGCGGACAGGACACAGGAGGTGGTTAGAGGCTGAGGACAGGACACAGGAGGTGGTTAGAGGCTGAGGACAGGACACAGGAGGTGGTTAGAGGCTGCGGACAGGACACAGGAGGTGGTTAGAGGCTGCGGACAGGACACAGGAGGTGGTTAGAGGCTGAGGACAGGACACAGGAGGTGGTTAGAGGCTGAGGACAGGACACAGGAGAGGCTGAGGAGAGGACACAGGAGGTGATTAGAGGCTGCGGACAGGACACAGGAGGTGGTTAGAGGCTGAGGACAGGACACAGGAGGTGGTTAGAGGCTGAGGAGAGGACACAGGAGGTGATTAGAGGCTGAGGACAGGACACAGGAGGTGGTTAGAGGCTGAGGACAGGACACAGGAGGTGGTTAGAGGCTGAGGACAGGACACAGGAGGTGGTTAGAGGCTAAGGACAGGACACAGGAGGTGGTTAGAGGCTGAGGACAGGACACAGGAGGTGGTTAGAGGCTGAGGAGAGGACACAGGAGGTGATTAGAGGCTGAGGACAGGACACAGGAGGTGGTTAGAGGCTGAGGACAGGACACAGGAGGTGGTTAGAGGCTGAGGACAGGACACAGGAGGTGATTAGAGGCTGAGGACAGGACACATGAGGTGGTTAGAGGCTGAGGAGAGGACACAGGAGGTGATTAGAGGCTGAGGACAGGACACAGGAGGTGATTAGAGGCTGAGGACAGGACACAGGAGGTGGTTAGAGGCTGCGGACAGGACACAGGAGGTGGTTAGAGGCTGAGGACAGGACACAGGAGGTGGTTAGAGGCTGAGGAGAGGACACAGGAGGTGATTAGAGGCTGAGGACAGGACACAGGAGGTGGTTAGAGGCTGAGGACCGGACACAGGAGGTGTTTAGAGGCTGAGGAGAGGACACAGGAGGTGATTAGAGGCTGAGGACAGGACACAGGAGGTGATTAGAGGCTGAGGACCGGACACAGGAGGTGTTTAGAGGCTGAGGAGAGGACACAGGAGGTGATTAGAGGCTGCGGACAGGACACAGGAGGTGGTTAGAGGCTGAGGACAGGACACAGGAGGTGGTTAGAGGCTGAGGAGAGGACACAGGAGGTGATTAGAGGCTGAGGAGAGGACACAGGAGGTGATTAGAGGCTGAGGACAGGACACAGGAGGTGGTTAGAGGCTGAGGAGAGGACACAGGAGGTGATTAGAGGCTGAGGAGAGGACACAGGAGGTGATTAGAGGCTGAGGACAGGACACAGGAGGTGGTTTAGAGGCTGAGGAGAGGACACAGGAGGTGGTTTAGAGGCTGAGGACCGGACACAGGAGGTGATTAGAGGCTGCGGCCTCAGCTGTGTCAGGGCTGAGGTCTTGGATAAATCTCTTAAAAAGCGGACCACTGCGCACCATACGGCACACACACCCCCCCCCCCCCCCCCCCCGTTTGCCGGAACCGGGTGGAGCAGGAAGGAGGAAAGTGGCTCTTCCCGTGTTTGAATCCATTCCCTCCCCGTCTCCTCTGTGTCCCCCCTCCGTCTTTTCCTCCCGGCCAATGGGCTCTTCGGACTCCCGGGCCAATGGGGCTTCCTGATTGGCTGGGAGGAGAAGCAGGAAGAAATTAGCGAATATTAACTCACTATTGTCACACAGCTGGGGGGGCGCTTGGGCGCAGTGCTTTGCGCCCCGAGCCCACCCAGTTCTTAAGCCAATTAGAGCTTCAGGCTCCAATCATGTGCTTCAAAAAAACAAAACATTGGAATCTATGCTTCCCGGCCCGGGCGCATGGATTAGGGGGGCAGCGACCAGTGGCAGCTGGTGCTCAACATTTTTGAGGGGGGGGGGGGATTCTGAAAAAAGAAACACCCATTAATTGCAGCCTCACTGTGCCCATCAATTGCAGCCACTGTACCAAACGCAGCCACTGTGCCTATCAAAGGCCGCTACTGTGCCATCAAACGTTGCTTCTGTGCCCATCAAATGCAGCCACTTTGCCCATCAATGCTGCTACTGTGCCACCAAACGCAGCCAATGTGCCCATCAAACGCAGCCACTGTGCCCATCAAACGCAGCCACTGTGCCCATCAAACGCAGCCACTGTGCCCATCAAACGCAGCCACTGTGCCCACCAAACGCAGCCAATGTGCCCAACAAACGCAACCAATGTGCCCAACAAATGCAGACACTGTGCCCATCAAATGCAGCCACTGTGCCCATCAAACGCAGCCACTGTGCCCATCAAACGCAGCCAATGTGCCCATCAAACGCAGCCACTGTGCCCATCAAACGCAGCCACTGTGCCCATCAAACGCAGCCACTGTGCCCATCAAACGCAGCCACTGTGCCCATCAAACGCAGCCACTGTGCCCAACAAACGCAACCAATGTGCCCAACAAATGCAGCCACTGTGCCCATCAAACGCAGCCACTGTGCCCATCAAACGCAGCCACTGTGCCCATCAAACGCAGCCAATGTGCCCATCAAACACAGCCACTGTGCCCATCAAACGCAACCAATGTGCCCAACAAATGCAGCCACTGTGCCCATCAAACGCAGCCACTGTGCCCATCAAACGCAGCCGATGTGCCCATCAAACGCAGCCACTGTACCAAACGCAGCCACTGTGCCCATCAAACGCAGCCACTGTGCCCATCAAACGCAGCCACTGTGCCCATCAAACGCAGCCAATGTGCCCATCAAACACAGCCACTGTGCCCAACAAACGCAACCAATGTGCCCAACAAATGCAGCCACTGTGCCCATCAAACGCAGCCACTGTGCCCATCAAACGCAACCAATGTGCCCAACAAATGCAGCCACTGTGCCCATCAAACGCAGCCACTGTGCCCATCAAACGCAGCCGATGTGCCCATCAAACGCAGCCACTGTACCAAACGCAGCCACTGTGCCCATCAAACGCAGCCACTGTGCCCATCAAACGCAGCCACTGTGCCCATCAAACGCAGCCACTGTAACTTCAAACGCAGCCACTGTGCCCATCAAACGCAGCCACTGTGCCCATCAAACGCAGCCACTGTGCCCATCAAACGCAACCAATGTGCCCATCAAATGCAGCCACTGTGCCCATCAATCGCAGCCACTGTGCTCATCAATCGCAGCCACTGTGCCCATCAATCGCAGCCACTGTAACTTCAAACGCCTGTGATTTCAGCCAATCAGGCGACAGGTAACACAGACACGGCGCACCTGATTGGCCGAAATGGGGGTTCAATGTTAGCAAAGCAAAGCGAATTCCTACATGCAGCTGAGCGAGAAGCGAAGGAACGCCCCCCCCCAGCGTTGCGCCCGCCTATCACATTTTTGGACCCCTATTAGAGCCAATGGCTCTAATCAGGTGCTTCCCTTCAAAAAAATTCGCCCGACATGCGATTTTGTTTGCGTTTTTCGCCCTTTGCGTTGAATTTGGGACGAATCACGCATAGAAGGCCGAATATACACGTGAGAGAGCTTGTGCTTCGCGCCGCCGCCGCCTGCCCACCCTGCAGATGATCCCCTCCCCCGGTCTCCCCACCCCCGCCCCGTGTAACACATGTACGGTGAGCTCACAGCCCGTCGTTAGTGGTTCGGAAAGCCGCCAACAACGATCGTCAGCGTGTTCACATCGATCTCCAGCTCCTCGCTGATGTGAAGACGAAGGACTTGGCCGATCGCTCGTCCCTCCAGATGGGACGCAGATCTTGTTTTAAGTGCAAATTTCCTCGGCATTAAGTCCTTCGCCGCCCCCCCGCGCTAATTTCATCCAGATTGTGTCCAGGATCAAAGACAATCACCCGGGAGGGGGGGGGGGGGGGCGGCCCATCGCACAGAGCCGCCGCGTTACCTGCACATGGCGTGAGCTTGGGGGGGGGGGGGCAGAAATGATCGGAATTATCTGTAGACGGGACAAACGGAGCTCCACCAGGAACTGAAAGATTAAAATATGACCCCTCCCCCACCCTTCAGTCTTACACAGTTGTACCGCCTCCTCACCCGGACTGAAACGGCTTCCTCTGATTTCACCGCACACTGCGAGCTCCTTACCGTGTGCATCAGAAGCTGTGGCAAGTCAGAGAGAGCCACGCCCTCATTTCCTGGCTGGAGGACGTCCAGCATCATCTAGACTGGTGTCAGTGGGAGGAATAGTGTCCCATCATTGGTGTCAGTGGGAGGAATAGTGTCCCATCATTGGTGTCAGTGGGAGGAATAGTGTCCCATCATTGGTGTCAGTGGGAGGAATAGTGTCCCATCATTGGTGTCAGTGGGAGGAATAGTGTCCCATCATTGGTGTCAGTGGGAGGAATAGTGTCCCATCATTGGTGTCAGTGGGAGGAATAGTGTCCCATCATTGGTGTCAGTGGGAGGAATAGTGTCCCATCATTGGTGTCAGTGGGAGGAATAGTGTCCCATCATTGGTGTCAGTGGGAGGAATAGTGTCCCATCATTGGTGTCAGTGGGAGGAATAGTGCCCCATCATTGGTGTCAGTGGGAGGAATAGTGTCCCATCATTGGTGTCAGTGGGAGGAATAGTGCCCCATCATTGGTGTCAGTGGGAGGAATAGTGTCTCATCATTGGTGTCAGTGGGAGGAATAGTGTCCCATCATTGGTGTCAGTGGGAGGAATAGTGCCCCATCATTGGTGTCCGTGGGAGGAATAGTGCCCCATCATTGGTGTCAGTGGGAGGAATAGTGTCTCATCATTGGTGTCAGTGGGAGGAATAGTGTCCCATCATTGGTGTCAGTGGGAGGAATAGTGCCCCATCATTGGTGTCCGTGGGAGGAATAGTGCCCCATCATTGGTGTCAGTGGGAGGAATAGTGTCCCATCATTGGTGTCAGTGGGAGGAATAGTGCCCCATCATTGGTGTCAGTGGAAGGAATAGTGCCCCATCATTGGTGTCAGTGGGAGGAATGGTGTCCCATCATTGGTGTCAGTGGGAGGAATAGTGTCCCATCATTGGTGTCAGTGGGAGGAATAGTGTCCCATCATTGGTGTCAGTGGGAGGAGTAGTGTCCCATCATTGGTGTCAGTGGAAGGAATAGTGTCCCATCATTGGTGTCAGTGGGAGGAATAGTGCCCCATCATTGGTATCAGTGGGAAGAATAATGTCCCATCATTGGTGTCAGTGGGAGGAATAGTGTCCCATCATTGGTATCAGTGGGAGGAATAGTGCCCCATCATTGGTATCGGTGGAAGGAATAGTGCCCCATCATTGGTGTCAGTGGGAGGAATAGTGCCCCATCATTGGTGTCAGTGGGAGGAATAGTGTCCCATCATTGGTGTCAGTGGGAGGAATGGTGTCCCATCATTGGTGTCAGTGGGAGGAATAGTGTCCCATCATTGGTGTCAGTGGGAGGAATAGTGTCCCATCATTGGTGTCAGTGGGAGGAATGGTGTCCCATCATTGGTGTCAGTGGGAGGAATAGTGCCCCATCATTGGTGTCAGTGGGAGGAATGGTGTCCCATCATTGGTGTCAGTGGAAGGAATAGTGCCCCATCATTGGTATCAGTGGAAGGAATAGTGTCCCGTCATTGGTGTCAGTGGGAGGAATAGTGTCCCATCATTGGTGTCAGTGGGAGGAATAGTGTCCCATCATTGGTGTCAGTGGGAGGAATAGTGCCCCATCATTGGTGTCAGTGGGGGAATAGTGTCCCATCATTGGTGTCAGTGGGAGGAATAGTGTCCCATCATTGGTGTCAGTGGGAGGAATAGTGTCCCATCATTGGTGTCAGTGGGAGGAATGGTGTCCCATCATTGGTGTCAGTGGGAGGAATAGTGCCCCATCATTGGTGTCAGTGGGAGGAATTGTGCCCCATCATTGGTGTCAGTGGGAGGAATAGTGTCCCATCATTGGTGTCAGTGGGAGGAATAGTGTCCCATCATTGGTGTCAGTGGGAGGAATAGTGCCCCATCATTGGTGTCAGTGGGAGGAATAGTGTCCCATCATTGGTGTCAGTGGGAGGAATAGTGTCCCATCATTGGTGTCAGTGGGAGGAGTAGTGTCCCATCATTGGTGTCAGTGGGAGGAATAGTGTCCCATCATTGGTGTCAGTGGGAGGAATAGTGCCCCATCATTGGTGTCAGTGGGAGGAATTGTGCCCCATCATTGGTGTCAGTGGGAGGAATAGTGTCCCATCATTGGTGTCAGTGGGAGGAATAGTGTCCCATCATTGGTGTCAGTGGGAGGAATAGTGCCCCATCATTGGTGTCAGTGGGAGGAATAGTGTCCCATCATTGGTGTCAGTGGGGGGAATAGTGTCCCATTATTGGTGTCAGTGGGAGGAATAGTGTCCCATCATTGGTATCAGTGGGAGGAATAGTGTCCCATCATTGGTGTCAGTGGGAGGAACAGTGTCTTGTCTTTGGGAGGAATAGTGTCCCATCATTGATGTCAGTGGGAGGAATAGTGTCCCATCATTGGTGTCAGTGGGAGGAATAGTGCCCCATCATTGGTATCAGTGGGAAGAATAATGTCCCATCATTGGTGTCAGTGGGAGGAATAGTGCCCCATCATTGGTATCGGTGGAAGGAATAGTGCCCCATCATTGGTGTCAGTGGGAGGAATAGTGTCCCATCATTGGTATCAGTGGGAGGAATAGTGTCCCATCATTGGTGTCAGTGGGAGGAACAGTGTCTTGTCTTTGGGAGGAATAGTGTCCCATCATTGATGTCAGTGGGAGGAATAGTGTCCCATCATTGGTGTCAGTGGGAGGAATAGTGCCCCATCATTGGTATCAGTGGGAAGAATAATGTCCCATCATTGGTGTCATGGGAGGAATAGTGTCCCATCATTGGTATCAGTGGGAGGAATAGTGCCCCATCATTGGTATCGGTGGAAGGAATAGTGCCCCATCATTGGTGTCAGTGGGAGGAATAGTGCCCCATCATTGGTGTCAGTGGGAGGAATAGTGACCCATCATTGGTGTCAGTGGGAGGAATAGTGTCCCATCATTGGTGTCAGTGGGAGGAACAGTGTCTTGTCTTTGGGAGGAATAGTGTCCCATCATTGATGTCAGTGGGAGGAATAGTGTCCCATCATTGGTGTCAGTGGGAGGAATAGTGCCCCATCATTGGTATCAGTGGGAAGAATAATGTCCCATCATTGGTGTCAGTGGGAGGAATAGTGTCCCATCATTGGTATCAGTGGGAGGAATAGTGCCCCATCATTGGTATCGGTGGAAGGAATAGTGCCCCATCATTGGTGTCAGTGGGAGGAATAGTGCCCCATCATTGGTGTCAGTGGGAGGAATAGTGACCCATCATTGGTGTCAGTGGGAGGAATAGTGTCCCATCATTGGTGTCAGTGGGAGGAACAGTGTCTTGTCTTTGGGAGGAATAGTGTCCCATCATTGATGTCAGTGGGAGGAATAGTGTCCCATCATTGGTGTCAGTGGGAGGAATAGTGCCCCATCATTGGTATCAGTGGGAAGAATAATGTCCCATCATTGGTGTCAGTGGGAGGAACAGTGTCCCATCATTGGTATCAGTGGGAGGAATAATGTCCCATAGTTTGTGTCAGTGGGAGGAATAGTGCCCCATCATTGGTGTCAGTGGGAGGAATAGTGTCCCATCATTGGTGTCAGTGGGGGAAATAGTGTCCCATCATTGGTATCAGTGGGAGGAATAGTGTCCCATCATTGGTGTCAGTGGGAGGAATAGTGCCCCATCATTGGTATCAGTGGGAGAAATAGTGTCCCATCATTGGTGTCAGTGGGAGGAATAGTGCCCCATCATTGGTATCAGTGGGAGGAATAATGTCCCATAGTTGGTGTCAGTGGGAGGAATAGTGCCCCATCATTGGTGTCAGTGGGAGGAATAGTGTCCCATCATTGGTGTCAGTGGGAGGAATAGTGTCCCATCATTGGTATCAGTGGGAGGAATAGTGTCCCATCATTGGTGTCAGTGGGAGGAATAGTGCCCCATCATTGGTATCAGTGGGAGGAATAATGTCCCATAGTTGGTGTCAGTGGGAGGAATAGTGTCCCATCATTGGTGTCAGTGGGAGGAATAGTGTCCCATCATTGGTATCAGTGGGAGGAATAGTGTCCCATCATTGGTATCAGTGGGAGGAATAGTGCCCCATCATGTGGGGGAGTTCTCCAGACTGACACCCACCCATCAAGGCAATATGATATTTGCATAACTCCTCCCACTGCTTGGGATGGGACAGAGATAGGAAAAAAAAATCCCAAGAGTGGTCAAGAATAATGAAGAAAAATCAAAAAATTATCGGTTTGACTCAGAAGGCGGCGTTACGTCATCGGAAAATGACTCCTACTTAGGAATTGGAGGCGTCGTGCCGTTCTGCGCATGCGTGGGCACTTTTCGACGGCGGGCACATGTCAATAGAACATCAGAAAACAACTCCTGCTTACGAATTGAAGGCGGCGCGACGTCAGCGGAAAATTACCCCCTACTTAGGAATTGGAGGCGTCGTGACGCCTCTGTAGTCCTGCGCATGCGCGGCCACTTTTCGACAGAACATCAAAAAAGGTACTTTTTCCGACTTACGAACAAACCTGCAGTCCCTAGCCCGTTCGGAACCCGGGGACTGCCTGTGTGGGTCACCAGAACGGGAACAAAGAGGAATAAAAGAGACACTTGTTCCGGTGACAACTAAGAGAGCATTTCCCCTCACTTCCTGTTGCGTCTATGGGACGTTGGGGTTGATTTACCGTCTCTTCCCGGCCCTTTGGCTAAGATCAAGTGTAGCAGCTGTTCTTATCAGTGATCCAGTGGAGGCGCTGTGCTACCGTCCTGACCTGGCCGGGGGTTGGGGTGGTGGCTGTGCAAATCCGCCGGTGTGATGAGGACCTGGAAGGTTAGTACTGGTAGGTACGGAAACCGGAGGGCCTGAACGTAATTGGTGGACCGGGAGTAAGTTCTCCCAGAGAAAGCCAGAAGGGTTCATCACTACCCCCTGGTTTGAGTGGTCTACCTTGTCTGGCCATGGGCTGGGAAGGTAGGAGGTCCACGGTGTCTGTGGCCCCTGGGAGTGGTCACCCTAGGGGAGATCTTAGTAACACTTGGCTGTGGGAACCCGCTGTGTGAAAAGAACTTACCAAAGCTTTTTCTGCACTGCGCCCCTTAAGGCCGGGAAATTTGGCTAAAGTCCGAGGGCAATTTTTGGTCACCAGGCCTCAGGGCCTAGGCCAACGCCCAATTCGGCACTGTTCCTCGCTGTTACTGTTGTGTGTGTTTTTTCACTGGATGGAGGGTGTGAGTCCTCGGAGCTTACCCTGACGTCTAGGGGGAGGATATGTGGCCTTCTGGTTCCTTCCTCCCCTGCCTTTGGGGGGTCTCTCTTCGGGAGAGAGCTCCCCTGACTTAGTATTCGATGGTCGGCTTTGGCTGTCCTAGAAGAACGGTGGTCTGCCAGGCCTTCTGGCTAGGCAGACCATGTTGAGCCTATGTGTGCCCCGTCAGGAGCCCCGGGGGTCAGGGTACGAGTCCTACTCCTTCAGGGGGTGGACAAAAGCACACCCTTAAGCAGTGGTGTTGCTACGGGGGTGCGGCCTGTACCAGACTGACACCCGCCAGAGGGTGACACCAGGCCCAGACTAGCCACATTAGGAGGGGCCCCTAATCTCCTTAGCTCCACGCGATGTGGGGGCAGAGTGGGGGAGAAGGGAGTGAGGTAGAGACAGAAGTGCCCGGGGTCCAACCATCCCACATGAGCCCCTCCCCCCAGCACAATTTCTCTCCCCTCCCAAAGCACCCCTAGCACATATCCTCTAACCCCTCCACTCCCAAATCAAAGATCCCATCCTGGCTCCATCCACCCCCCCCCCTGATTTCTTCTGCTCCATCCACCCACGATCCCATCCTGCTCTATCCACCCACCCCATCCCATCCCGGCTCCATCCATTCTCCCCAAACCATCCTTACTCCATCCACCCCCAATCCCATTCTGGCTCCATCCATCCCCCTATCCCTTCCATCCACCCTCCCTGATTTCTTTCCGCTCCATCCATCCCCCCGATTCTATCCTGCTCCATCCACCCCACATGCCATACCGGGCCCATCCATTCTCCCCAAACCATCCCGACTCCATCCACCCCCGATCCCATCCCGGCTCCATCCATCCCCCTGATCCCTTCCCGCTCCATCCACCCCCCCCCCCCAATTTCTTCCCATTCCATCCACCATCCCATCCCATCCCTGCTCCATCCACCCTACCTCAATCCCATCCCGGATCCATCCATTACCCCAAACCATCCCAGCTCCATCCATCCCTCGATTCCATCCCAGCTCCATCCATCCCCCCATCCCATCCCGGCTCCATCCATTCTCCCCAAACCATCCTTACTCCATCCACCCCCAATCCCATCCCGGCTCCATCCATCCCCCTATCCCTTCTATCCACCCTCCCTGATTTCTTTCCGCTCCATCCATCCCCCCGATTCTATCCTGCTCCATCCACCCCACATCCCATACCGGGCCCATCCATTCTCCCCAAACCGGCTTCCATCCCCCTGATCCCTTCCCGCTCCATCCACCCCCCCCCCCCAATTTCTTCCCACTCCATCCACCACCCCATCCCATCCCTGCTCCATCCACGCTACCTCAATCCCATCCCGGCTCCATCCATTCCCCCAAACCATCCCGGCTCCATCCATCCCTCGATTCCATCCCAGCTCCATCCATCCCCCAATCCCATCCTGGCTCCATCTATTCCACCCAAACCATTCCGGCTCCATCCACCCCCGATCCCATCCCCGCTTCATCCATCCCCCAATCCCTTCTCGCTCCATCCATCCCCCCTCAATTTCTTCCCGTTCCATCCACTCCCTACCCCCGATTTCTTCCCACTCCATCCACCACCCCATTCTATCCCAGCTCCATCCACCCTACCTCAATCACATCCCGGCTCCATCCATTCCCCTAAACCATCCCGGCTCCATCCATCTCTCGATTCCATGCCAGCTCCATCCATCCCCCCGACCAGGGCTGTCTTAATGAGAGGGCATACCTGGGCATTGCCCAGGGGCCCCAGCTGCATAGGCAGCCCCTGCACTTTCCCCAAAGCAGCTGGTCTTAAACCCACACTGCCCCGAAATTGGGGGCCCCATGATGGCACTGAGTGTGATAGATACACAGGGGAGGCAGTCTGCCGCCTACCTACTTAATGTCTGTTTACCTGCACTGTCCTCATTGTAGGGGCCCCAGATCATTACTTTGCCCAGGGGCCCATGATGCTATTAAGACGGCCCTGCCCCCAACCCTATCCGGGCTCCATCCATCCCCCCGATCCTGTCTGGGCTTCATCTACCACTCCGATCCCATCCCATCTCCATCCATCCCCCCGATCCTATCCCAGCTAATCCAACCCAACCCAGTTACATACACCCCCCCCCCCAACCCCATCCGGGCTCCATCCATCCCCCCGATCCTGTCTGGGCTTCATCTACCACTCCGATCCCATCCCATCCCCATCCATCCCCCCGATCCTATCCCAGCTAATCCAACCCAACCCAGTTACATCCACCCCCCGATCCCATCCTACCTGATACATCCCACCGATCCCATCCCAAATCCAAACCACGCCACCCCAATCCTATCCCGGCTCCATCTATTCCCCCTGATTCCATCCTGTCTCCATCCATCCCTCCGATCCCATTCCAGCTATATCCACCCCTCCCCCCCCAATCCCAGCTCCATCCATTGTGTGTGTAAGTATGCGTGTGTGTGTGTGTGTATGATCATTTTAAAAACAACGTGAAAAATTAGAGCATGTTCGAAACTTTTCATGGCCATATTTTACATGATACCGGCCAACTGTCTAGGAGAGGTTTCCCTCTAACTTCCTGTTGTCTCCACAGGACAGGAAGTGAAGGGAAATCTCCCCAATCAGACCCACGACCGTTTTTCGGATTGTAAAAAATTAAGTTTTTAAGGGTTTTTCAACCGATCATTAAAACGGCCTTGCCTACACACGATCGTGAAAATAAAATGCGCTAGCAAAGCGCGGTGACGTACAACACGTACAACGGCACTATAAAGGGGAAGTTCCGTGCAGACGGCGCCACCCTTGGTGCTGCTTTTGCTGATTCCGTGTTAGTAAAAGACCATTTGCGCTTTTCTGTCTGTTACAGCGCGATGAATGTGCGATCTCCATTACGAACGCTACTTTTACCAGAACGAGCGCTCCCGTCTCATAACTTGCTTCTGAGCATGCGCGGGTTTTTTCACGTCGTTAAAGCCCACACACGACCATTTTTTTTTTATACAACGTTCAAAACGATGTGAAAAAATTAGAGTATGTTCGAAAAAATTTTAATGGCCGTTTTTTACATCGTAAATTTTTAACGAAATTTTTTTACAACCCGGAAAAACGGTCGCGTGTACGCGGCATAAGACTCTGTCCAATGTTTGCAGCATTTGCCGAAATTAGAATGATACATTTGGCGTGGACCTGCCCCCTAAGTGGTTGCCGTGATTGGTCCTTAATTTTTATTATTCCATTTATCCCCATAGGACCTCGCTTACATCATCGCGGCCAACGCGCGCCTCTTCCAGCTCCCCGCTTTGATGCCTGCGCTCAGTAGAATCCTCAGTTTTATGGCTTTTCGTCCATCTTGTATTATATTTTTTATATACGTTTCAGCGCCGCGCACCCATGTGGTAATTGTTAAGAGCGCAGCCCGCGTTTCTATAGCGTGGTACCGACCCGCTGCCAGGCTGAACCCGGCGCCAGTAAGGCTTCTCGCTGACGTCGGTGGCTGCGCCCCATCCCCCCCCCCCCCCCCCCCCCATCATTACCGGTCCTGGTTCTTTTCTGCTGTTTTGCATGGAATCCTCATCAAATAGTTGGCCGGCGTGTTTTATAAAGTGTGTAAAACGTGGAATCGGGGCTTTATCCCAGTCTGGAAAACACGGCGCGCCATAAAGCGCTCAGCAATTTTTTCGAAGATTCCTCTTGGCTCAGGAACAGGGCTTTGGGTGGGGGTGGGGTGGGGGGACGATTTAATTTTATGACCTCTAATTCTTTTCTTTCGCTTTTTTTTTTTTTCTTTTCTGCTGTATAATCAGAAATATTTCAGAGCCGCGTCGTTCTCTCCGGGGGCCGCTAATGCCGTGTCTCTCGGCGGCGACTTGGCGCTGTCCAGGTATTGTCGTGACAGGAACGTTTTTATTGGCGTTTTGCAGGGTCCTGTTCAATATTTCACCCAATGAGCGCACAATGACACAGCTAATCCTATAGGCGGTTGTATCATTGTTGTGTCTATGGACTTCATTGTATCAATCAAAGTTGCAACATTGTTACTTTCACAACCACCAAATGAAAACATGAGTGATATGAAACGTTCAGCAGATAATTTAATCGCTTACTGAGTTTGCAGCTTCTACAGTAGGTGCGGCTGGTGCTCTAAATTTTTGGGGGGTCGCAAACAAACTGAAAGAAAAAACTAGGGCTGTGCAAATTAACTTTTAATTGATCGATTAATTTTTTTGATCGATCAAAATCTTTTTGATCGATTAAAATTATTTTTCTTGATACTCACCTCTCCGTCGGCTTCTGGGCCTTCAGGGAGTTCCGTTGGAGATCCGGTAACGTCACGGACACCGGCGGGGCTTGCCGTGTCCATCTGAAGGGCTCCTTTGCTGTGCCTTCATATCTGCATGCCGGTGGGACCTTACTATCTGCCACACGCAAGGGCTGTTACACTTCCAGCCATGTCCCCCACATATGCAGCCATGTCCATCCAGCCATTTCCCCCCATACCTTACCTTTGCCGCCGAAAGCCGCCGTAATGGAGAACATCACAGCATTCATTTGAATAGCTGTTTTGCCCGCGCCTATAGACACTCCCCCTTGCTCGGGATTGGACAGATCACGATCACCCATCCAATCCCGAGCAAGGGGGGAGTGTCTATACGCACGGGAACACTACAGCTATTCAAATGAAAGCTGTGATGTTCCCGCACGCCGTTTAATCCATGCGGCGGCTTACGGTGCGGCGGCGCGATGCGGCGGCTTTCAATGCGGCGGCAGCGGCGGTGGGGGGGGGGGGGAGTATTCTATTTAGGCATCGGGGGTATTTGCGCAAATACTCGGTATCGGTCCCGATACCGATACTGGTATCGGTATCGGGACAACCCTAGTTATAATTAATCAAAATTAGTCAATTAATCGATTACAAAAAAAAAACGATTAATCGAACACAAAAATTTTGATCAGTAACAGTCCTAGAAAAAACCCATCAATTGCTGCCACTGTGCCATCAAACGCAGCTACGGTACCCATCAATTGCTGCCAGTGTGCCCATAAATTGCTGTCAGTGTGCCCATCAAGCACAGCCACTGTGCCCATCAAACGCAGCCACGGTGCCATCAATTGCCACCACTGTGCCATTAAATTAAATGTTCAGCAGATAATTTAATCGCTTACTGAGTTTGCAGCTTCTAGGTGCGGCTGGTGCTCTTTTTGGGGGGTCGCAAATAGTGTTGCTCACGAATATTCGCATTGCGAATATTCGCTACGAATATTGCATATTCGAGTATTCGCGAATAACTCGAATATCGCGGCGAATATTCGCTATTTCGAATATTCGTATTTTTTCAATTTTTTTTTTTAGAACAGATCACATCCTAGAGATCCCCATCGACGTCTAAAAGCATTGCTGGTATGATTAGAGACCCTGGGCCGAGTAGCTGCAGCGCTCATTTTATATTGCCGAAAAATCGCAATGCGATTATTCGGCAATAGTGATATCGCGCGATTATTTTGTATTGTAATATATCACGAATATTCTGAGCCAATCAGAGTGCTCCTTCCGCATTTCTCGAATATTCGCAATTATTTTGTATTGTAAAATATCACAAATATTCTGAGCCAATCAGAGTGCTCCTTCCGCATTTCTCGAATATTCGCAATTATTTTGTATTGTAAAATATCACAAATATTCTGAGCCAATCAGAGTGCTCCTTCCGCATTTCTCGAATATTCGCAATTATTTTGTATTGTAAAATATCACAAATATTCTGAGCCAATCAGAGTGCTCCTTCCGCATTTCTCGAATATTCGCAATTATTTTGTATTGTAAAATATCACAAATATTCTGAGCCAATCAGAGTGCTCCATTCCGCATTTCTCGAAATTTCGCATTCGCATTCGCAATAGCGAAATTTCGCAATCATTTAATTTCCAAAAAATATCACGAATATTCGTATTTAGCGAATATATCTCGAATATTCGACTATATATTCGAGATATATCGCAAAATCGAATATGGCATATTCTGCTCAACACTAGTCGCAAACAAACAAAGAAAAAAAAACATAAAATGCAGCCACTGTGCCCATCGAGCGCAGCTGCTGTGCCCATCGGACGCAGCCACTGTGCCCATCAAATGCTGCCACTGTGCCCATTAATGGCCGCCATTGTGCCCCTCAAATGCTGCCAGTGTGCCCATCAAGCGCAGCCACTGTGCCCATCAAACGCAGTGACATTGACTCCATTCATTACGTACTAAGAGATAGAAGATTGACAGTGTGTGTATGGCCTGCTCATCTAGTGCTCATCTAATGACTCTATTCATTAAAACAAGAAAAGGGCTGGAAAATGACACATTAACGGCCCCTTCCCACACTCTCCATCCTGGCACCCCCCCCCCCCCACACTGAAGCACTGTCAGGGGAGGGGGGGGGGGGGGTGCAGGGAAGAACACCGGAGCCTGGGGGGTAGAAAAACAGGCATAGCGAGGCAGCAGGAGCGACATGTGGAGTAACGGATGCCCTCCATTCAGTGGCGACCCCCTTAACTATCCCATGCGCCCGACCCCTTTCAGGCTCTAATAGGCTTCAAAAAAGGGCGGGCTCAGGGCGCAGAGCACTGCGTCCCAACCTCACTCAGTTGGGTGACGATAGCAAATGAATTTTCGCTATTTTCACACTAAATCTGTCAATCAGGAAGCAGGTGCCCGCCACACTGGAGCTGCTGCCCGGACCCCGCTAGCCTGGAGCCGCTCCCTGGACTCTGCACCCCCTAGCCTGGAGCTGCTGTCCAGACCCCCTTTCGCTAGCCTGAAGTGGCTAGCCCTGAGCTGCGTCCCGGTCCCCGCACCTGCTAGTCTGGAGCTGCTGCCCTGACCCCGCACCCACTAGCCTGGAGCCTCTGCCTGGAGGCCCTGCTTGGTCCCCGCACCCCCTTGTCTGGAGCTGCTGCCCTGACCCCGCACCCCCTAGTCTGGAGCAACTGCCCGGACCTCACACCCACTAGCCTGAAGCCCCTGCCCGGACCCCTGCACATGCTAGCCTGGAGCTGCTGCCCTAACCCTGCACCCACTAGCCTTGAGTCGCTGCCATAACCCTGCACCCGCTAGCCTGAAGCCCCTGCCCAGACCCCGAAATGGCTAGCCTTGTAACTACAGTAATACCTTGGGTTACGGGCATAATTCATTCCAGAAGCATGCTTGTAATCCAAAGCACTCATTCATCAAAGCGAGCTTCCCCATTGGAAATAATAGAAACTCAGATAATCCGTTCCACAGCCACTGCTGGTCTATGCAGTACTGTATGTGGCCATGGGGTGCGGGAGCGCCGGTGAATGCAGTGCCGCATGTGACCAGAGGTGCGGGGGCGCCGGAGACACTAGAAGATGCTCGGAGACACTCAGGAGCAGATCGTCTCTGCCTGTCTCCGAGCATCACCGGCGCCCCCACACCGCTGGCCAAATGCAGTACTGCACACCCCAGCGGCTTGAATCCTGCTCGTCCACATGCATGGACTTAATATGGGACAATATATTTGATGACAGGTCCACTTTACAGGCAGATGTGAAATATATATATAGTTAGGAGTGGAGAGTCTCTCTATATATTCATAGCAGAGTGTGGATTCTTCCTATGAGAAGTCGGAATTCTGCGCTCCTTCGCTCCCACAAATGTCTGCTCGTTAAACTCCAATGTATTTTTTCTTCTTTTATAAATCAAAGGCGGCTTTGTCTGAATTCCGTTACATTTCCTCTTCTGGTGACTTAATCTTTTTCCAAACGACTTGACGCCCCTTTAACTGGTAAGGCGATATTTGTGGCTCTCACCATTGCTGGTTACAAGACCGGCGGGAGAGGAGGACTTTATACTGGCAGCGCTTCCCCCCCCTCCCCCCCCCGATCATTACAAACATCTGAAGATCCTGGGATGGGCCCCCGGGGGCCCAATGTGGCCGGAATGAAAGGCAGTACATACATTACGTGTCATCGTCTGACATCACATACGGGGACAGCTAAGCCGGCCAGAACAAGTTATGTTTAATAGATAAAAACGTAAAGCTAAAGTCTGGGGCCTGAAGAAGTCCTTCCATTCTCCATCAAACGCAGCTATTGTGCCCATCGATAGCCGCCAGTTTGCCCCAAACGCCGCCAATTTGCCCCATCAATAGCCGCCAGTTTGCCCCATCAAATCCCGCCAGTTTGCCCCATCAATTGCCGCCAGTTTGCCCCATCAAATCCCGCCAGTTTGCCCCATCAAAGGCCGCCAGTTTGCCCCATCAAAGGCCGCCAGTTTGCCCCATCAAATCCCACCAGTTTGCCCCATCAATAGCCGCCAGTTTGCCCCATCAAATCCCGCCAGTTTGCCCCATCAATAGCCGCCAGTTTGCCTCATCAAATCCCGCCAGTTTGCCCCATCAAAGGCCGCCAGTTTGCCCCATCAAATCCCGCCAGTTTGCCCCATCAAACGCCGCCAGTTTGCCCCATCAAATCCCACCAGTTTGCCCCATCAAAGGCCGCCAGTTTGCCTCATCAAATCCCGCCAGTTTGCCCCATCAAAGGCCGCCAGTTTGCTCCATCAAATCCCGCCAGTTTGCCCCATCAATAGCCGCCAGTTTGCCTCATCAAATCCCGCTAGTTTGCCCCATCAAAGGCCGCCAGTTTGCCCCATCAAATCCCGCTAGTTTGCCCCATCAATAGCCGCCAGTTTGCCTCATCAAATCCCGCCAGTTTGCCCCATCAAAGGCCGCCAGTTTGCCTCATCAAAGGCCGCCAGTTTGCCCTATCAATAGCCGCCAGTTTGCCTCATCAAATCCCGCCAGTTTGCCCCATCAATAGCCGCCAGTTTGCCTCATCAAATCCCGCCAGTTTGCCCCATCAAATCCCGCCAGTTTGCCCCATCAAACGCCGCCAGTTTGCCCCATCAAATCCCGCCAGTTTTCCCCATCAAATCCTGGCAGTTTGCCCCATCAAACGCCGCCAGTTTGCCCCATCAAATCCCGCCAGTTTGCCCCATCAAATCCCGCCAGTTTTCCCCTTCAAATCCCGCCAGTTTGCCCCATCAAATCCCGCCAGTTTGCCCCATCAAACGCCGCCAGTTTGCCCCATCAAATCCCGCCAGTTTGCCCCATCAAATCCCGCCAGTTTTCCCCATCAAATCCCGCCAGTTTTCCCCATCAAATCCCGCCAGTTTGCCCCATCAAATCCCGCCAGTTTGCCCCATCAAAGGCCGCCAGTTTGCCCCATCAAATCCCGCCAGTTTGCCCCATCAATAGCCACCAGTTTGCCTCATCAAATCCCGCCAGTTTGCCCCATCAAAGGCCGCCAGTTTGCCCCATCAAATCCCGCCAGTTTGCCCCATCAATAGCCGCCAGTTTGCCTCATCAAATCCCGCCAGTTTTCCCCATCAAAGGCCGCCAGTTTGCCCCATCAAATCCTGCCAGTTTGCCCCATCAAAGGCCACCAGTTTGCCCCATAAAAGGCCGCCAGTTTGCCTCATCAAATCCCACCAGTTTGCCCCATCAAATCCCACCAGTTTGCCCCATCAATAGCCGCCAGTTTGCCTCATCAAATCCCGCCAGTTTGCCCCATCAAAGGCCGCCAGTTTGCCCCATCAATAGCCGCCAGTTTGCCCCATCAAATCCCGCCAGTTTGCCCCATCAAAGGCCACCAGTTTGCCCCATCAAATCCCGCCAGTTTTTCCCATCAATAGCCGCCAGTTTGCCCCATCAAATCCCACCAGTTTGCCCCATCAAAGGCCACCAGTTTGCCCCATCAAAGGCCGCCAGTTTGCCCCATCAATAGCCGCCAGTTTGCCCCATCAATAGCCGCCAGTTTGCCCCATCAAATCCCGCCAGTTTGCCCCATCAAATCCCGCCAGTTTGCCCCATCAATAGCCGCCAGTTTGCCCCATCAAATCCTGCCAGTTTTCCCCATCAATAGCCGCCAGTTTGCCCCATCAAATCCCGCCAGTTTGCCCCATCAAAGGCCACCAGTTTGCCCCATCAAAGGCCGCCAGTTTGCCCCATCAAATCCCACCAGTTTGCCCCATCAAATCCCGCCAGTTTGCCCCATCAAAGGCCGCCAGTTTGCCCCATCAAATCCCACCAGTTTGCCCCATCAAATCCCGCCAGTTTGCCCCATCAAATCCCGCCAGTTTGCCCCATCAAATCCCGCCAGTTTTCCCCATCAATAGCCGCCAGTTTGCCCCATCAAATCCCGCCAGTTTGCCCCATCAATAGCCGCCAGTTTGCCCCATCAAATCCCGCCAGTTTGCCCCATAAAATCCCGCCAGTTTGCCCCATCAAAGGCCGCCAGTTTGCCCCATCAAATCCCGCCAATTTGCCCCATCAATAGCCGCCAGTTTGCCCCATCAAATCCCGCCAGTTTGCCCTATCAATAGCCGCCAGTTTGCCCCATCAAACGCCGCCAGTTTGCCCCATCAAACGCCGCCAGTTTGCCCCATCAAACGCCGCCAGTTTGCCCCATCAAAGGCCGCCAGTTTGCCCCATCAAATCCCGCCAGTTTGCCTCATCAAATCCCGCCAGTTTGCCCCATTAAATCCCGCCAGTTTGCCTCATCAAATCCCGCCAGTTTGCCTCATCAAATCCCGCCAGTTTGCCCCATTAAATCCCGCCAGTTTGCCCCATCAAATCCCGCCAGTTTGCCCCATCAAATCCCGCCAGTTTGCCTCATCAAATCCCGCCAGTTTGCCCCATTAAATCCCGCCAGTTTGCCCCATCAAATCCCGCCAGTTTGCCCCATCAAATCCCGCCAGTTTGCCCCATCAATAGCCGCCAGTTTGCCTCATCAAATCCCGCCAGTTTGCCCCATCAAAGGCCGCCAGTTTGCCCCATCAAAGGCCGCCAGTTTGCCCCATCAAATCCCGCCAGTTTGCCCCATCAATAGCCGCCAGTTTGCCCCATCAATAGCCGCCAGTTTGCCTCATCAAATCCCGCCAGTTTGCCCCATCAAAGGCCGCCAGTTTGCCCCATCAATAGCCACCAGTTTGCCCCATCAATAGCCGCCAGTTTGCCTCATCAAATCCCACCAGTTTGCCCCATCAAATCCCGCCAGTTTGCCCCATCAAACGCCGCCAGTTTGCCCCATCAAATCCCGCCAGTTTTCCCCATCAAATCCTGCCAGTTTGCCCCATCAAACGCCGCCAGTTTGCCCCATCAAATCCCGCCAGTTTGCCCCATCAAATCCCGCCAGTTTTCCCCTTCAAATCCCGCCAGTTTGCCCCATCAAATCCCGCCAGTTTGCCCCATCAAACGCCGCCAGTTTGCCCCATCAAATCCCGCCAGTTTGCCCCATCAAATCCCGCCAGTTTTCCCCATCAAATCCCGCCAGTTTTCCCCATCAAATCCCGCCAGTTTGCCCCATCAAATCCCGCCAGTTTGCCCCATCAAATCCCGCCAGTTTGCCCCATCAAAGGCCGCCAGTTTGCCCCATCAAATCCCGCCAGTTTGCCCCATCAATAGCCACCAGTTTGCCCCATCAAATCCCGCCAGTTTGCCCCATCAAAGGCCGCCAGTTTGCCCCATCAAATCCCGCCAGTTTGCCCCATCAATAGCCGCCAGTTTGCCTCATCAAATCCTGCCAGTTTGCCCCATCAAAGGCCACCAGTTTGCCCCATCAAAGGGCGCCAGTTTGCCTCATCAAATCCCACCAGTTTGCCCCATCAAATCCCACCAGTTTGCCCCATCAATAGCCGCCAGTTTGCCTCATCAAATCCCGCCAGTTTGCCCCATCAAAGGCCGCCAGTTTGCCCCATCAATAGCCGCCAGTTTGCCCCATCAAATCCCGCCAGTTTGCCCCATCAAAGGCCACCAGTTTGCCCCATCAAATCCCGCCAGTTTTTCCCATCAATAGCCGCCAGTTTGCCCCATCAAATCCCGCCAGTTTGCCCCATCAAAGGCCACCAGTTTGCCCCATCAAAGGCCGCCAGTTTGCCCCATCAATAGCCGCCAGTTTGCCCCATCAATAGCCGCCAGTTTGCCCCATCAAATCCCGCCAGTTTGCCCCATCAAATCCCGCCAGTTTGCCCCATCAATAGCCGCCAGTTTGCCCCATCAAATCCTGCCAGTTTTCCCCATCAATAGCCGCCAGTTTGCCCCATCAAATCCCGCCAGTTTGCCCCATCAAAGGCCACCAGTTTGCCCCATCAAAGGCCGCCAGTTTGCCCCATCAAATCCCACCAGTTTGCCCCATCAAATCCCGCCAGTTTGCCCCATCAAAGGCCGCCAGTTTGCCCCATCAAATCCCACCAGTTTGCCCCATCAAATCCCGCCAGTTTGCCCCATCAAATCCCGCCAGTTTGCCCCATCAAATCCCGCCAGTTTGCCCCATCAAATCCCGCCAGTTTTCCCCATCAATAGCCGCCAGTTTGCCCCATCAAATCCCGCCAGTTTGCCCCATAAAATCCCGCCAGTTTGCCCCATCAAAGGCCGCCAGTTTGCCCCATCAAATCCCGCCAATTTGCCCCATCAATAGCCGCCAGTTTGCCCCATCAAATCCCGCCAGTTTGCCCTATCAATAGCCGCCAGTTTGCCCCATCAAACGCCGCCAGTTTGCCCCATCAAACGCCGCCAGTTTGCCCCATCAAATCCCGCCAGTTTGCCCCATCAAAGGCCGCCAGTTTGCCCCATCAAATCCCGCCAGTTTGCCTCATCAAATCCCGCCAGTTTGCCCCATTAAATCCCGCCAGTTTGCCTCATCAAATCCCGCCAGTTTGCCTCATCAAATCCCGCCAGTTTGCCCTATTAAATCCCGCCAGTTTGCCCCATCAAATCCCGCCAGTTTTCCCCATCAAATCCCGCCAGTTTGCCTCATCAAATCCCGCCAGTTTGCCCCATTAAATCCCGCCAGTTTGCCCCATCAAATCCCGCCAGTTTGCCCCATCAAATCCCGCCAGTTTGCCCCATCAATAGCCGCCAGTTTGCCTCATCAAATCCCGCCAGTTTGCCCCATCAAAGGCCGCCAGTTTGCCCCATCAAAGGCCGCCAGTTTGCCCCATCAAATCCCGCCAGTTTGCCCCATCAATAGCCGCCAGTTTGCCCCATCAATAGCCGCCAGTTTGCCTCATCAAATCCCGCCAGTTTGCCCCATCAAAGGCCGCCAGTTTGCCCCATCAATAGCCACCAGTTTGCCCCATCAATAGCCGCCAGTTTGCCTCATCAAATCCCACCAGTTTGCCCCATCAAAGGCCGCCAGTTTGCCCCATCAATAGCCGCCAGTTTGCCCCATCAAACGCCGCCAGTTTGCCAAATACAGGACAATCTTAGAAGAAAACCCGTTAGGCCGCGTACACACGATCAGACCGGTCCGATGAGAATGGTCCGACGGACCGTTTTCATCGGTTCGCGCTGAAGTGGCCTGATGGTCTGATGTGCGTACACACCATCGGGCCACAAATCCGATCAGGCCAGAACGCGGTGACGTTGAACACAACGACGTGCTAAAAAACGAAGTTCAATGCTTCCGAGCATGCGTCGACTTAACTCTGACCAGCTTCCCTGTCCCTGCTGAAGAAAAGCATCCCCAACACATGATGCTGCCACCACCATGTTTCACAGTGGGGATGGTATGTTCAGGGTGATGCGTTTTGCTTTTAGCCCAAGAAATTTAATTTTGGTGTCATGTGACCAGAGCACCTTCTTCCACATGTTTGCTGTGTCCCCTCCCCCACATGTTTGCTGTGTCCCCTCCCCCACATGTTTGCTGTGTCCCCTCCCCCACATGTTTGCTGTGTCCCCTCCCCCACATGTTTGCTGTGTCCCCTCCCCCACGTGTTTGCTGTGTCCCCTCCCCCACGTGTTTGCTGTGTCCCCTCCCCCACATGGCTTCTCACAAACTACAAACAGGACTTCTTATGACTTTCTTTCCCCAATGTCTTTCTTCTTGTCACTCTTCCATAAAGGGCAGATTTGTGGAGAGACCCACAAACCAACATGCGCCTAAAAACTGGCCACCCTACGCCGGCATAGCTTACATACCCGTGGGCGTGGGCGTACATATGGGCTGGACGCTCCCATTGATTAGGCATTCAAACATGCATATGAGGGAAACAGGGCGATTCACGAACGTACGTGCGCCCGACGCAGGCTGCGCGAGGTGCGCGTAAATCGTACGTCCGGCGTAAAGTTATTCCCCATAGATGAGGCGCAACCCGGCAACGGACACGCAAAGGTCCGCCCCAGAGAACACAGGCCGGCGTATTGGGCGTACGTTACGTTCACGGCGTACCTGGTGATCCGGCGTAGCTTAGGCAGTTGTGCCGGCGTAGTTGTGAGCATGCGCATAAGGGTGCAGTTTCATGCGTCGATAACGATAACGTCACGGCGCATGCGCAGTTCGTGATACACCGGGCGGAAAACACTGCACCACGCTGGGACCATCATTTGCATGGGGTCACGCCCACTTCCACCTACGCCGGCCTGCGCCTTCAAAAAAAAATACGCCACGCCGACGCAGCGTTGGGAGCAACAGCTTGCTGAATACAGCGCATGCCTCTCCGCGGCGTTTGCGTTACGGCGGCGTAATGTGCGCCCAACTCTCTGTGAATCTGGGCCGTTATTTTTTCAAAATTTTCGGTCTTTTTTTAGTTGTTGCGCAAAAAATAAAAACCGCAGAGGTGATGAAATACCACCAAAAGAAATCTCTACTTGTGGGAACAAAATGATACAACTTTTGTTTGGGTGCAGCGTAGCGCGACCGCGCAATTGTCATTTAACCACTTGATCACCGAGCCTGTTTTTCAGATTCGGTGTTTACGAGACTAAAACAGTTTTTTTATAGAAAATTACTTAAAACCCCCAAACATTATATATATATTTTTTTTTCTAACACCCTAGAGCAGTGATGGGGAACATTGGCACCCCAGATGTTTTGGAACTACATTTCCCATGATGCTCTAGTACACTGCAGAGTGCATGAGCATCATGGGAAATGTAGTTCCAAAACATCTGTGGTGCCGAGGTTCCCCATCACTGCCCTAGAGAATAAAATGGCGGTCATTGCAATACTTTTTGTCACACCGTATTTGCGCAGCGGTCTTACAAGCGCACTTTTTTTTTTTGGAAAAAAAATCACTTTTTTGAATTAAAAAAAATAAGACAACAATAAATTTGGCCCAATTTTTTTTTTACATATTGTGAAAGATAATGTTACGCCGAGTAAAATGATAACCAACATGTCACGTTTTAAAAATTGCGCCCGCTCGTGGCATGGCGTCCAACTTTTACCCTTATATATCTCGATAGGGCGACGTTTTAAAAAATTCTACTGGTCGCATTTTTTGAGAGGGCTAGAATTATTGCTCTCGCTCTAACGATCGCGGCGATACCTCACATGTGCGGTTCGAACACCGTTTTCATATGCGGGCGCCACTCGCGTATGCGTTCGCTTCTGCGCGCGAGCTCGTCAGGACGGGGCGTTTAAAAAAAAAAATAATTTTTGTTTTCTTATTTATTTTAATTTAGTTTATAATTTTTTACACTGAAATAAATTATTAAAAAATGATAAATTGATCACTTTTATTCCTATGAGAAGGAATGTAAACATCCCTTGTAATAGAAAAAAGCATGACAGGTCCTCTTATATATGAGATCTGGGGGTCAAAAAGACGTCACATCTCATATTTACACTTCAATGCAAAAAATAAAAAATAAAAATTAAACTGTAATTTTTTCAAATGACAGAAAAAAAAATGTTTCTTTAAGACGCTGGGCGGGACTGACGTTTTGACGTCACTTCCGCCCAGCAGAGCTATGGGGGACGGGTGGGGGCGATTTTTCCCTCACTCGCATCCCCGCTGAGGAGCCGAACGGACCCGATCGCCTCCGCCGCTACCGACGGCTCCGGTAAGCGGGCGGAGGGCGTGGGGGGCCCCTCTCCCGCCACCGATAACGGCGATCTCGCAGCGAATCCGCCGCGGAGACCGGCGTTATCGTGTACAGGACCGCCCACTGCAAAGATGGACACCTCGGTTGTGGCAGCAGCTGCTGCCGTTACCGAGATATCCATCTTTAAAAATAGGACGTACTTGTTTATACTTTATTTCTTGAAAGTAGGTGTGTAAGGTGGGGCCCCAGAGCATTACTTTGCCCAGGGGCCCCATGATGCTCTGGGGACAACCTGTGGAAAGCGATCTTCTGGCGGCGGAGGACGCGGGGCGGCGGGGAACATCTTCTGTCATCTCAGTAGACAATGTAACGAATGACCTCCACATAACAATTCAGTGACATTCCCACTTGCTCGGTATGATCGGCGGTCCCCCTTTAAGCCGCGGCCGGGCCGTATATTTCACCGACGGCCCCTTTTTCCTGAAACCTCGGAGTCCGGCGGGCCGTATATTTCACCGCCGGCCCCTTTTTCCTGAAACCTCGGAGTCCGGCGGGCCGTATATTTCACCGCCGGCCCCTTTTTCCTGAAACCTCGGAGTCCGGCGGGCCGTATATTTCACCGCCGGGCCCTTTTTCCTGAAACCTCGGAGTCCGGCCGGGCCGTATATTTCACCGACGGCCCCTTTTTCCTGAAACCTCGGAGTCCGGCCGGGCCGTATATTTCATCGCCGGGCCCTTTTTCCTGAAACCTCGGAGTCCGGCCGGGCCGTATATTTCACCGACGCCCCTTTTTCCTGAAACCTCGGAGTCCGGCCGGGCCGTATATTTCACCACCGGGCCCTTTTTCCTGAAACCTCGGAGTCCGGCCGGGCCGTATATTTCACCACCGGGCCCTTTTTCCTGAAACCTCGAAGTCCGGCGAGCCGTATATTTCACCGCCGGGCCCTTTTTCCTGAAACCTCGGAGTCCGGCGGGCCGTATATTTCACCGCCGGGCCCTTTTTCCTGAAACCTCGGAGTCCGGCGGGCCGTATATTTCACCGACGCCCCTTTTTCCTGAAACCTCGGAGTCCGGCCGGGCCGTATATTTCACCGCCGGCCCCTTTTTCCTGAAACCTCGGAGTCCGGCCGGGCCGTATATTTCGCCGCCGGGCCCTTTTTCCTGAAACCTCGGAGTCCGGCGGGCCGTATATATTTCACCGACGCCCCTTTTTCCTGAAACCTCGGAGTCCGGCCGGGCCGTATATTTCACCGCCGGCCCCTTTTTCCTGAAACCTCGGAGTCCGGCCGGGCCGTATATTTCACCACCGGGCCCTTTTTCCTGAAACCTCGAAGTCCGGCGGGCCGTATATTTCACCGACGCCCCTTTTTCCTGAAACCTCGGAGTCCGGCCGGGCCGTATATTTCACCGCCGGGCCCTTTTTCATGAAACCTCGGAGTCCGGCGGGCCGTGTATTTCACCGCCGGGCCCTTTTTCATGAAACCTCGGAGTCCGGCCGGGCCGTATATTTCACCGCCGGGCCCTTTTTCCTGAAACCTCGGAGTCCGGCGCGATGATTGACCTGTCATCACCAGACCGGCGAGCCGCATTCTCCCGTCCTCCATTATACCGCTAAGAGGACTTTGTACTTTCCAGTTCTGACGCCTCCGCCCCGCGGACCCTGAAATAACACCCCGGTGATTATATTTTCAACGCCATTAAGGAGATTAAGCGCAAAGCCCGCCGTAATGGAGGTTTTGGGGGGGGGGGGAAGCTGGACGGGATGCGGCTGTGTGAACAGGTGTTGATCCGGGGAGAACGTCCCGGGAGAGGGATGGGTCGCCTAATGCAGGAGGACTTAACACTGGTAAGCAGCAGATGAAAGCCGCGGGGGGAGGGGGGGGGGTGGGATGGAGACACCCCGTCCGCCCTCCGCACCTTCCATTACTGGGGGGTGGAATGTCGCTTTGTTGTGTCCTGAGCCGCGGCCGCGTCTCCAAAAATAAGCCTTCATCCGGGCAGATCATCTGCGTATTACTGGACAATGTGCGCCCGGGGGGGGGGGGGGGGGGGGGGGCACGCATGCCGGGCCGAGAAATGCAAAGCCTGCTAAGCCCAAAAATCTCATATATTGCAGATTACCGGCCCTTAGATGTGGCGGCTGCATTCGTTTTCTTTTTCAGGCTTTTATCATTCATTTTCACCTGGTGATCCTGCCAGTAACACACTGCCTGTCCTACGGTGACAACACTCACTCACTGTACTGTATCTATGTCACTCTAGGACAGAACTACAGAACGCCTTCCCCTCTCCTTATATCCATAATATAGAGCAGGGGCGGACTGACAACTCATGGGGCCCTCGGGCAATAAAAGATCATGGGGCCCCCTGTGTCCCCACCCACACGCAAGCCACACCTACACAAAGCCCCACCTACATAAATAATGGGACACACAGTAAGGCACACAGCAGGGCACAGGCACATCACAGGGCATGGGGTGCACAGCAGGGCACATCAAGGGGTACACAGCAGGGCACATCACAGGGCATGGGGCACACAGCAGGGCACATCAAGGGGTACACAGCAGGGAACAACACAGGGCATGGGGCGCACAGCAGGGCACATCAAGGGGTACACAGCAGGGCACATCACAGGGCATGGGGCACACAGCAGGGCACATCAAGGGGTACACAGCAGGGAACAACACAGGGCATGGGGCGCACAGCAGGGCACATCAAGAGGTACACAGCAGGGAACAACACAGGGCATGGGGTGCACAGCAGGGCACATCAAGGGGTACACAGCAGGGAACAACACAGGGCATGTGGCGCACAGCAGGGCACATCAAGAGGTACACAGCAGGGAACAACACAGGGCATGGGGTGCACAGCAGGGCACATCAAGGGGTACACAACAGGGAACAACACAGGGCATGGGGCGCACAGCAGGGCACATCAAGGGGTACACAACAGGGAACAACACAGGGCATGGGGCGCACAGTAAGGCACACAGCAGGGCACAGGCACACCACAGGGCATGGGGCGCACAGCAGGGCACATCAAGGGGTACACAGCAGGACACATCACAGGGCATGGGGCGCACAGCAGGGCACATCAAGGGGTACACAGCAGGACACATCACAGGGCATGGGGCGCACAGCAGGGCACATCAAGGGGTACACAGCAGGACACATCACAGGGCATGGGGCGCACAGCAGGGCACATCAAGGGGTACACAGCAGGACACATCACAGGGCATGGGGCGCACAGCAGGGCACATCAAGGGGTACACAGCAGGGCACATCACAGGGCATAGGGTGCACAGCAGGGCACATCAAGGGGTACACAGCAGGACACATCACAGGGCATAGGGTGCACAGCAGGGCACATCAAGGGGTACACAGCAGGGAACAACACAGGGCATGGGGCGCACAGCAGGGCACATCAAGGGGTACACAGCAGGACACATCACAGGGCATGGGGCGCACAGCAGGGCACATCAAGGGGTACACAGCAGGGCACATCACAGGGCATAGGGTGCACAGCAGGGCACATCAAGGGGTACACAGCAGGACACATCACAGGGCATAGGGTGCACAGCAGGGCACATCAAGGGGTACACAGCAGGGAACAACACAGGGCATGGGGCGCACAGCAGGGCACATCAAGGGGTACACAGCAGGGCACATCACAGGGCATGGGGCGCACAGCAGGGCACACAGGAAGTCACATCAGGGGGCAGGGCCACCATCAGGAATTATCATTCAGGCATGGGCCCCCTGGAGCAGAGAACCAGGGGGGGGGGGGTGCTGCCGCCTCAAATTGAGAAGGGGGGGGGGCGCAAAGGGGGAGTTGCCCTGGGGACCTCTGGGCCCCCTACAATAATAAAAAATAAATAAAAAATGGGGGGCTCTGGGGACATCTGGGCCCTAAATAAAAAAATATATATATATATATAAAAAAAAAATTAGAAATCCAAAAAAGGGGGGTTGTTATCCAGGGCCCTGAGGACCTCCGGGCCCCTTACAGGTGTACTGCCTGCCCCTACCCCTGATGGTAGCCCTGTCAGGGGGTACACAGCAGGGCACTGAGACCATCACAGGGCATGGGGCATATCACAGGACACACAGCAAGGCACATCAGGTGGTACACAGAAGGGCATGGGGCACACAGGGCACATTACGGGGCACACAGCAGGGTTTATTATGCTGTATACAGCAGGGCACATTATTGAGCACAGCATGGTGCATCACAGGGGGCACAGGGAACATCAGGGGGTACACCGCAGGGCATGATGGGGCACACAGTAGGCACATCATGGGGTACACAACAGGGCACATCACAGGGCACATCAGGAGTTACACAGCAGGGTATGCAGCACATCACGGGGCATGTGGCACATAGTAGGGCACACAGCAGAGCACAGGGCACACAGTAGGGCACATCCCAGGACACATAATTGGAAACAGGGCACATTAGGCGGTACACAGCAGGACACATCACAGGGCATGGGGCACACAGTAGGGTACATCAGGGGGTACACAGCAAAGCACAGGTCTCATCAGGGAGTAGACAGCAGGGCACATAGCACATCACAGGGCATGGGGCACACAGTAGGGGACACTATGGGTCGCAGGACACATTAGGCGGTACACAGTAGGGCACACCACAGGGCATGTAGTGCACATCACAGGGTATGGGGCACGCAGTAGGGCACACCAGGGAGTACATGGCACATCACAGGGCACACAGTAGAGCACATCACAGGGCACATAATAGGTCACACAGCAGGGCATTAGGCACATAGGGATATAAAAAGCCGCGCCACACAGAGGTTAATAACACCAGTGTAAGTGATGGTAAAAGTAATAAAACACTAAAGTCCATTAACGTCCATAATGGTTGCAATAATGATGAATCTCGGAAGCGATCCTCTGTGAAGTGTCACCAAACGCACACACGTCAGAAGGTGCACCCGCCACCACATGAAAAAGCAGCTTACCAGAGGTCAGACCTATGCTAGCGTCTGACTATAACCCAGTCAACGGCCTTTGGTTCCTTGAGGTTCCCACGAACAACACGAGTAGACCAGGAGAGGGACACTTCTTAAACTCCGGAAGAAAAGAAGGCGCACATAGCATAATTCCGTATCGAAAAATTTATTGTAAAAAGTAAAATTGTACTTACACAGCACATGTAGTAAACGAGCATTAAGAACAAATACAGGTATTGCCGGCCGGCATGCAGGAGCCCTTCCTCCTCAGCGTGGTGACGTCACCAGTGACGTCACCACGCTGAGGAGGAAGGGCTCCTGCATGCCGGCCGGCAATACCTGTATTTGTTCTTAATGCTCGTTTACTACATGTGCTGTGTAAGTACAATTTTACTTTTTACAATAAATTTTTCGATACGGAATTATGCTATGTGCGCCTTCTTTTCTTCCGGAGTTTAAGAAGTGTCCCTCTCCTGGTCTACTCGTGTTGTTCGTGGGAACCTCAAGGAACCAAAGGCCGTTGACTGGGTTATAGTCAGACGCTAGCATAGGTCTGACCTCTGGTAAGCTGCTTTTTCATGTGGTGGCGGGTGCACCTTCTGACGTGTGTGCGTTTGGTGACACTTCACAGAGGATCGCTTCCGAGATTCATCATTATTGCAACCATTATGGACGTTAATGGACTTTAGTGTTTTATTACTTTTACCATCACTTACACTGGTGTTATTAACCTCTGTGTGGCGCGGCTTTTTATATCCCATTGTTTCTTGTTTATCACACGCTTGCTGCAGCCTGTAGTCTTTTTTGGGGGGAGGGGGTTTTCCTAGCGCGGTTTTTTGTTGTTTTACATTAGGCACATAGCAGGGCAAAAGACACATCACAGTGCATGTGGCGCACAGTATGGCACATCCAGGGGTACACAGCAGGGCACATCACAGGCCACTGGGCACGCAGTAGGGCAAACAGCAGAGCACTGGGATCCTTCAGACACAGCACAGTGTCTCAGGGCAGCCATGGGGGGAGAAGGCACAGGGGGACACTGTGGGTTGTGGGGGTGGACAACACAGGGGGAAACTGTGGGCGGGGGTGGAAGGCACAGGGGGACACTGTGGGGGTGATGTCGACGACACAGGGGGACACGGTGGGTGGGTGAAGGACATTGTGGGCGGGGGTGGAAGGCACAGGGGGACACTGTGGGTGGGTGGAGGACACAGGGGGACACTATGGGTGGGTGGAGGACACTGGGGAACAATGTGGGGGGGGGTGTCGACGACACAGGGGGACACGGTGGGTGGGTGGAGGACACAGGGGGACACTGTGGGTGGGTGGTGGACACAGGGGGACACTGTGGGGGGGGGTGTCGACGACACAGGGGGACACGGTGGGTTGGTGGGTGCCAGGCACAGGGGGACACTGTGGGCGGGGGTGGAGAACATTGTGGGCGGGGGTGGAAGGCACAGGGGGACACTGTGGAGGTGGGTGGAGGACACTGGGGAACAATGTGGGGGGGTGTCGACGACACAGGGGGACACGGTGGGTGGGTGGAGGACACAGGGGGACACTGTGGGTGGGTGGTGGACACAGGGGGACACTGTGGGTGGGTGGTGGACACAGGGGGACACTGTGGGTGGGTGGAGGACACAGGGGGACACTGTGGGTGGTTGGTGGACACAGGGGGACACGGTGGGTGGGTGGAGGACACAGGGGGACACTGTGGGTGGGTGGGGGACACAGGGGGACACGGTGGGTGGGTGGAAGGCACAGGGGGACACTGTGGGTGGGTGGAGGACACAGGGTGACACTATGGGGGGTAGAGGACACATGGGGACACTGTGAGGGGGTGGAGGACACTGAGGGGGGAGAGGACATGGGAGGACCGGGAGATTCCTGCGGTACTGTTGGAGCCCGGGACCTGTACTGTCTGCTGCACCGCACACTGTGGCCCTCACGATGGCGGCCGTGGTACCCAAAAACAACAGCACTCCACCCAATGCCTGATTCCATGATGCAGTCTAGCAGGGATTCAGCAGGACGCGGCAGTGATAATACCTCTCACAGCGCGCTGCTCCTTGCCGGCAGCACTCATGCAGCCCCTAGACCATGACACTCCCACCACCATGCCTGACTGTAGGGAAGACACACTTGTCTTTGTCCTCCTCACCTGGTCTCCCCCCACACACGCCTGACACCATCTGACACCAAATACCTTTATCTTGGTCTCATCAGACCACAGTACATGGTCCCAGTAATCCCTGTCCTTAGTCTGCTTGTCTTCAGAAAACTGTTTGTGGTCTTTCTTGTGCATCATCTTTAGAAGAGGCTTCCTTCTGGGACGACAGCCATGCAGACCAATTTGATGCAGTGTGCGGCGTATGGTCTGAGCACTGACAGGCTGACCCCTCCCCCTCCCTTCACCCTCTGCAGCAATGCTGGCAGCACTCATACGTCTATTTCCCAAAGACAACCCCTGGATATGACGCTGAGCACGTGACCTCAACGTCTTTGGTGGACCATGGCGAGGCGGGGGGAGGGGAACCCGTCCTGTTATACCGCTGGATGGTCCCGGCCCCCCCGTGCTGCAGCTCAGTTTCAGGGTCTTGGCGATCTTCTTATATCCTCGGCCATCTTTATGTAGAGACACAATTCTTTATATCCGATCCTCAGAGAGTTCTTTGCCATGAGGCGCCATGTTGTCCTTCCAGTGACCAGTATGAGAGAGTGAGAGGGATAACACCAAATTTAACACACCTGCTCCCCATTCACACCTGAGACCTTGTAACACTAACGAGTCACGTGACACCGGGATGGGGAAATTGGGTCCAATTTGGACATTTTCACTTAGGGGGTGTCCTCACTTTTGTTGCCAGCGGCTGTGTGTTGAGTTATTTTGAGGGGACAGGAAATGTACACTGTTATACAAGCTGTACACTCACTACACAACATTGGAGATACAGAGGGCCAGATTCAGAAAGCGCTTACGTCGGCGTATCTCCAAGTAAGTACAAACGTGCGCCGTCGCATCTTTACGCCGATTCACAAAGCGAGATACGCCGAAAAACACGGCTTCAGCCGGTCCGAAGTAACTTGCCTACGCCGGCGTATCGCGGGCGCATAGTTACGCTGGACGCATTCGGCGTTCCCATAAAAAATATCCAAATGAGCGAGATACGCCGATTCACGGACATAGATGCGCCCGGCCGCTTCATATACGCGCTTTGCGTAAGGCTTACGTCCGGCGTAAAGTTACCCCTGCTTATAGGAGGCGCAGCTAATGCAAAGGTATGGGTCAGGGAACGACGCCGCCGAATTTTACGCTGTTTACGTGGTACGTGAATAGGGGTGGGCGTAGGTTACGTTCACACGTCGTAGGCGTTCGCGCGCCGACGTCTCTTAGGCATTCTATCCGACGTGATTCTGAGCATGCGCACTGGGATACGTCCACGGGCGGCGCATGCGCCGTTCGTTCGGGCCCATCATTTGCATGGGGTCACGGTTCATTGTAATAAAACACGCCCACTGCCTGGCTACTTTGAATTCGGCGGGCTTACGCCGGCCCATTTACGCTACGCCGCCGTAACTCAGGGAGCAAGCGCTTTGTGAATACTGCACTTGCCTGTCTAAGTTGCGGCGGCGTAGCGTAAAGAAGATGCGCCAAAGTATCTGAAAAGTGTCATTTCTTCAGTGTTGTCACATGAAAAGATACAAGAAAAGATTTACACAAACGTGAGGGGTGTACTTACTTTTGTGAGATACTGTGTGCGTACCCCCCCCCCCACCCCCCCGTACTCATTCACACGGAGGAGGGGAGACTGAGGACGGGGTTAATGCCCTTGGTGTGTCCGGGGGCCCAGGAATGTCCCCATGGAGGGGCAGATGCGACCCCGGGCAGCATGGCATGTCCTCCTCGGTGACAGCTGGCATTTTTATGGCTGACGTGTGATGACAGTTGAGCTCCGCAGACCCCGCTGTACAGCGCGCAGCGCCGCCGCCCCACACTCCATGGAATTTATAGCGACGGTGATTTGTCACGTTCCTCATCGATCGCCAGCCTGACCTGACAGCGAGGTGAGGGGGGACCGACCGCGCCCCGTGGGGGGGATAGACACACCCACAGGGCGGGGGAGTAATTCAGATGCTGTGGAACCTCGGATTACGAGAATAATCCGTTCCAGGAGGATGCTTGTAATACAAAGCACTCTCATATCAAAGCGAGTTTCCCCATAGAAGTCAATGGAGACGAAAATAATTTGTTCTGCATTGACCTCTATGGCATGCAATACCGCATGTGGTCAGAGGTGGAGTGGGGGGGCACCGAAGAGCCTCGGAAATGTTCGGGGACAGCTCGGCTGACCTCGGAAACCTTCGGGAACAGAGTATTTTTGAGTATTTACGAGTATTTCCGAACGACTCTGAACCGCTTCGAACCACTCCGAGTGTCACCAGTGCCCCCGCACCTCTGGCCAAATGCGGTGCTGCACGCCCCATTAGCTTGAATTCTGCCTGATCCAAGCAGTGGGCTGGCCCTTGGGAGGAGTTATGCAAAAATACCAAGATGCCTTGTGTGCAGATCACTTGAGGTAACGCCCACATGTGATGCAGAGCCTCCACGATGGAAAGAACTAAAATCCAATGAATGAAGGGGGCGGGCCAGGGAAAGTCAGGCTGGGGGGGGGGGAAGAGCGGAATGATGCAGGACAGCCAGGAAATGAGGGCGGAGCTCTATCTGACTTGCCGCAGCTTCTGAGGCACATGGTGAGACGCTCACAGTGTGCGGTAAAATCAGAGGAAGCCGTTTCAGTCCAGCCACAATATTTTCCCCTCTGGGCTGGGACCACAATATTCTCCCCTCTGGGGCCACAATATCCTCCCCCTGGGGCCACAATATCCTACCCCTGGTGCCACAATATTCTCCCCTCGGGGGCCACAATATCCACCCCCGGGACACAATATCCTCCCCCTGGAGCCACAATATCCTACCACCTGGTGCCATAATATTCTCCCCTCTGGGGCCACAATATCCTCCCCCTGGGGCCACAATATCCTACCACCTGGTGCCATAATATTCTCCCCTCTGGGGCCACAATATCCTCCCCCTGGGGCCACAATATCCTTTGGGGCCACAATATTTTCCCCTCTGGGCTGGGACCACAATGTTCTCCCCTCTGGGGCCACAATATCCTCCCCCTGGGGCTACAATATCCTTCGGGCCACAATCTCCTACCCCCTGGTGCCATAATATTCTCCCCTCTGGGGACACAATATCCACCCCGGGCCACAATATCCTTTGGGGCCACAATATTTTCCCCTCTGGGCTGGGACCACAATGTTCTCCCCTCTGGGGCCACAATATCCTCCCCCTGGGGCTACAATATCCTTCGGGCCACAATCTCCTTCCCCCTGGTGCCATAATATTCTCCCCTCTGGGGACACAATATCCACCCCGGGCCACAATATCCTTTGGGGCCACAATATTTTCCCCTCTGGGCTGGGACCACAATATTCACCTGCCACAAGTTGTGTATTGTCCACTTGCCACGTCACCTGCCACAAGTTGTGTATTGTCCACTTGCCACGTCACCTGGCCACAAGTTGTGGATTGTCCACTTGCCACGTCACCTGCCACAAGTTGTGTATTGTCCACTTGCCACGTCACCTGCCACAAGTTGTGGATTGTCCACTTTCCGTGTCACCTGCCACAAGTTGTGTATTGTCCACTTGCCACGTCACCTGCCACAAGTTGTGTATTGTCCACTTGCCACGTCACCTGCCACAAGTTGTGTATTGTCCACTTGCCACGTCACCTGCCACAAGTTGTGTATTGTCCACTTGCCACGTCACCTGCCACAAGTTGTGGATTGTCCACTTTCCGTGTCACCTGCCACAAGTTGTGTATTGTCCACTTGCCACGTCACCTGCCACAAGTTGTGTATTGTCCACTTGCCACGTCACCTGCCACAAGTTGTGGATTGTCCACTTTCCGTGTCACCTGCCACAAGTTGTGTATTGTCCACTTGCCGTGTCACCCCCCGACAAGTTGTGGATTGTCCACTTTCCGCAGTCACCTGCCACAAGTTGTGTATTGTCCACTTGCCGTGTCACCTGCCACAAGTTGTGGATTGTCCACTTTCCGCATCACCTGCCATAAGTTGTGGATTGTCCACTTGCCATGTCACCTGCCACAAGTTGTGGATTGTCCACTTTCCGCATCACCTGCCACAAGTTGTGGATTGTCCACTTGCCACGTCACATGCCACAAATTGTGGGTTGTCCACTTGCCGTGTCACCTGCCACAAGTTGTGGATTGTCCACTTGCCACAAGTAGTGTATTGTCCACTTTCCGCATCACCTGCCACAAGTTGTGGGTTGTCCACTTGCCGTGTCACCTGCCACAAGTTGTGGGTTGTCCACTTGCCACGTCACCTGCCACAAGTTGTGGATTGTCCACTTTCCGCATCACCTGCCACAAGTTGTGGATTGTCCACTTGCCATGTCACCTGCCACAAGTTGTGGGTTGTCCACTTTCCGCATCACCTGCCACAAGTTGTGGATTGTCCACTTCCTGCGTCACCTGCCACAAGTTGTGGATTGTCCACTTGCCACGTCACCTGCCACAAGTTGTGGATTGTCCACTTGCCACGTCACCTGCCACAAGTTGTGTATTGTCCACTTGCCACGTCACCTGCCACAAGTTGTGGATTGTCCACTTTCCGTGTCACCTGCCACAAGTTGTGTATTGTCCACTTGCCACGTCACCTGCCACAAGTTGTGTATTGTCCACTTGCCACGTCACCTGCCACAAGTTGTGTATTGTCCACTTGCCACGTCACCTGCCACAAGTTGTGTATTGTCCACTTGCCACGTCACCTGCCACAAGTTGTGGATTGTCCACTTTCCGTGTCACCTGCCACAAGTTGTGTATTGTCCACTTGCCACGTCACCTGCCACAAGTTGTGTATTGTCCACTTGCCACGTCACCTGCCACAAGTTGTGGATTGTCCACTTTCCGTGTCACCTGCCACAAGTTGTGTATTGTCCACTTGCCGTGTCACCCCCCGACAAGTTGTGGATTGTCCACTTTCCGCAGTCACCTGCCACAAGTTGTGTATTGTCCACTTGCCGTGTCACCTGCCACAAGTTGTGGATTGTCCACTTTCCGCATCACCTGCCATAAGTTGTGGATTGTCCACTTGCCATGTCACCTGCCACAAGTTGTGGATTGTCCACTTTCCGCATCACCTGCCACAAGTTGTGGATTGTCCACTTGCCACGTCACATGCCACAAATTGTGGGTTGTCCACTTGCCGTGTCACCTGCCACAAGTTGTGGATTGTCCACTTGCCACAAGTAGTGTATTGTCCACTTTCCGCATCACCTGCCACAAGTTGTGGGTTGTCCACTTGCCGTGTCACCTGCCACAAGTTGTGGGTTGTCCACTTGCCACGTCACCTGCCACAAGTTGTGGATTGTCCACTTTCCGCATCACCTGCCACAAGTTGTGGATTGTCCACTTGCCATGTCACCTGCCACAAGTTGTGGGTTGTCCACTTTCCGCATCACCTGCCACAAGTTGTGGATTGTCCACTTCCTGCGTCACCTGCCACAAGTTGTGGATTGTCCACTTGCCACGTCACCTGCCACAAGTTGTGGATTGTCCACTTGCCGCGTCACCTGCCACAAGTTGTGGGTTGTCCACTTGCCACGTCACCTGCCACAAGTTGTGGGTTGTCCACTTGCCACGTCACCTGCCACAAGTTGTGGATTGTCCACTTTCCGCATCACCTGCCATAAGTTGTGGATTGTCCACTTGCCATGTCACCTGCCACAAGTTGTGGATTGTCCACTTTCCGCATCACCTGCCACAAGTTGTGGATTGTCCACTTGCCGCGTCACCTGCCACAAGTTGTGGATTGTCCACTTGCCACGTCACCTGCCACAAGTTGTGGATTGTCCACTTTCCGTGTCACCTGCCACAAGTTGTGTATTGTCCACTTGCCGTGTCACCCCCCGACAAGTTGTGGATTGTCCACTTTCCGCAGTCACCTGCCACAAGTTGTGTATTGTCCACTTGCCGTGTCACCTGCCACAAGTTGTGGATTGTCCACTTTCCGCATCACCTGCCATAAGTTGTGGATTGTCCACTTGCCATGTCACCTGCCACAAGTTGTGGATTGTCCACTTTCCGCATCACCTGCCACAAGTTGTGGATTGTCCACTTGCCACGTCACATGCCACAAATTGTGGGTTGTCCACTTGCCGTGTCACCTGCCACAAGTTGTGGATTGTCCACTTGCCACAAGTAGTGTATTGTCCACTTTCCGCATCACCTGCCACAAGTTGTGGGTTGTCCACTTGCCGTGTCACCTGCCACAAGTTGTGGGTTGTCCACTTGCCACGTCACCTGCCACAAGTTGTGGATTTTCCACTTTCCGCATCACCTGCCACAAGTTGTGGATTGTCCACTTGCCATGTCACCTGCCACAAGTTGTGGATTGTCCACTTTCCGCATCACCTGCCACAAGTTGTGGATTGTCCACTTGCCACGTCACATGCCACAAATTGTGGGTTGTCCACTTGCCGTGTCACCTGCCACAAGTTGTGGATTGTCCACTTGCCACAAGTAGTGTATTGTCCACTTTCCGCATCACCTGCCACAAGTTGTGGGTTGTCCACTTGCCGTGTCACCTGCCACAAGTTGTGGGTTGTCCACTTGCCACGTCACCTGCCACAAGTTGTGGATTGTCCACTTGCCGTGTCACCTGCCACAAGTTGTGGATTGTCCACTTGCCGTGTCACCTGCCACAAGTTGTGGGTTGTCCACTTGCCACGTCACCTGCCACAAGTTGTGGATTGTCCACTTGCCGTGTCACCTGCCACAAGTTGTGGATTGTCCACTTTCCGCATCACCTGCCACAAGTTGTGGATTGTCCACTTGCCACGTCACCTGCCACAAGTTGTGGGTTGTCCACTTTCCGCATCACCTGCCACAAGTTGTGGATTGTCCACTTGCCGCGTCACCTGCCACAAGTTGTGGATTGTCCACTTGCCGCGTCACCTGCCACAAGTTGTGGGTTGTCCACTTGCCACGTCACCTGCCACAAGTTGTGGGTTGTCCACTTGCCACGTCACCTGCCACAAGTTGTGGATTGTCCACTTTCCGCATCACCTGCCACAAGTTGTGGATTGTCCACTTGCCACAAGTAGTGTATTGTCCACTTTCCGCATCACCTGCCACAAGTTGTGGGTTGTCCACTTGCCGTGTCACCTGCCACAAATTTTGGGTTGTCCACTTGCCACGTCACCTGTCACAAGTTGTGGATTGTCCACTTTCCGCATCACCTGCCACAAGTTGTGGATTGTCCACTTGCCACGTCACATGCCACAAATTGTGGGTTGTCCACTTGCCGTGTCACCTGCCACAAGTTGTGGATTGTCCACTTGCCGCGTCACCTGCCACAAGTTGTGGGTTGTCCACTTGCCACGTCACCTGCCACAAGTTGTGGGTTGTCCACTTGCCACGTCACCTGCCACAAGTTGTGGATTGTCCACTTTCCGCATCACCTGCCACAAGTTGTGGATTGTCCACTTGCCGTGTCACCTGCCACAAGTTGTGGATTGTCCACTTGCCGCGTCACCTGCCACAAGTTGTGGATTGTCCACTTGCCGCGTCACCTGCCACAAGTTGTGGGTTGTCCACTTGCCACGTCACCTGCCACAAGTTGTGGGTTGTCCACTTGCCACGTCACCTGCCACAAGTTGTGGATTGTCCACTTTCCGCATCACCTGCCACAAGTTGTGGATTGTCCACTTTCCGCATTACCTGCCACAAGTTGTGGATTGTCCACTTTCCGTGTCACCTGCCACAAGTTGTGTATTGTCCACTTGCCACAAGTTGTGTATTGTCCACTTTCCGTGTCACCTGCCATAAGTTGTGGATTGTCCATTTGCCACAAGTTGTGGATTGTCCACTTGCCACGTCACCTGCCACAAGTTGTGGATTGTCCACTTGCCACGTCACCTGCCACAAGTTGTGGATTGTCCACAATGCAATGCAATCAATTACAGTTTTTTTTATTTTTTTTTATCCACTTCCATACCAGACACTTACGCACCTTCCTACCTAGGTTAATTTTCAGCTTTCAGCACTGTCGCACTTTGAATGACAATTGCGCGGTCGTGCGACACTGTAACCAAATGAAATTTTTCTCATTTTGTTCCCACAAATAGAACTTTCTTTTGGTGGTATTTGATCACCTCTGCGATTTTTATTTTTTGCGCAACAACTAAAAAAAGACCGTACATTTTTGAAAAAAATTAAGTTTTTATTTTTTTCTGTTATTTTTTTTGTAAATAAGTAAGTTTTCTTCTTCAATTATGGGCACTGATATGGTGGCACTGATGGGCACTGATTAGGTGGCACTGATGGGCACCGATGAGGCGGCACTGATGGGCACTCATAGACGACACTGATGGGCACTGATTAGGTGGCACTGATGGGCACAGATGAGGTGGCACTGATGGTCACCGATGAGGCGGCACTGATGGGCACTCATAGGCGGCACTTATGGGTGGCACTGATGGGTACTTATGGGTGGCACAGATGGGCACTAATAGGTGGGCACTGGGCATAGATGGGCACTAAGAGGTGGCACTGATGGACACTGAGGGGTGGCACTGATGGCATTGCTGGGCATCATTTCAGTCAGTGCCCATGTTGCCAGTCAGTGCCCATTTGTGGGCACTGATTGGCATCGATTGTGTTTAATTTTTTTAATTTTATTGTTTTTTTATGCCTATTTTTGCTCTATTGAGCACCAGGGGGCACTCCCTGGTGGTCCAGTGTTGGCATCCGAGGGGGGGCTGCGCTGATAAACAATCAGCGCGAACCCCCCCTGTCAGGAGAGCCGCCGATCGTCTCTCCTTTAATCGCGTCTGTCAGACGCGAGTGAGGAAGAGCCGATCAACGGCTCTTCCTGTTTACATCGTGATCAGCTGTGATTGGACGCGGCTGATCACGTGGTAAAGAGGCTCCGCCGGAGGCTCTTTACCGAGATCGGAGATGCAGGGCATCCCATGGGCGCGCGCCGCCATGTAATCCTGCAGGACGTCAATCAACTATTGACCTGGCGGGAAGTGGTTAATGTTTTTTTTATAATTTGCCATCATTTTTGAGATTTCTAATGTAAAAAAAAAAAACAGGTCACCTTTCAAAAACGCTTATAAACTAAATCGTGGCAAAACGCCGGTACCGCGTTTAGCCGCGTTTTGCGTTTGAAACGTGGAAATCTTTGGCGTCTGAATTCATTTTTTTGGCTTTCAGGAAAACGAGGTAAAAGGCAACTGCATATAAACGGCAATGAACGAGACGGTGTGCGTGGTCACATAGGATAACATTGAATGTGGGAAAAGCGTCCAACTGCCTCTGAACGCGAGTTTAACAGCGTCCCGTGTTCATGGGGCCTAAATGCTTGTGGAACGAATCATTCGAGTTTCCGTTATTTCTTATGGGGAAATTCGCTTTGATATACCAGTGCTTTGGATTACAAGCATGTAAGTGGAACGAATTTGAAAGAAATAGAAATTGATTTTCTAAAAAAGAATACTGTAAAAAAAAAATATAAATTAGTAAAGCGATAGAATACAAATAAAAAGAATAGTATAGAATAGAATTTAATAGAATGTAATAACATGACATACCGGAGGGATGATGGTTGGATGTCCACAAACATTGGGCCACATATGATTTCTGGTACTGTTGCCCAAAATTGAAGTCTCCCTTCTACTACAAAATATGTCCCCAGTTCCTTCTCTTACATCCTTTATGATGTCACATACATGTATATTCCAACAGGGATGGTGGGAACCCCTCATAATGGGCACAGCGGGTGTACAGACCCGGGAACTCAGCACAGGGATGGTGGGAACCCCTCATAATGGGGCACAGCGGGTGTACAGACCCGGGAACTCAGCACAGGGATGGTGGGAACCCCTCATAATGGGGCACAGCGGGTGTACAGACCCGGGAACTCAGCACAGGGATGGTGGGAACTCCTCATAATGGGGCACAGCGGGTGTACAGACCCGGGAACTCAGCACAGGGATGGTGGGAACTCCTCATAATGGGGCACAGCGGGTGTACAGACCCAGGAACTCAGCACAGGGATGGTGGGAACCTCTCATAATGGGCACAGCGGGTGTACAGACCCGGGCACTCAGCACAGGGATGGTGGGAACTCCTCATAATGGGGCACAGCGGGTGTACAGACCCGGGAACTCAGCACAGGGATGGTGGGAACTCCTCATAATGGGGCACAGCGGGTGTACAGACCCGGGAACTCAGCACAGGGATGGTGGGAACTCCTCATAATGGGGCACAGCGGGTGTACAGACCCAGGAACTCAGCACAGGGATGGTGGGAACCTCTCATAATGGGCACAGCGGGTGTACAGACCCGGGCACTCAGCACAGGGATGGTGGGAACTCCTCATAATGGGGCACAGCGGGTGTACAGACCCGGGAACTCAGCACAGGGATGGTGGGAACTCCTCATAATGGGGCACAGCGGGTGTACAGACCCAGGAACTCAGCACAGGGATGTGGGAACCCCTCATAACGGGCACAGCGGGTGTACAGACCCAGGAACTCAGCACAGGGATGTGGGAACCCCTCATAATGGGCACAGCGGGTGTACAGACCCGGGAACTCAGCACAGGGATGGTGGGAACCCCTCATAATGGGGCACAGCGGGTGTACAGACCCGGGCACTCAGCACAGGGATGGTGGGAACACCTCATAATGGGGCACAGCAGGTGTACAGACCCGGGAACTCGGCACAGGGATGGTGGGAACCCCTCATAATGGGCACAGCGGGTGAACAGACCCGGGAACTCAGCACAGGGATGGTGGGAACCCCTTATAATGGACACAGCAGGTGTACAGACCCGGGAACTCGGCACAGGGATGGTGGGAACTCCTCATAATGGGCACAGCGGGTGTACAGACCCGGGAACTCGGCACAGGGATGGTGGGAACTCCTCATAATGGGCACATCGGGTGTACAGACCCGGGAACTCGGCACAGGAATGGTGGGAACCCCTCATAATGGGGCACAGCAGGTGTACAGACCCGGGAACTCAGCACAAGGTGCATTGTGAGGACGGTCTCAGCACCCCAAGTGGTCGGCTTACTTCCCGGCACTGTCAGTCAATAAATTAACACCTGCAATACGCTGCAGTGCCCACTACTACGTCTACAACCCAACACCCCCCCCCCCCCCCCCCCGGCCATCCAACTTTGCTCTGTAAACCATATTAAACCTCCTAATCGGGAACTGTCCACGTTTTTTTTTTTTTTTTAAACGAGCCCCGGGGGCTGGCCGCGGGCCACACCGCGTCTCCCTCTCGCCGCTACGCTTGTATTTTTTTTATTTAATTTTTTTCGAAAATGGAAACTTGTTAATCTCTCGCAGCCCTTTGAATGGAGGTTCTGTCGGGAGGGGAAAAGAAAATATTTTCCCCCCGGTCTGCCTGGGAAAACAGGAATGTGTTCGGGTGTCAGAAAATGATTTAAGCGCCAACCAAGCATGGCGGGAAAAACATTTAGGGTCCGGAGTGTCAGGCGGGGTCATAAAATCGATCGGCGGAGGTGTGAAGATACATTGATATTATAATATATATATATGGAAGCATTGTTCGGATTTAGTATTTTTTTATATGTTGCTTTCAGCACTTAAAGGGTTAACTGGGCGTGGGTAAGGCAACCATGTAAATATTGAAAAATTGTTACATAATATATATATATATATATATATATATATATATATATATATATATATATATATATTTTTTTTATTTAAATCTTTTTCAATATTTATTGGGTTACCTTACCACATATAAATATATATATATATATATATATATATATATATATATATATATATACAGTACTTGTAGTATTTACTATTTTACTGTGTGTGTATATATATATATATATATATATATATATATATATATATATATATATATATATATATATATGGTAAGGTAACCCATTAAATATTGAAAACATTTTACATTAAAAAAAAATATATATAGATTTATAAATATTCTATTTTTTCAATATTTAATTCCAGAGACTGGACCGCAGGGTAGTATTCTAACATGATAACCACCCCAAACACACCTCCAAGATGACCACTGCCTTGCTAAAGAAGCTGAGGGGTAAAGGTGATGGACTGGCCAAGCATGTCTCCAGACCCAAACCCTATTGAACATCTGTGGGACGTCCTCAAACGGAAGGGGGAGGAGCACAAGGTCTCCAACATCCACCAGCTCTGTGATGTCATCATGGAGGAGGGGAACAGGACTCCAGAGACAACCTGTGAAGCTCTGGTGACCTCCATGCCCAAGAGGGGTAAGGCAGTGCTGGAAAACCCATCATCAGGTACACAGGTAAACCATAATGGATCTAAGCCAGATTCAAATCAAGCCACTCCCCCTGGGTACCGCCCACAACCTAAAACCGCCAATCAACATCCCAATGTCAAAGCATTTCGGCATATTCTTGCAACAACATAGTAATACATTTAGAGAAAATATACAGTATTCATGGAGGTCTACCTAAAAAAAAAAAATAATAATTGCAGGGCCAATTGGGTAAAAATGAATGTCCTTTAGGACCTGAAGGGCCTGGTAATGGACTGGGGGGAACCCATACTGTTTTTGTTCAATGAATTTTCTCTGTATTGCCGGGACCGACAATTCATTATAGCCGCGAGGGATTTTAAATGACTTTTTTCCTTCAGAAATGACACTTTGTGCAGAGACAGATCTAAGCACAGGAAACAAGCGCTACTTTACAGGCATTTTATACACCCCCCCAGGTACGAAATCCAAAGGAATATCTTACTTTTATTGTTTCACTTTAAGCATTATTAAAATCACTGCTCCTGAAAAAAAATGGCAGTTTTTAAAACTTTTTTTTGCATTGATACATGTCCTCTGGGGCAGGACCCGGGTCCCCAAACACTCCCCTGGGGAAGGATCCGGGTCCCCTAACACTCCCCTGGGGCAGGACCTGGGTCCCCAAACACTCCCCTGGGGCAGGACCCGGGTCCCCAAACACTCCCCTGGGGCAGGACCCGGGTCCCCTAACACTCCCCTGGGGCAGGACCCGGGTCCCCAAACACTCCCCTGGGGCAGGACCCGGGTCCCCAAACACTCCCCTGGGGCAGGACCCGGGTCCCCAAACACTCCCCTGGGGCAGGACCCGGGTCCCCTAACACTCCCCTGGGGCAGGACCCGGGTCCCCAAACACTCCCCTGGGGCAGGACCCGGGTCCCCAAACACTCCCCTGGGGCAGGACCCGGGTCCCCTAACACTCCCCTGGGGCAGGACCCGGGTCCCCAAACACTCCCCAGGGGCAGGACCCAGGTCTCCAAACACTCCCCTGGGGAAGGACCCGGGTCCCCAAACACTCCCCAGGGGCAGGACCCGGGTCCCCAAAGACTCCCCTGGGGCAGGACCCGGGTCCCCAAGCACTCTCCTGGGGCAGGACCCAGGTCCCCAAACACTTTTTTATGACAATAACTTGCATATTAGCCTTAAAGATTAGCACTTTTGGTTTTTCATGTTTGTGTCCCATAGACTTTAACAGTGCTTGCGTGTTCGAACACATTTTTTGGATGTTCCAGTGCAAACCAAACGGGGGGGGTGTTGGACTCATCCTTACTCACCACCAGCATATCACACCTCCAACATGGCCCTCCAAAAGGAAGAAAATACTCCACTCATGTCCTTCTCTCTACCATTCTGAAAAGGCCTGGACTGGGACAAAAATATGGCCCTGGACTTCATCCAGACTGGCCCACTTTGACAGGTCTCTCCCACAGCGGCCGGACAACTCCCACACCCCCCGACCACCCAAGCCCCCTTTCCCTCTTCACTAGCCACTAGCCAATCTACTTTATTAGAGTAGAATGGCTGGTACTGGTACTCTTATAGGCAGTACCAGTGGGGAAGCTAGACATTATTTCCTGGGGCAAAGAATCAGTTTGGTGCCCCCCCCCCCCCCCATGGGACTAGATTAGGCAGAAGTGAGAAACTCCCAGGCCATAGCTGTTGAGTCAGATGTCTGTCCCCTCCCCCATGCTCCTCTGTCATCCCCCCTGCTTCTCTGGCCCTCCCCCTGCTTCTTTGTTCCTACCAGGTGAGCGCTGTAAGCAGGGAGAGGAGGTGAGTGCTGCAGGAAGGGAGAGACAGAGGAGCGGAGGGGGCAGCGGTCTGCTGTCACTGAAGCTGGCCCACTGAGCCATCGGCCCACCGGGAAACTCCCTGTAGTCCCAATGGCCAGTCCATCCCTGATTCTGAATATAACCAACCATGGGATATCACACTCTCCAACATGAACAAGATACTCTGCTCTCTACCATTCTGAATATACCCAGAAGTGGGATATCACATCCTCAAACATGACCCCCTGCCCCTCCCCCCACCTAAGGTAGAAGACACTCTCTTCCTGACCTTCTCTCTACCATCTAGAATATACCCAACCCGGGGATCTTATACCTCCAACATGACCCTCCATAAGGTAGAAGATACTCTGCTCTCAACTTTGTCTCTACCATTCTGAATATACTCAGAAGTGGGATATCGCATCCTCAAACATGACCCCCCATAAGGTAGAAGATACCTTTCTGATTACACTAATCTACCAGGATATCACACCTCCAACATGACCCTCGTGTCCTTCTCTCTACCATTCTGAATATACCCAACATGGGATATCACACCTCAAACATGACCCTCCATAAGGTAGAAGATACTCTGCTCCCAACCTTCTCTCTACTATTCGGAATATACCCAACCATGGGATATCACACCTCCAACATGACCCTCCATAAGGTAGAAGATACTCTGCTCCCAACCTTCTCTCTACTATTCGGAATATACCCAACCATGGGATATCACACCTCCAACATGACCCTCCATAAGGTAGAAGATACTCTGCTCCCAACCTTCTCTCTACTATTCGGAATATACCCAACCATGGGATATCACACCTCCAACATGACCCTCCATAAGGTAGAAGATACTCTGCTCTCAACTTTGTCTCTACTATTCGGAATATACTCAGAAGTGGGATATCGCATCCTCAAACATGACCCCCCATAAGGTAGAAGATACCTTTCTGATTACACTAATCTACCAGGATATCACACCTCCAACATGACCCTCGTGTCCTTCTCTCTACCATTCTGAATATACCCAACATGGGATATCACACCTCCAACATGACCCTCCATAAGGTAGAAGATACTCTGCTCCCAACCTTCTCTCTACTATTCGGAATATACCCAGAAGTGGGATATCGCATCCTCAAACATGACCCCCCATAAGGTAGAAGATACGTTTCTGATTACACGCACCACCAGGAGGATATCACACCTCCAACATGGCCCTCTAATAGAAAAGAAAATACTCTGCTCCCGAGTCCCGACCTTCTCTCTATTATTCTGGGTATCCCAACAGTGGGATATCATACCTCCAACATGACCCTCCATAAGGTTGAAGATACTTTGCTCCAAACCTTCTCTCTACCATTCTGAATATACCCACAAGTGGGATATCACCAGGGCTCAAGTCCTGCGGGAACGCGTGGGAACGGAGTCCCTGCACTTTTTTCACAGCAGGAACTCAATTCCCTTTGCAGGACTAGAGCAGCCGAGCCGCCCGAGCCGATCCTTCACTAATGCCCAGACCCCAGATGAAGACACGTGACCAGTGTTGTAACGCGTAGGGCAAGGGAGAGATGTGCACCAGGAGTGACGTGACACGGCACACGAGTCGCCAATGCTTGTGTAAGGCTCATTTTTACTTTCTTCATGTAAGTGCAACCTTTTATATAAAAACTGTATGGGCCAGATTCTCAAAAAATGGCGTATCTGGCGGCGTAGCGTATCGTATCCCATTTACACTACGTCTACGCAAATTACTGGAGCAAGTGCCGTATTCTCAAAGCACTTGCTCCGTAATTTCTGGTGGCGTAGCGTAAATGCGTCGTCGTAAGGCCGCTTAATTCAAATACTGAGGGAGGGGGCGTGCTGTATTTAAATTAAGCGCGCCCAAACGAAGTGCGCATGCGCCGGCCGGGAAAAAAAGCCCAGTGCTCATGCTCCAGCTCACGTCGGAAAGCGCCGTTGAAACCGACGTCAAAACGACGTGATCGTCACTTACGCAATTCCCTATTCGCGAACGACTTAGTAAAACGACGTAACCGACGGAAAAAGACGACGCTGACCCGACGCCATACTTAACATGGCAACGACGGCACTTCGGAAGGTTACCCCTCATATAGCAGGGGGGTAACCTTACGTTTACGGAAACAACGTAAACGACGACGGGGCGGCGTAAAAGCGTTCGGGAATCGCCGTATTAGGCTCATTTGCATAGGCAAATGAGAAAACAATGTAAAGGCCACCTAGTGGCCGGCGTTGTCATTACATCTAAGATCCGACGGTGTAATTGCTTTACACCTGTCAGATCTTTAGTGTATCTATGCATAAGTGCTTCTAGGAATCACACGCATAGATACCCCATTGAAAAAAACTGCGATACGACGGGGTATCTGAGATACACCGTCGTATGTCAGCTGAGAATCTGGCCCTATACCTTTGGTAATACACGATTGGAGGTCCTCCGCTTTGTTCTTCTTGTTCCCCCGCTCTTGAGACTTCAGGTACTCTGTATAGATCAGGCCGGTCTATGGGTGGCCATCAGGACGCATAGAGTAAACGTCCGTGTGGTGGATATTGTATATGGCCTATGATATTCGTGTTTGAGGTGAGAGTCCTGGGAGACCAGACCTTCTCTCTGGTGGAGTTCTGATTTCTCTCGGAATAGTGGGCATCTACTATAGCATCCTTGCTACCATCACAGACTTTTTTGGGCACATTTTCATTATTGCACATTAGTTCACTTGATTACTTTGTAGCTGTGCTATACCTTATCTGGACTTCCGTCACCATTATCATTATTTATGTTGACATTCAGTTTCTCACCCACCACTTATGTGTTTATATGTCTTTCTATTAATTAACTTTTGCGCAATCACCAATTCTTGATTTTTAATCCTTTATGTTACTGGCCGCTTGCTGTATATGGATTTATCGGGTGGAGTGTGCGGGTATTCCGTCACTTCCTCCATGCCGCAATGTCTCCTGGGAGCTTTTGTCATTGTTCCCAGGAGACATTGTGGAGGTCTGCCGTGAGTTATCGCGGGATTTTGAAAGAACTTGTTAACTAAGGTACAGTGGATCAAAAAATAAATAAATATGCGGTTTAGAAATTATGCATATGAGCGTATCATTTTTTTATTTTTTTTTGGTGGGGGAGTGGATCTTGGGTGGGAGTTCCCACACTTTTTTTCCCAGGACTTGACCCCTGGATATCACATTCTCAAACATGAACCTCCATAAGGTAAAAGATACCTTTCTGATTACACTAATCTACCAGGATATCACACCTCCAATATGACCCTCTAAAAGAAAGGAAAATAATCTGCTCCCGACCTTCTCTCTACCATTCTAAATAAACCCAACCATGGGATCTTATACCTCCAACATGACCCTCCATAAGATAGAAGATACTCTGCTCCCAACCTTCTCTCTACCATTCTAAATAAACCCAACCATGGGATCTTATACCTCCAACATGACCCTCCATAAGATAGAAGATACTCTGCTCCCAACCTTCTCTCTACTATTCTGAATATACCCAACCATGGGATCTTATACCTCCAACATGACCCTCCATAAGATAGAAGATACTCTGCTCCCAACCTTCTCTCTACTTTTCTAAATAAACCCAACCATGGGATCTTATACCTCCAACATGACCCTCCATAAGATAGAAGATACTCTGCTCCCAACCTTCTCTCTACCATTCTAAATAAACCCAACCATGGGATCTTATACTTCCAACATGAGCCTCCATAAGATAGAAGATACTCTGCTCCCAACCTTCTCTCTACTATTCTGAATATACCCAACCATGGCATATCACACTCTCCAACATGACCCTCCATAAGATAGAAGATACTCTGCTCCCAACCTTCTCTCTACTATTCTAAATAAACCCAACCATGGGATATTATACCTCCAACATCACCCTCCATAAGGTAGAAGGTAGAAAAATACTACATAGGGTAGTAGAAAGGCGGACTTTTTCAGGCAATCACAAGGACATAAAAGTTAAGAAAAAATATTTAATTATATATCATAAAATCCAAAAACAAAGAATAAAATATACAAAAACAGGGTATACAGAATATACATAAGCAATGTTAGCTTGCATCTCTCCTATGCGTTTCGCCTAGCGGCTTCTTCAGGGCGAGTTTGAGAGAGGGCTGGTAGTATATAATTGCTAATTTCATACATCAAAAGAATTGCTATCCATCCGATTACATCGAAGTTGAAGAAATAAGTATTCGTATGGCTTGTAAGAGCTCAATGCGACAGACAGAGTACTCCAAGATACACGAAAAAATATATATATCCTATGGTTGGCAGCGAGTCATCATATAAGGATGAACACGTGTATTTCTGAAATAAAGCCAGAAATCAAAAAACAGACCCGGGACTAATCACAGCAGTGAACATGGAACATAACCAGGGAGGAGTAAGTATCCAATCAACTAGGCTAGACCAGGTTAAAGTGTCCAATATAGGGCAGCCCAGTAAGTCAGGAGCCTTGGTAAAGAGCGCTGTTCATGTGTCCCGGGGGGGGTTTTAGCCTGTGCTGCACAGGCTAAAACCCCCCCCGGGACACATGAACAGGCTCTTTACCAAGGCTCCTGACTTACTGGGCTGCCCTATATTGGACACTTTAACCTGGTCTAGCCTAGTTGATTGGATACTTACTCCTCCCTGGTTATGTTCCATGTTCACTGCTGTGATTAGTCCCGGGTCTGTTTTTTGATTTCTGGCTTTATTTCAGAAATACACGTGTTCATCCTTATATGATGACTCGCTGCCAACCATAGGATATATATATTTTTTCGTGTATCTTGGAGTACTCTGTCTGTCGCATTGAGCTCTTACAAGCCATACGAATACTTATTTCTTCATCTTCGATGTAATCGGATGGATAGCAATTCTTTTGATGTATGAAATTAGCAATTATATACTAACAGCCCTCTCTCAAACTCGCCCTGAAGAAGCCGCTAGGCGAAACGCGTAGGCGAGATGCAAGCTAACATTGCTTATGTATATTCTGTATACCCTGTTTTTGTATATTTTATTCTTTGTTTTTGGATTTTATGATATATAATTAAATATTTTTTCTTAACTTTTATGTCCTTGTGATTGCCTGAAAAAGTCCGCCTTTCTACTACCCTATGTAGTATTTTTCTATTTTTGATTCAATTACTTCGGATGTCGGCTACATGTGAGTGCTTTTATGTTTCCCCATTTCCCTATATTTTTGAAGGTAGAAGGTACTCTGCTTGTAAGCAGCTGTCAGTGATAGGGTTATTTCAGTGCTGCAAGAGTAAGTGGTAAAGCATCGTATGTATTTCACGCTGTAGCTAGTTGTTATGTTTATTATGTTACCACTATTTACCTCTATAGTGTCTCCAACACCATTTTGCAGGAGCCCTGCGTCCTGATAGGCCGCACTAGATCTCGAGAGATTTGGGAGGCCATTTTTGGGTGGTTTCCTTATATAAAAAGCTGAGGCTCGTTTTTGGGGAGAACACGTGTGGATGTAGAGAGGGACAGAGACCCTGCTTGTGAGGGAGAGGTAGAAGAAGTCAGGGAGAGTGTTCCGGCCTGTAGGGATAGTTCAGGGCTCCTACGGAGTTGTGCAGTGGTAACCTGGGTCGGATGAAAGACTCCCAGCTGCTACGGGTAACGTGTTTCCAGCCTCTTCCAATCAGCATTGGGTGCCGGGGTATATAGCGTACCATTGAGTGAGGAGTGCCTGTGTTACCCAGAAAGCCACATCGCTTAGAACAATAGCTGCTGTGTTGCATATGTGTGCCTCTGTGCCTGGAGAAGAACCGTTTGCTGTTTGATTATAAAGACTGTTGTTACTACCGCCTTCGGTAATAAACGTTACCTTGTTCAAAGAACTTACTTGGCTTCCTCTGTGAAACGCAACACCCTTTCCCCGCTTACATGCTCCCAACCTTCTCTCTACTATTCGGAATATACCCAACCATGGGATATCACACTCTCCAACATGACCCTCCATAAGGTAGAAGGTAGTCTGCTCCCAACCTTCTCTCTACTATTCGGAATATACCCAACCATGGGATATCACACTCTCCAACATGACCGTCCATAAGGTAGAAGATACTCTGCTCCCAACCTTCTCTCTACTATTCGGAATATACCCAACCATGGGATATCACACTCTCCAACATGACCGTCCATAAGGTAGAAGACACTCTGCTCCCAACCTTCTCTCTACCATTTAAAATATACCCAGCAGTAGGATATCACATCCTCCTCAAACATGACCCTCCATAAGGTAGAAGGTAGTCTGCTCCCAACCTTCTCTCTACTATTCGGAATATACCCAACCATGGGATATCACACCTCCAACATGACCCTCCATAAGGTAGAAGATACTCTGCTCCCAACCTTCTCTCTACTATTCGGAATATACCCAACCATGGGATATCACACTCTCCAACATGACCGTCCATAAGGTAGAAGACACTCTGCTCCCAACCTTCTCTCTACCATTTAAAATATACCCAGCAGTAGGATATCACATCCTCCTCAAACATGACCCTCCATAAGGTAGAAGATACTCTCTTCCCGCCCTTCTCTCTACTATTTTGATTACACTCACCACCAGGAGGATATCACACCTCCAACACGACCCTCTAGAAAAAAGAAAATACTCTGCTCCTGTCCTTCTCTCTACCTGAATATACCCAACATGGGATCTTATACCTCCAACATGACCCTCCATAAGGAAGAAGATACTCTGCTCCCAACCTTCTCTCTATCATTCTGAATATACCCAACATGGGATATCACTCCTCAAACATGACCCTCCATAAGGTAGAAGATACTTTCTGATTACACTTACCACCAGGATATCTCACCTCCTGTGTCCTGTCTGCAGCCTCTAACCACCTCCTGTGTCCTGTCTACAGCCTCTAACCACCTCCTGTGTCCTGTCCGCAGCCTCTAACCTAGGGTGACCAGACATCCCCAGTTTCAGGGGACAGTCCCCTGATTGAGGACACTGTCCCCGGACCAAGTCTGTCCCTGGTTTTGTCCCCAGATTGCATTTAATAAGGGGCAGAGAGAGGAAATTTCAAAGACAGTCTGTGCAGAATTAAAATAAAAAAAATTGAATTACATACCCCCGCTCCGCTGCTCCTACTAGCATAGGGGGGTTGTATTTTTCCCATTATCTGTGCCCCTTTCTGATGATCATGTGCTGGTCGGAGCAGAGGGCATATTTCTTTAGTTTTGGGCGCATGCCCAGTGGTGTATTTAGGTTTTGTGCTGCCCTAAGTCTGACTAAACCCATGCACCCCCTAATTTAAATTTGACCCACCCCTTCCTATTTAAGACTTTAAGAATTTTCGAGTGGAGACAATAGTTCTGAGGGCCTGGAGGGGGGGCATTGGTTTCCCTTAATTTGCATAGATTTCCTCTCACTTCCTGTTTGGCTATAAGAGCAGGAAGTGAAGGGAAATCTATGCAATGGGACAGGGATGGTAAAAAATAAACTGACAGAGGCCACAACCTTCCCTTACTCCACAATGGAAAAAAAAGCATTGCCTATAGTTTTACTTTAAGCATACATTTCTGATAATTTTATGGAGAGGACTAAGAAGATATAACAATGCCAATGGTGCAGCAGAAAACATATAGCCCAGTGAGGAAGGTTTGTGGTCCAGGATGATAGGACAGTCAAAATTAGAAGCAGCGTGCGTTACACCAACAGTGTAGCGCAAGCCGGCGGGGACTCTTGCATAGCCCCCCTGCATAGTGCTGCCCTAGGCCTTGTTGGCCTAGGCCAGGATACAGCATTGCGCATGCCCATTCAGCTTCGCTTGCATGTTCTTCTGCCTTGGCTCAAATCCTGGCGAGCCACCTGCCTATCTCCTTGCCTTCTCTGGCAGAGTAATCTTCCTCCGCTCCCCATCCAGTAGTAGCCGGGGCCCGAAGAGTAAGACTGGAGAGGCTGTGAGGCGGGCGGGGACGGGCAGAGACTAAGCCATGACTAAGCACTGATTGTAAGTGCGAAACGCGTCGGCCATACTGTATTTTGTTGGTTGCAGTGACTGTGTGTACAGTTGAAAAATAAAAGACAACTTATTTTAAGTGATTTCGGAGTGCGGCTGTCCAGTTTTCGTCCTTCAATTTGCAGAGAGTCGCTGATTGTTGCCATTACTAGTAAAGAAAAAAAATGTCCCCGGATTTCAGTTTAAAAATCTGGTCACCTTACTCTAACCACCTCCTGTGTCCTCTCCTCAGCCTCTAACCACCTCCTGTGTCCTGTCTACAGCCTCTAACCACCTCCTGTGTCCTGTCTGCAGCCTCTAACCACCTCCTGTGCCCTGTCCGCAGCCTCTAACCACCTCCTGTGCCCTGTCCGCAGCCTCTAACCACCTCCTGTGTCCTGTCTACAGCCTCTAACCACCTCCTGTGTCCTCTCCTCAGCCTCTAACCACCTTCTGTGTCCTGTCCACAGCCTCTAACCACCTCCTGTGTCCTGTCTACAGCCTCTAACCACCTCCTGTGTCCTCTCCTCAGCCTCTAACCACCTTCTGTGTCCTGTCCACAGCCTCTAACCACCTCCTGTGTCCTGTCTACAGCCTCTAACCACCTCCTGTGTCCTCTCCTCAGCCTCTAACCACCTTCTGTGTCCTGTCCACAGCCTCTAACCACCTCCTGTGTCCTGTCTACAGCCTCTAACCACCTCCTGTGTCCTGTCTACAGCCTCTAACCACCTCCTGTGTCCTGTCTGCAGCCTCTAACCACCTCCTGTGTCCTGTCCGCAGCCTCTAACCACCTCCTGTGTCCTGTCCGCAGCCTCTAACCACCTCCTGTGTCCTGTCCGCAGCCTCTAACCACCTCCTGTGTCCTGTCCACAGCCTCTAACCACCTCCTGTGTCCTGTCCACAGCCTCTAACCACCTCCTGTGTCCTGTCCACAGCCTCTAACCACCTCCTGTGTCCTGTCCGCAGCCTCTAACCACCTCCTGTGTCCTGTTTACAGCCTCTAACCACCTCCTCTGGTGGTTACAGGAGGTGGTAAGGTGGTCCTGTCCTCAGCCTCTAAACCACAGTGGTGGCTGATGCTCAATTTTTTTTTTTGGGGGGGGGGCACAAACAAAAGAAAAAAAAACATACATTGTCGCCACTGTGCCATCAAATGCAGCCACTGTACCCATCAATTGCTGACACTGTGCCCATCAATTTTGCCGCCAGTGTGCTCATCAATTGCCGCTACTGTGCCCCATCAATTGCTGCCATTGTGCCCATCAATTGCGCTACTGATCCCCATCAGATGCTGCCAGTGTGCCCATCAATTGCGCTACTGTGCCCCATCAGATGCTGCAAATGTCCCCAATAATTGCTGCTACTGTGCCTATCAGATGCTGCCAGTGTGCCCATCAATTGCCACTACTGTGCCCCATCAGATGCTGCCAGTGTGTCCACCAATTGCCGCCAGTGTGCCCCATCAGATGCTCCCAATGTGCCCATCACTTGCCGCTACTGTGCCCAATCAGATGCTCCCAGTGTGCCCATCAATTGCCACTACTGTGCCCCATTAATTGCTGCCAGTGTGCCAATCAATTGCCGCTACTTGCCCCATCAATTGCTGCCCGGCACTTGCCTGTCTCGCATACCTTTTTTATTTTGAAGCACCAGAAATCTATTTAGCTGTTTGAAAAGTTGGGTTTTAGGCGGCATAGACTGGTTAGACGGCATCGACTGGCTAGGTGGCATTGACTGGGTAGGCGGCATTAACTAATTAGGCGGCTAGTAGAGGCTAGAAAAAGGACAGCCGCACTCCAAAAAAAACATTGGGTTGTCTTTATTGTAAAACTGGTTAGGCGGCATCAAGTGGTTAGGTGGCATTAACTGGTTAGGCGGCTAGTAGAGGCTAGAAAATGGACAGCCGCACGCCAAAAAAAACATTGGGTTGTCTTTATTGTAAAACTGGTTAGGCGGCATCAAGTGGTTAGGTGGCATTGACTGGTTAGGTGGCATTAACTGGTTAGGTGGCTAGTAGAGGCTAGAAAATGGACAGCCACACTGCCAAAAAATCTTTTGGTTGTCTTTATTGTAAAACAGCTGGAAAATGCACTACAAAATGCAGCAAAACTAGGGATAGCAGCCAATGCGTTTCACACTATGGATCAGTGCTTAGTCATGGCTAACATGCAAATAAAACACAGTTCAAATTTATGTGACTGGTTAGGTGGCATCAACTGGTAAGGCGGCATCGACTGGTTAGGCGGCATCAACTGGTTAGGCGGCATCGACTGGGTAGGCGGCTTCAACTGGTTAGGTGAAATTAACTGGTTAGGCGGCATCGACTGGTTAGGCGGCATCGACTGGTTAGGTGGTATCAACTGGTAAGGCGGCATCGACTGGTTAGGCGGCATCAACTGGTTAGGCGGCATCAACTGGCTAGACGGCTTCAACTGGTTAGGCGGCATCAACTGGTTAGGCGGCATTGACTGGTTTGGCAGCATCAACTGGTTAGGTGGCATCGACTGGTAAGGCAGCATCAACTGGTAAGGCGGCATCAACTGGTAAGGCGGCATCAACTGGTTAGGCGGCATCAACAGGTAAGGCGGCTTCAACTGGTTAGGCGGCATCGACTGGTTAGGCGGCATCGACTGGGTAGGCGGCTTCAACTGGTTAGGTGAAATTAACTGGTTAGGCGGCATCGACTGGTTAGGCGGCATCGACTGGTTAGGTGGTATCAACTGGTTAGGCGGCTTCAACTGGTTAGGCGGCATCGACTGGTTAGGCGGCTTCAACTGGTTAGGCGGCTTCAACTGGTTAGGCGGCATCGACTGGTTAGGCGGCTTCAACTGGTTAGGTGAAATTAACTGGTTAGGAGGCTTCAACTGGTTAGGTGGCTTCGACTGGTTAGACGACATTGACTGGTTAGGTGGCTTCGACTGGTCAGGCGGCATCGACTGGTTAGGAGGCATCAACTGGTTAGGCGGCATCGACTGGTTAGGTAGCTTCGACTGGTTAGGCGGCATCGACTGGTTAGGCGGCTTCAACTGGTTAGGCGGCATCAACTGGCTAGGCGGCATCAACTGGCTAGGCGGCATCAACTGGCTAGGCGGCACTGACTGGTTAGGTGGCATCAACTTGTTGGGTTGCATCGACTGGTTAGGTGGCATCAACTGGTTAGGCGGCATCGACTGGTTAGGCGGCATCGACTGGTTAGGCGGCATCGACTGGTTAGGCGGCATCGATTGGTTAGGCGGCATCGACTGGTTAGGCGGCATCGACTGGTTAGGCGGCATCGACTGGTTAGGCGGCATTGACTGGTTCAACTGGTTTGGCGGCTTCAACTGGTTTGGCGGGTTCAACTGGTTAGGCGGCATCGACTGGATAGGCGGCATCGACTGGTTAGGCGGCATCAACTGGCTAGACGGCTTCAACTGGTTAGGCGGCATCAACTGGTTAGGCGGCATTGACTGGTTTGGCAGCATCAACTGGTTAGGTGGCATCGACTGGGTAGGCGGCTTCAACTGGTTAGGTGAAATTAACTGGTTAGGCGGCATCGACTGGTTAGGCGGCATCGACTGGTTAGGTGGTATCAACTGGTTAGACGGCTTCAACTGGTTAGGCGGCATCGACTGGTTAGGCGGCATCAACTGGGTAGGCGGCTTCAACTGGTTAGGTGAAATTAACTGGTTAGGAGGCTTCAACTGGTTAGGTGGCTTTGACTGGTTAGGCGACATCGACTGGTTAGGTGGCTTCGACTGGTTAGGCGGCATCGACTGGTTAGGAGGCATCAACTGGTTAGGCGGCATCGACTGGTTAGGTAGCTTCGACTGGTTAGGCGGCATCAACTGGTTAGGCGGCTTCAACTGGTTAGGCGGCATCTACTGGTTAGGCGGCATCTACTGGTTAGGCGGCATCAACTGGCTAGGCGGCATAAACTGGCTAGGCGGCATAAACTGGTTAGGCGGCATCAACTCGTTAGGCGGCATCAACTGGCTAGGCGGCATCAACTGGCTAGGCGGCATCAACTGGCTAGGCTGCACTGACTGGTTAGGTGGCATCAACTTGTTGGGTTGCATCGACTGGTTAGGTGGCATCGACTGGTTAGGCGGCATTGACTGGTTAGGCGGCATCGACTGGTTAGGCGGCATTGACTGGTTCAACTGGTTTGGCGGCTTCAACTGGTTTGGCAGGTTCAACTGGTTAGGTGGCATTGACTGGTTAGGCGGCTTCAACTCGTTAGGTGGCCTTGAATGGTTAGGCGGCATCGACTGGTTAGGCGGCTTCAACTCGTTAGGTGGCTTCGACTGGTTAGGCGACATCGACTGGTTAGGTGGCATGGACTGGTTAGGAGGCATCAACTGGTTAGGCGGCATCGACTGGTTAGGCAGCTTCGACTGGTTAGGCGGCATCAACTGGTTAGGCGGCTGGTTAGGCGGCATCTACTGGTTAGGCGGCATCTACTGGTTAGGCGGCATCAACTGGCTAGGCGGCATAAACTGGTTAGGCGGCATCAACTGGCTAGGCGGCATCAACTGGCTAGGCGGCATTGACTGGTTAGGCGGCATTGACTGGTTAGGCGGCATCGACTGGTTAGGCGGCATCGACTGGTTCAACTGGTTTGGCGGCTTCAACTGGTTTGGCGGGTTCAACTGGTTAGGTGGCATCGACTGGTTAGGCGGCTTCAACTCGTTAGGTGGCCCTCAATGGTTAGGCGACATCGACTGGTTAGGTGGCTTCGACTGGTTAGGCGGCATCAACTGGTTAGGGGGCATCGACTGGTTAGGCGGCATCGACTGGTTAGGTAGCTTCGACTGGTTAGGCGGCATCAACTGGTTAGGCGGCTTCAACTGGTTAGGCGGCATCTACTGGTTAGGCGGCATCTACTGGCTAGGCGGCATGAACTGGCTAGGCGGCATCAACTGGTTAGGCGGCATCAACTGGCTAGGCGGCATCAACTGGCTAGGCGGCATCAACTGGCTAGGCGGCATCAACTGGCTAGGCGGCACTGACTGGTTAGGTGGCATCAACTTGTTGGGTTGCATCGACTGGTTAGGCGGCATCGACTGGTTAGGCGGCATTGACTGGTTAGGCGGCATCGACTGGTTAGGCGGCATCGACTGGTTCAACTGGTTTGGCGGCTTCAACTGGTTAGGTGGCATCGACTGGTTAGGCGGCTTCAACTCGTTAGGTGGCCTTCAATGGTTAGGCGGCATCGACTGGTTAGGCGGCATCAACTTTTTAAGTAAAGAGTTAAAAAGAACTTTGATTCATGTAAATGAGGCGTAGAAATCTCCCTCCTCCCATTGCTCCAACGCCATCGCCGCCGCCGCCGTCGCCGCCACCGCCCCCAGAAAGAGAGAGAGAGAGAGAAAAAAAAAAAAAACGTTGAAGGGGAAAAAGTAATGCCCATTAAAACGATTCTTGGAAGGGATATTGCATGTCCTTGTGAGCCGGGATTTATTACCTGTGCGGAGAAATGGCGGGGCCAAGAGGAAATTACTGCCTCTTTCTGTAGCTCGGGGCAAAAATACACAATTGTTAAAGTGAAATATTATCATTTTGCAAAGCTCGCTAGCTTTATGGCCGCCCTTTAAAGGTGGGATGTTAAAACCCGGCTTGCAGCAAATCTGGGCTAAGCCAACATTAGGCAGGAGAACTGAAAAACGAAAAGACAAATTGCCGCGTTGTAGAAGTAGACGCGGGCCCGGGCCAAGGCCGCGAGGCGAACGCAGAGGGCCCCCTAAGTCAGCCCTGGAAGACTCGGGGGGGGGGGGGGGGCCTTGTAAAGTTCTGGCTGGAATAGAGAGCGACGGGATGGGCGCTGCTTAGGCCAAGGAGCTGCCCAATCGCTTACCAGCCCGGGTTCATGATCTGCCCATATCGTCATCAATGGAAAACTACAATGCATTGTGTATGAGCATCAGAGGCGGCTCTGGGCTTGTGAGGCCTTAGGCAAAACTTAGACATGAGGCCCCCCCCACTCATGCCCATAATGTGAAAAAAAAAAATTCAAGCGATAGAAATGGCTGCAGAAAGATGCACGGGTCTAAATCACAGATCACAGTTCATCAGCACCACCACTTCCCGGGCACGTGTGGAGCGGTGCCGGCTAAAGGAACAGCCCCAGCTGCCAGCATGTCTTGGGGGGAGATGGCACCCAGTGCCGATTGGTCAGCGAGTTCCTGGGCCACAGGGTTCCAGCGAGGGGTGGGGGGGGGGGTAGGATGAGCCATCGGCACCGTAATTGGTGATTGATCACAGGCAAGTTAGGTGGCCGCGAGGTCCCTGTGAGTGTGGGGCCTTAGGCGACCGCCTATTAGACATGTGCATTCGTTTTCGTAAGAATGCATTTTCATCCGAAAATCTGTTTCATTAACGACAACGAAAGTGCAAGAAACGAAAACCGAATTCGATATAGAGAGATTCGACATTATAGGGAAAAGATTCTGCATCATAGAGAAAAGATTCGACATCATAGAGAAAAGATTCGACATTATAGAGAAAAGATTCGACACTATAGAAATAATAGATTCGACATTATAGGGAAAAGATTCGACATTATAGGGAAAAGATTCGACATCATAGAGAAAAGATTCGACATTATAGAGAAAAGATTCGACACTATAGGGAAAAGATTCGACATTATAGAGAAAAGATTCGACATTATAGAAATAACAGATTCGACACTATAGAAATAATAGATTCGACATTATAGGGAAAAGATTCGACATTATAGGGAAAAGATTCTGCATCATAGAGAAAAGATTCGACATTATAGAGAAAAGATTCAACATTATAGAGAAAAGATTCGACATCATAGAGAAAAGATTCGACATCATAGAGAAAAGATTCGACATTATAGAGAAAAGATTCGACACTATAGGGAAAAGATTTGACATTATAGGGAAAAGATTCGACATCATAGAGAAAAGATTCGACATTATAGAAATAACAGATTCGACATTATAGGCAAAAGATTCTGCATCATAGAGAAAAGATTCGACATTATAGAGAAAAGATTCGACATTATAGAAATAACAGATTCGACATTATAGGGAAAAGATTCTGCATCATAGAGAAAAGATTCGACATCATAGAGAACAGATTCGACATTATAGGGAAAAGATTCGACACTATAGAAATAATAGATTCGACATTATAGGGAAAAGATTCGACATCATAGAGAAAAGATTCGACATTATAGAGAAAAGATTCAACATCATAGAGAAAAGATTCGACATTATAGAAATAATAGATTTGACATTATAGGGAAAAGATTCTGCATCATAGAGAAAAGATTCGACATTATAGAGAAAAGATTCGACACTATAGAAATAATAGATTCGACATTATCGGGAAAAGATTCTGCATCATAGAGAAAAGATTCGACATTATAGAGAAAAGATTCGACATCATAGAGAAAAGATTCGACATCATAGAGAAAAGATTCGACATTATAGAGAAAAGATTCGACACTATAGGGAAAAGATTCGACATTATAGGGAAAAGATTCGACATCATAGAGAAAAGATTCGACATTATAGAAATAACAGATTCGACATTATAGGGAAAAGATTCTGCATCATAGAGAAAAGATTCGACATTATAGAGAAAAGATTCGACACTATAAAAAATAATAGATTCGACATTATAGGGAAAAGATTCTGCATCATCTAGAAAAGATTCGACATTATAGAAATAATAGATTCGACATTACAGAGAATAGATTTCGATTTATGAGAAAATAGATTCGACATTATTACTAGTCATACAACATTAGAATTCTTGTAGGCGGAATATTCAAACGTAAAGATTCGACGTTCCGTCGAATATTCTTTGCCCATTCGCCGCCAACCAAAAAGATTCGACGTTCAGTCGAATATTCTTTTGGCCATTCGAACAGAAACCAAGTATTATTGGATTTTCGGACGAAAGCTATTCCCCAACGAAAAACGAAGTGAATCAAAACGATTTTCTGGAGTAACTAAGTCAATTTATTTTCCAAACGAAAACAAAAAAAACGAAACAAAATATTTCAGTCTGCACATGTCTACCGCCTATTTTGCATAATTATATTTGCCAGTACCCGATTGGTCAGTGAGTTCCTGTGTCTGGTTACCGGTCACCTGATTGGCTTGAAGCGACAGGCGCTGTGATTGGGTTGTGATCAGGCGTCCAATCATAGCAGAGATGACATGAAGAGGACGGGAGAAGACATGGGGCCAGATTCAGAAAGTATTTACGTTGGCGTATCTAGAGATACGCTGCGTAAATATTCAGAAAACAAGATACGCAGATTTCTACTAAGAAACAAGCGGCGTAAGTCACTAACACCGTCGTATCTTAGTTGCATATTTACACTGGTTGCTAGGTGGCGCTTACGGCGTTTTTTACGCATAAAGTACGTCATTTGCGTAAGCCTTAGTCCGGCGTAAAGTTACCCCTGCTATAGGAGGCGCAGCCAATGTTAAGTACGGATGTCGGGACCACGACGAATTGTACGTCGGCTACGTAGTTTGCGTAAATCGTTCGGGAATGGGGGCTCGACGTAAGTTACGTTCACGTCGTTTACATTGACAAATTGCGACGTGATTTCACGCATGCGCTGTGGGATTCGTCCACGGACGGCGCATACGCCGTTCAGAAAGAACGTCATGAGCGTGGGGTCATGATTCATTTACATGAATCACGCCCCCCCATCCTCAACATTTGAATTGCGCGGCCTTACGCCGGGCACCTTACGCTACGCCGCCGCATATTATGGAGCAAGTGCTTTCTGAATAAGGCACTTGCCCATAATATTTGCGGAGGCGTAGCGTAAAGACCATACGCTACGCCGCCGGACAGAAACACCACATGTATCTGAATCTGGCCCATGGAGCGTGGAGGACGGCTCTGACCCGAGACAGGTAAGTGCCGGTTGGGGAGGGTCAAACTGGCAGCATTGGATGGAGCAAAATGGCGGCTTTTGATGTGGCAAACTGGTGGCTATTGATGGGGCGAACTGGCTGCGTTTGATGGGGCAAACTGGCGGCGTTTGATGGGGCAAACTGGCGGCGTTTGATGGGGCAAACTGGCGGCGTTTGATGGGGCAAACTGGCGATTTTGATGGGGCAAACTGGCGGCAATTGATGGGGCAATTAATGGGGCAAACTGGTGGCAATTGATGGGGCAAACTGGCGGCTAATTATGGGGAAAACTAGCAACATTTGATGGGGCAAACTGGTGGCATTTGATGGGGCAAACGGGTGGCATTTGATGGGGCAAAATGGCGGCTATTGATGTGGCAAACTGGTGGCTATTGATGGGGCGAACTGGCGGCGTTTGATGGGGCAAACTGGCGATTTTGATGGGGCAAACTGGCGGCAATTGATGGGGCAATTAATGGGGCAAACTGGTGGCAATTGATGGGGCAAACTGGCGGCTAATTATGGGGAAAACTGGCAACATTTGATGGGGCAAACGGGTGGCATTTGATGGGGCAAAATGGCGGCTTTTGATGGGGCAAACTGGCAGCGTTTCATGGGGCAAACTGGCGGCGTTTCATGGGGCAAACTGGCGGTTTTGATTGGGCAAACTGGCAGCAATTGATGGGGCAATTAATGGTACAAACTGGCGGCAATTGATGGGCACAGTCGCGTTTGATGGGCCGGGTGAGCCTGCAATTGATGGGGTTTTTTTTTCAGTTTGTTTGTGCCCCCCCCCCCCCCCCCAAAAAAAAATTTGAGCACCAGCCGCCACTGGTGAATAGGTTAATAATTATGTAGCAATGACCCCCCTAAGAAGCTGGATTTTAATGAGCATTCCCTACTTCCTTCCCTACTGGTGTCCTGCTCTGTAGATGCACCTAGACACTCACTGACCCACCAATGACTTCCACACCTTCAATTATTTTCCCGCTATTCTTTGGCTCATTTGTGTAGGAAGAGAGGATTAGGGGTATAGAATACCCACAGACAGCAGCAAACTTCTCAAAGAACTCTTTAGACCAAGATGGGCAACTGTCCTCTAGTGTATTATGGCTCTGGCACAGTCTAAAGTGACCTCTCTGGGCCCATACCGATGGCAACATTTAAGTATCTTCAGCCTCTGCCACAGACCAGGTTAAGACTCTTCAGACTTCTCTCGTATGACCAGTTTTGTACATTCCGGGCCCAAATGGATAACTTGGAGATAGTCACTTCTTGGCCATCCTCCTGGTAAGAGGTCTTGAAGGCAAAGACTGGACCTCTCGAGAGCTACCCTCCCCAAGGACTGGACTTTGATACCGACAATATTCTCACCATTCTGATCCTGGGAGGCAAAGACCCTTCCAGATTGTGATTTTAGGTCATTTCTGGACATTGGTGGGAAAATTGTGCAGCAACACCAAAGGAACAAGACATGAAGACCTTGCTGAGCGGAGCTGTTACTGGATACAAGGAGGAAACGGTTAATTAATATAGAGCAATGACCCTCTAAAGAGTTGCTGGGTTTTAATGGCCTCCCATACCTTCCCTACTAGTGACCTGCCCTGTAGATGCACCTAGACCCAGAAACACAGCAACACACCGTTGACTTCCACACCTTCAATTCTTTTCCCAATATTCTATGGCTCAATTGTGTAGGAAGAGAGGATTAGGGATATAGGATACCCAAGGACAGCAGCAAACTTCTCAAAGAACTCTTTAGACCAAGATGGGCAACTGTCCTCTAGTGTATTATGGCTCTGCCACAGTCTAAAGTGTCCTCTGTGGGCCCATACCGATGGCAACATTTAAGTATCTTCAGCCTCTGCCACAGACCAGGTTCAGACATCTCTTGCAAGACCAGTTTTGGACATTCCAGGCCCAAATGGATAACTTGGAGATAGTCAATTCTTGGCCCTGGCTCCTTCCTCCTGGTAAGGGGTCTTAAAGGCAAAGACTGGACCTCTCGAGAGCTACCCTCCCCAAGGACTGGACTTTGCTACCGACAATATTCTCACCATGCTGATCCTGGGAGGCAAAGACCTTCCAGATTGTGATTTTAGGTCATTTCTGGACATTGGTGGGAAAATTGTGCAGCAACAACAAAGGAACAAGACATGAAGACCCTGCTGAGCAGAGCTGTTACCAGTGGCGGCTGGTGTTGAAATTTTTTGGGGGGGGCGCAAGCGAAAAAAAAGAAAATAAAAAAATTGCAGCCTCACTGTGCCCATCAAATGCAGCCACTGTGCCATCAATTGTCACCACTGTGCCATGCCATCAAACGCAGCCACTGTGCCATCAATTGTCACCACTGTGCCATGCCATCAAATGCAGTCACTATGCCATGCCATCAAACACAGCCACTGTGCCATCAATTGTCACCACTGTGCCATGCCATCAAACGCAGCCACTGTGCCATGCCATCAAATTCAGTCACTATGCCATGCCATCAAACACAGCCACTGTGCCATCAATTGTCACCACTGTGCCATGCCATCAAACGCAGCCACTGTGCCATGCCATCAAATGCAGTCACTATGCCATGCCATCAAACACAGCCACTGTGCCATCAATTGTCACCACTGTGCCATGCCATCAAACGCAGCCACTGTGCCATGCCATCAAATGCAGTCACTATGCCATGCCATCAAACACAGCCACTGTGCCATCAATTGTCACCACTGTGCCATGCCATCAAACGCAGCCACTGTGCCATGCCATCAAATTCAGTCACTATGCCATGCCATCAAACGCAGCCACTGTGCCCATCAATTGTCGCCACTGTGCCAATTGTCACCACTGTGCCCATTGCCGCCACTGTGCCCATTGTTGCCACCATGCCCATTGATGTCACTGTGCCCTTTAATTGTCACCACTGTACCCATTGCCGCCACTGTGCCCATTGTCGCCGCTGTGCCCTGTAAAATTCCCCTTCCCCCCCGCAGTGGCAGCGGATGATACATTTTCTTTCCCCTCAGCCAGCCAAACACATAACACCCCCTCTTGTCGCTCGATCGCTTGCCTGTTGCCGGCCAGGCCCCCCGCCAGCCCCGCACCTACCCCATTCAGGTCATGGCTTCAGCGGGTTCCCCCCCCTGCGTCTCCTCCTAAGTCCCGGCTGTCACTTCTCCTCCCGGGCGTTAGAACTCACGGCTAATCGGGTCTTAGGACTCCCGGACAATCGGGTCTCAGAACCCGCTTCCTGATTGGATGGGGGAGAAGCAGGAAGGTATTAGCAAATATTAATTTGTTAATGTCACACAACTGGGTGGGCTCGGGGTGCAGTGCTCTGCATCCCAAGCTCACCCTTTTTAAAGCCAATTAGAGCAGGGGTGTCAAACTCTATTTCATTGTGGGCCACATCAGCATTATGATTGCCCTCAAAAGGGCCGGTTGTATCTGTAAGATTAGTTGTCCAGCGCATCCCCTCCCCTTTACATTAGGTGTCAAGAGCCCCCCCACCATCAGAAGTTGAGTCCCCCACCCTCCCTTACATCACAGTGCACCCCCCTTTCCTTATGCTGCTGCTGGGAAGAAGCTGGATGTATTGCTTGAAAGCAGAAATTAAGGATCTGGAGTAGGACCAGAGGAGGGCTGGAGCTCTCCTGTAGCTGCGAGGGCCACATGAAATGGCCTGGAGGGCTGGATTTTGCCCACGACTCTAATCATGTGCTTCGAAAAAAAAAAGTCCTGCGCCCTGCATGTAGATTAGGCGGTGGGCGTATGGATAAGGGCAGGGATGTATTCTGGCCTAGGCCGACAAGGCCCAGGCCTAGGGCGGCACTTTGCGGGGGGCGGCAGAGGGCCAATCACAAGACTCTGTGGGGGGGGGGGGGGCATCATGGAAATAAAGTCTCTGGCCCCAGTGTGTCCATAGACACTAAGCTACAGCCCCAGCAGCATGCAAGCACTCTGCTGGAGGGAGGGGGGTGTTTAGAAGGCGCACAAAGAGAATACTGTGCTTGAGAAACCAGAGAGGGAGCCAACCCTGTACCCCGCACCACCAGAGAGCCGCGATTTAACCCCACGCCGTGCTGTACCCCGCGCCACCAGAGAGCCACGCTGACCCACCCACCCGCGCCACCAGAGAGGGAGCCACGCTGTACCCGCGCCACCAGAGAGGGAGCCACGCTGTACCCGCGCCACCAGAGAGGAGCCACGCTGTACCCCGCCACACCAGAGAGGAGCCACGCTGTAACCGCACCACCAGAGAGGGAGCCACACTGTAACCTCACCACCAGAGAGGGAGCCACACTGTACCCGCGCCACCAGAGAGGGAGCCACACTGTACCCGCGCCACCAGAGAGGGAGCCACGCTGTACCCGCGCCACCAGAGAGGGAGCCACGCTGTAACCGCACCACCAGAGAGGAAGCCACACTGTAACCTCACCACCAGAGAGGGAGCCACACTGTACCCGCGCCACCAGAGAGGGAGCCACACTGTACCCGCGCCACCAGAGAGGAAGCCACGCTGTACCCGCGCCACCAGAGAGGAAGCCACGCTGTAACCGCGCCACCACAGAGGGAGCCACGCTGTACCCGCGCCACCACAGAGGTAGCCACGCTGTAACCCAGGGCTCGGCAAATTCTGGTCGCCATGGCGACTAGAAATAGCATCCTGGCGAGTGGGGTCTTGGCTGGGAAGGTAGACATGGGCACAAAAGAAAAATTTGTTCCATAGGACCAGCGCTCTGAGGACTAGGCCGAAGATGCGGCCTCGCCTAAAACATCCTGCCCGCAGCTCGCGATGATCCTGGGAAAAGGCCGCGAGCGGCATCTGTCCTCTGTCCGTCTCCCACAGCATCCCTCTGTCCGTGTCCCTCTGTCCATCACCCACGGCGTCCCTCTGTCCGTCACCCACGGCATCCCTCTGTCCGTCACCCACGGCGTCCCTCTGTCCGTCACCCACGGTGTCCCTCTCTCCGTCACCCACGGCGTCCCTCTGTCCTCTTCCCATGAATATGACAGGGTGGGTCTTAAAGAAGAAGGGGTGTGGCTTCGACAGGAAGGGGTGGGTCATATTTAAATTAGGGGGTGCGCCCTGCATGAGCGCCCGCCACTGTTCCTTACACTTGTGGTGGGAAGAATTATCCCCTTATGGATAAAAAGATCAACAGAGTCCTTGGGAACCTATCCGAGAGGCAGAAATTGTTCAAGGAACTCATAGCAACCTCTGGAGGAACCCTAAGGATCCATGGAACCCTGGTTGGGAAACCAAGATGGGCTAATGTCTTCCATTGTGTTATTCCTCTGACACAGTCTAAAGTAAACTCTTTAGGGCCCAAATTAGTGGCTACCAATAGGTTTCTTCAGCCTCTGCCACATACCAGGTTAGGACTCTTCAGACCCTCGTTTCCAGGCCAGTTTCGAACACTCTAGGCTCAGATGGACAACTAGGAAACAATCACTTCTTGGCCCCGGGCTCCTTCCTCCAGGCAAGGGAAGGTAAACACTGGACCTCTTGGGAGGTTTCCTTGCCTAAAGAGTTGCTGGATTTTAATGGGCTCTCATACCTTCCCTACTAGTGACCTGCTCTGTAGATGTCGTCCCCCCATTTCCTGGCCTGCCAAGGATCTGGTATGGGTTTCTTTTTTTTTACATTTTGGCGTGGGGTTCCCCTTTAAAATTCATACCAGACCCATAGGGCCTGGTAAGGATTGGAGGGGATCCCCATGCTGTTTTTGATTTAAAAAAAATTGTATTGCCAGCAATGGCTTGCAGCCGGGAAAATGTATTAATTTTCTTCATAAATGTCAGTTTTGCTGCAGCAGGTTCTATACGTGCTACAGATGCGCCACTTTACAGGCAGACTAAGGGGACCCCCCGTGCTGTTTTTGTTTTCACATTTTTCTATTGCCGGCAATGGGTTTAGTTTCATTGAGCTGTCAGCGGGGAAAATGGCTGACGGCTGATGACTCATGCGGCTCCCCGGCCCGCGCTTCATCCCTAACAACCATCTATTCACTGTGCCCTGATTGGGCAGAGCCTTGCACCTGACCGGCGGTCAGGTGTATTGCTTCAACCAATCAGGGCTTTAGAATGCACTAAGCATTGTGGGACTCGGTCCGAACGGCTCACCCAACATTAATAATAACTTTAATATCGCTTTTGTCTCCTGAAGGTCATAGAAGCTCCATTTACCATTCCTGGACCCGTCCTTGTGCCAAAACCGGCCCCTCGTTATCCTCACTATTTTTTCTTTGTTTCACAGTAAATAAAAATGTAGCAACAAAAAAAACAAAACAGTAAAATAGTAAAGTAAACAAGTAAATAAAGTAACAAATAATCAAATACACAAAAAGAAGAAGAAAAATTACAAATACCAGGAAGACGATAGAAGTACATATTGAATTTTTTAACCACTTAAGGACCGCCTCCTGCACATATACGTCGGCAGAATGGCACGGCCGGGCACAAGCGCGTACAGCTACGTCCTCTTTAAGTGCCCAGCCGTGGCCCGCGACCCGGTCCGAAGCTCCGTGACCGCGGCCGCGGGACCCGATCGCCGCTGGAGTCCCGTGATCAGTCCCCGGAGCTGAAGAACGGGGAGAGGTGAGTGTAAACACAGCTTCCCCGTTCTTCACAGTGGCAATGTCAGTGATCGTGTGTTCCCCGATATAGGGAAACACGATCAATGACGTCACACGTCACCCCTACAGTTAGAAAAACATATGAGGTCACACTTAACCCCTACAGCGCCACCTAGTGGTTAACTCCTACACTGCAATGGTCATTTTCACAGTAATCAGTGCATTTTTATAGCACTTTTTCGCTGTGAAAATGACAACGGTCCCAAAAATGTGTGAAAATTGTCCGATGTGTCCGCCATAATGTCGCAGTCACGAAAAAAAATCGCTGATTAGTAGTAAAAAAAAAAAAAATGAATAAAAATGCAATAAAACTATCCCCTATTTTGTAAACGCTATAAATTTTGCGCAAACCAATCGATAGACGCTTATTGCGGAAAATAGGTAGAAGAATACGTATCGGCCTAAACTGAGGGAAAAAAACGTTTTTTTATATATATATTTTTGGGGGATATTTATTATAGCAAAAAGTTAAAAAAAAATGCATTTTTTTTCTAAACTGTCGCTCTATTTTTGTTTATAGCGCAAAAAAAAAACGCAGAGGTGATCAAATGCCACCAAAAGAAATCTCTTTTTGTGGGGGAAAAAAGGACGCCAATTTTGTTTGGGAGCCACGTCGCACGACCGCGCAATTGTCAGTTGAAGCGACGCAGTGCCGAATCGCAAAAACTGGCCGGGTCCTTTACCTGCATGAAGGTCCGGGTCTAAAGTGGTTAATCAATTTTTTTTCAATGCACGGAGGGAAACTGCAAGTTACCGGTGTGGCACAATTTTGGTGATGGTAAAATCGGTAAAACATTGCGGCAAAACACGATTTTGCTGTTATCACTGCGTTCACCACCACTGAAGACCCTCCATGGGCCTGAACTGAGCGTGATCGCCTGAAAGGCTTTAACCACACTCTGATTAATGGAGGGGCTGAAAATACACCCGGACGCTGGCGTGAGCGCGGGGGGGGGGGGGCGTGGAAACGTTACAGCATTGGTGACATGCCTGGCATAGTGGTAGACGGGACAGGAAGAATGCTATGTGCTATTTACAGAGAGATGCTGGCCAGGCACAGATGCCGTCTGTCAGGTCCCTGACCACAAAACCAGCGCAATGTCCCCCCCCCCCTCCACCCCCCCTCTCTGATACCAGGACAAGAATAAAAAAAAAAAACACCTGACCCGGGTGATCCAGGCCATTTTGGCCGGCACCTAAAGGGCACCTCCAGCCAGAACTGGTTACTTGAAATTTGGATTGAGTTTCTGTAGGGTGGTGGTACCCAGGGGAGATAGTCCCCAAATCACTGGTGTTAGTGGGTAGGTGGCCCCCAGAGGAAAATTGTCCTCAAATCATTGGTGTCAGTGGGATGGTGGCACCCAGGGGAGATAATCCCCAAATCACTGGTGTTAGTGGGATGGTGGCACCCAGGGGAGAGAGCCCCCAAACATTGGTGTCAGTGGGATGGTGGCCCCCAGGGGAGATAGTCCCCAAATCATTGGTATCAGTGGGATGGTGGCCCCCAGGGGAAATAGTTTCCAAATCATTGGTGTTAGTGGGAAGGTGGCCCCCAGGGGAGATAGTCCCCAAATCATTGGTGTCAGTGGGATGGTGGCCCCCAGGGAATATAGTCCCCAAATCATTGGTGTCAGTGGGATGGTGGCCCCCAGGGGATATAGTCCCCAAATCATTGGTGTCAGTGGGATGGTGGCCCCCAGGGGATATAGTCCCCAAATCATTGGTGTCAGTGGGATGGTGGCCCCCAGGGGATATAGTCCCCAAATCATTGGTGTCAGTGGGATGGTGGCCCCCAGGGAATATAGTCCCCAAATCATTGGTGTCAGTGGGATGGTGGCCCCCAGGGGATATAGTCCCCAAATCATTGGTGTCAGTGGGATGGTGGCCCCCAGGGGATATAGTCCCCAAATCATTGGTGTCAGTGGGATGGTGGCCTCCAGGGGAGATAGTCCCCAAATCATTGGTGTCAGTGGGATGGTGGCCTCCAGGGGAGATAGTCCCCAAATCATTGGTGTCAGTGGGATGGTGGCCCCCAGGGGAAATAGTTTCCAAATCATTGGTGTTAGTGGGAAGGTGGCCCCCAGGGGAGATAGTCCCCAAATCATTGGTGTCAGTGGGATGGTGGCCCCCAGGGGATATAGTCCCCAAATCATTGGTGTTAGTGGGAAGGTGGCCCCCAGGGGAGATAGTCCCCAAATCACTGGTGTCAGTGGGAAGGTGGGCCCCAGAGGAAAATTGTCCTAAAATCATTGGTGTCAGTGGGATGGTGGCCTCCAGGGGAGATAGTCCCCAAATCACTGGTGTTAGTGGGATGGTGGCACCCAGGGGAGAGAGCCCCCAATCATTGGTGTCAGTGGGAGGGTGGCCCCACCAGGAAAGGGTGCGTCTCGAGCCCACCTTTTTTGAAGCCCCCGGCTCTAATCATGTGCTTAAAAAAAAATACTCCAAAAATTGTCTGAGAGTCCACCTCTACTGACACCCCTTATAACGTATAATCCCGCTCGTTAGTAAATACACAGTGGAGATCCTGATGACATCTTCTTGCACGTGGCGTTATCGGAGGCGCTCCTTTTCGGTGTCCCCCCCCCCTCCTGCGTCACCTTGTTTACATTCCCCCCTTGTGACTGCAGCACCCGGACTGTCATCAGCTGAGGAATGGCTGTCAACTCCGTCCTCATTAAATCTCTCTCGTCAGGGAGCCGGACGTTTCACACGTCAGCAGAGCCCCTTCAAGGGCCACGGAGAGAGAATATGAACCCGGGAAGCCGTCTACGCCGAGTGGAGTACTGGTACCCAGGATGCAGTTTTTTTAAATAGAATCTCTCCGTTTTTCATTGCATACTTTATTTTAGCCCCAATGATGTCATCACTGGTTCTCTACGCATTGCAGGCAGATTGTGGGTGGTGGGAGGAGCCAGCAGGGTGCTGTACCCAGTTTCCTGAAAGCATCACAGCCCCCCCCCCCCCCCCCACCTCAGTACTCCTCTCCAGAGCTCCCAGTCTTGATACCAGCAGTGGGCGGGGTTATGCAAATATCAAAATGCCCTGATGGGTGGACGTGGGTCGGGAGGAGTGGGAGTTCCTAGGCGGGCTGTATTTGCATAAGTAACGCCCACATGTGATGCTGAGCCTCCATGTTTGAAAGAACTGAAGTCCATTGAATGGAAGAGGCAGGCCAGAGACAAGCTGGGGAGGAAAGTGCTAAAATGATGCTGGGAGTCTTCCAGAGGCGGGGCTCTATCTGACTTGCTGCAGCTTCCAATGCACATTGTGAGAAGCAGTAAAATCAGAGTAAACCAGGAGAGGAGCCGGTACGACTATGCAGGGCCACCATCAGGGGGATACAGACAGTACACCTGTAAGGGGCCGGAGTTCCCCAGGGGCCCGGATGACAACCCCCTTTTATTTTTATATATATATATATATATATATATATATATATATATATATATTTATTATTAAAGGGCCCAGAGGTCCCCAGGGGCTAGGATGGCAATCCCCCTTTTTTTATAATTTTTTGAAAAAAATGTTATATATTTATATATTTATATGTATATATATATATATATATATTTTTTTTTTTTTTTTTTTAATTAAAGGGCCCAGAGGTCCCCAGGGCCCTGGATGGAAACCCACCTTTTTTTATTTATATTTTATAAAATAAAAATAAAAAAATGATTTATTTATTTAAAAAAATATATATATTAAAGGGCCCAGAGGTCCCCAGGGCGCCAGATGGCACCTTTTTTTTTTTATAAACTTTTGTTTACATTTCTTTTTATTAAAGGGCCCAGAGGTCCCCAGGGGCCCGGATGACAACCCCCTTTTATTTATTTATATATCTATCTATATATATATATATATATTTTTATTATTATTATTTCTTTTTTTATTTATTAAAGGGCCCAGAGGTCCCCAGGGGCTAGGATGGCAATCCCCCTTTTTTTATAATTTTTTTGAAAAAAATGTTATATATTTATATATTATATATATATATATATATATATATATAAGGCCCAGAGGTATATAAATCCTTTTTTTATATATTTTATAAAATAAAAATATGATTTATTTAATTATATATTTAAAGGGCCCAGAGGTCCCCAGGGCCCAGATGGCACCTTTTTTTTTTATAAACTTTTGTTTACATTTCTTTTTATTAAATATTTTTATTTATTTATATATCTATCTATATATATATATATATATTTTTATATTATTATTTCTTTTTTTATTTATTAAAGGGCCCAGAGGTCCCCAGGGGCTAGGATGGCAACCCCCTTTTTTAATATTTTTTTGAAAAAAATTATAATTTTAATATATATATATATATATATATATATATATATATATATATATATATATATTATAAATTATTATTAAAGGGCCCAGAGGTCCCAGGGCCCTGGATGGAAACCTACCTTTTTTTATTTATTTTTTATAAAAAATTAAATAAAAATTATATATATATTGTTTTTTAAAAATTATTAAAGGGCCCAGAGGTCCCCAGGGCCCTGGATTGAAACCTACCTTTTTTTATTTATTTTTTATAAAAAAAAAAAAAAAAAAATTATATATATTGTTTTTTTAAAAATTATTAAAGGGCCCAGAGGTCCCCAGGGCCCTGGATGGAAACCTACCTTTTTTTATTTATTTTTTATAAAAAATAAAATAAAAATTTATATATATTGTTTTTTAAAAATTATTAAAGGGCCCAGAGGTCCCCAGGGCCCTGGATGGAAACCTACCTTTTTTTATTTATTTTTTATAAAAAATAAAATAAAAATTATATATATTGTTTTTTAAAAATTATTAAAGGGCCCAGGATGGAAACCTACCTTTTTTTATTTATTTTTTATAAAAAAAAAAAATTATATATATTGTTTTTTAAAAATTATTAAAGGGCCCAGAGGTCCCCAGGGTGCCACATGGCACCTTTTTTTAAATAAAATTTTGTTTACATTTCTTTTTATTTAAGGGCCCAGAGGTCCCCAGGGCCCCGGATGGCAACCCCCCCTCTTTTTTTTAATATATATATATATATATATATTTATTTATTTTCTCAATTAGTGGCGGCTACTCAATTTGAGGCGGCAGCTGCAGGGGGGCCCGTACCTGAAGCTGTGTAAGCGGCCCCATAATTCCTGATGTGAATTCCATGCAAGACTGAAGGGAAAGATGGAGGGAGGATTTTAATCTGTAACTTTCATTACAGCGGTATTTGGTGATCCTGCCAAGAAGGTCCTTGTTCAGGCACTTCCTGTTGCGGGGTGACAACGCTCTTTCCGTGTCTCTAAATTCTGTTCTTGAGTTGTCACCCTGTCATAGGGGGTTTCCGATAAGAAAATGCCGACTTTACGTCCAAATTTTAAATCTAAAAGGGGTCTGTTTATAACTGCGATGCTGAAATGGCGGTGATTTCCCGGCGCTGTGTGTGGCGTCGCGGCCTCGTGCCAGCTGTCTGGAAATGTGTGAGATCTCACAGTTGAGGGCCCTTATCTGGACGGTCAGTACAGAATGATGGACTGTCACAATGGACCCCGCTCATCACATTAAATGGTTCCATCGGGATTAACTGTCTGCTGGGGGGAGGGGACGCCGATGGGCAACCGAACAGGAAAATACAGAGCCAATGATGAGAAATATAATGCTAAGGGCTGCCGCAGTCCTTTGACTCCTTTGGTGCGATCCGATCCTTCCGATCCGACTTTGCCCTGCAACTTCATCTCCGACTTCAATGAACGGGATCCGATGTTGAGATGATTGGGACTTGTCCTTTGACCAATCAAAATATTTCCTTTGCTTTTGGTATGGAGGAAACCTGACGCCAAATTTATAAAAAATAAAATAAAACCGGCGTGCCCCCCCGGATGCAAAGCAGGCTTTTACATTCTGGTATGGATCTTGAAGGGGAACCCTGCGCCAAAATAAAAAAAATGACGTTGGGTCCTCCGGTGATGTCTTCTTCCTCCGGTGATGTCTTCTCCCTCCGGTGATGTCTTCTCCCTCCGGTGATGTTTTCTCCCTCCGATGATGTCTTCTCCCTCCGATTATGTCTTCTCCCTCCGGTGACGTCTTCTTCCTCCGATGATGTCTTCTTCCTCCGGTGACGTCTTCTTCCTCCGATGATGTCTTCTTCCTCCGGTGATGTCTTCTCCCTCTGGTGATGTCTTCTTCCTCCGATGATGTCTTCTTCCTCCGGTGATGTCTTCTTCCTCCGATGGTGTCTTCTTCCACCGGTGATGTCTTCTCCCTCTGGTGATGTCTTCTTCCTCCGGTGATGTCTTCTTCCTCCGGTGATGTCTTCTTCCTCCGATGACGTCTTCTACCTCCGATGATGTCTTCTCCCTCTGGTGATGTCTTCTTCCTCCGATGATGTCTTCTCCCTCTGATGATGTCTTCTTCCTCCGATGATGTCTTCTCCCTCCGGTGACGTCTTCTACCTCTGATGATGTCTTCTCCCTCCGGTGACCTCTTCTCCCTCCGGTGACGTCTTCTCCCTCCGGTGACGTCTTCTCCCTCCGGTGACGTCTTCTCCCTCCGGTGACGTCTTCTTCCTCCGGTGACGTCTTCTTCCTCCGATGACGTCTTCTTCCTCCGATGATGTCTTCTTCCTCCGGTGATGTCTTCTCCCTCTGGTGATGTCTTCTTCCTCCGATGATGTCTTCTTCCTCCGGTGATGTCTTCTTCCTCCGATGGTGTCTTCTTCCACCGGTGATGTCTTCTCCCTCTGGTGATGTCTTCTTCCTCCGGTGATGTCTTCTTCCTCCGGTGATGTCTTCTTCCTCCGATGACGTCTTCTACCTCCGATGATGTCTTCTCCCTCTGGTGATGTCTTCTTCCTCCGATGATGTCTTCTCCCTCTGATGATGTCTTCTTCCTCCGATGATGTCTTCTCCCTCCGGTGACGTCTTCTACCTCTGATGATGTCTTCTCCCTCCGGTGACCTCTTCTCCCTCCGGTGACCTCTTCTCCCTCCGGTGACGTCTTCTCCCTCCGGTGACGTCTTCTCCCTCCGGTGACGTCTTCTTCCTCCGGTGACGTCTTCTTCCTCCGGTGACGTCTTCTTCCTCCGGTGACGTCTTCTTCCTCCGATGACGTCTTCTTCCTCCGATGATGTCTTCTCCCTCCGATGATGTCTTCTCCCTCCGATGATGTCTTCTACCTCCGATGATGTCTTCTCCCTCCGGTGACGTCTTCTACCTCCGATGATGTCTTCTCCCTCTGGTGATGTCTTCTACCTCCGATGATGTCTTCTCCCTCTGGTGATGTCTTGTCTTCTTCCTCTGGTGATGTCTTCTTCCTTCAGTGATGTCTTCTTCATCCGATGATGTCTTCTAACTCCGGTGACATCATCTCCCTCCGGTGATGTCTTCTTACCCTGGTGATGTCTTCTTCATCCGATGATGTCTTCTAACTCCAGTGATGTCTTCTCCCTCCGGTGACATCTTCTCCCTCCAGTGATGTCTTCTTCCCCCGGTGATGTCTTCTCCCCCCGGTGACGTCTTCTTCATCCGATGGTGTCTTCTAACTCCATTGATGACTTCTCCCTCCGGTGATGTCTTCTCCCTCCAGTGATGTCTTCTTCCCCCGGTGATGTCTTCTTCCCCCGGTGATGTCTTCTTCCCCCGGTGATGTCTTCTTCCCCCGGAGATATCTTCTCCCTCTGGTGATATCTTCTCCCTCTGGTGATATCTTCTCCCTCTGGTGATACCTTCTCCCTCTGTTGACGTCTTCTCCCTCTGTTGACGTCTTCTCCCTCCGATGACGTCTTCTCCCTCCGATGATGTCTTCTCCCTCCGATGACGTTTTCTCCCTCCAATGACGTCTTCTCCGTCTGGTGATGTCTTAAACCTCTGGTGAAGTCTTCTTCCCCCGGTGATGTCTTCTTCCTCTGGTGATGTCTTCTCCCTCCAGTGATGTCATCTGCCGCTGATGTCTCCTGCCACCACTGACCCATTAAAAAGTTAAACAAAAGTTCCTCCTCCAACGATTATATAGCTATGGGGCGTGGCCATCTGGTGATGCCACATAAGCAAAAGGGGTAGGGACTTGTGGCTTTATTTGGGCAATGATGTCATCAATTTCGCCACCCTTTCCCCTATTTTGCCGATGATAGGCCAGGGAGCTGTCATTTGGTGAGTGGCGTTGTCGGGTTAGGGTGGTTGGATTGTTTCTTTTAGTGGGTTTCTTTTATTAAAGGACTGTTTTTTGTGTGTGAATAAGTAGAGCTACTATGTCCCTCTTCCTCTTTACATGGTGGTGGTGGGAGGGGAGTATCTGAGTCTCCCATTATTTTTAAAGCGGGTCTCCGGATTCCGATAAACCACACACCTGCAGACCCCCACAACCACCGGGCCAGGGTTGTGGTGAAAAGGCCCTTTTCCTCAGAATAATGGGGACAAGGCGCTTTGCCCTGGCAAGGTGCCCCCCATGTTGAGGAAATGTGGCCTGGTATGGTACGGGGGGTGGGGGATGGAGGGTCTACACACCTCTTTAATGGCTTGCCAGGCTGCATTCTCAAGTCTGGTGGGGAATTTTAGGGGACCTCACAACATTTTTTACTAGTTTTATGCATGGGGTTCACCCCTAAAAGTATCAAAATTTGGAGGGGGAGGGGGGAGGGGTCTCACTCTTTTTATTTTGTAGTGTGGTCCCCACTTAAAATTCATACCAGAGCTGAAGGGCCTGGTATGAATTAGAGGGAACCCTCACATCCATTATTATTTTATTGTCTGTGGGGGACCCTCATCCAGGATAAGGGTCTGCTATAGGTGACAGGAATCCCCGGCCACGTAGAGAAAGGAGCCAGGAAAAAAACACAACATGGGGAGTTACCCCATAATGCATCACAGGGCCTTTAGATCTAGTATAAATTTGAAATGGGACCCCACCAAAAACACACGTACACAAATATAAAAAACAATGTGAGGCCCCCCCAAATTCCTTACCAGACCCTTATGCCGACCCCCATGCTTCTTTTTTTACACCCCTTAGCCTATTAACCCCCCCAAAAAATTGCATTTTTGGATTTGACAGTTTCGACTTCTATAGATTTTAAGGGGGTTCCGGTTCGTCATTTGAACTTCTTTGAAAACCTCCTCAAGCCGAACCCAGGGCAATTCGACTCATCCCTATATGGGCGTGACATCACCACTCTCCAGATATGTTATATATGTTTGTTAGATCATCCTATATTATTTCCCTGCAGTTTCTGACCTCCTGCCCTGCCAAAGATACCTGAAATCTGATACTACCAGAGCTGCACATAGCAGATAAATAGACTCTATAATAAAACTGAGATAAAATTATATTAAAGTAAGAAAATGCCATAGGAGGACTATACCTCTGTGCCTTGCCACCACCCCCCGGTGAAGGGTTAAGACTACATATGACGGGTATGGTTGGATACCCTGTGCACTGAGTTTTCCACGCTGAGCCCCGCGGTGAAAACTGTCGCTGGTGTAACCTTTCCACGGCAGCTGGAGGCAGATCATAATCTGTCATCCGAATCTAATACTTTCAGTGTGTGCCAAGTCATTTTGGGGGCATCTGCCATGTAGTCATAAATATCCTGTGCCATTCATCAGGGCAGCAGCGCAGCGACATCGGCATCTGCCTGTGTTTACCCGGTAACCGGCCCCCCGGTTGCTAGAGAGAAGACCCTCCGCACACACCGGCCTGTCACTCAGGGCCTCAGCTGTCTCAGCAGGGTGGGTAGAGTCACTGTGGACAGCTTGGTGGGGACACAGGGTTGGGGGGGGGGGGGGGGTGTCCATCAACTGGGCCGGGAGGAAATTGCTCCAATTTGCAACACATCACATTGATTTGCACATCAGCAGAACTTCAGGTTGCGCCCTCTGCGCTGGCGGCTAATGTTTCCTACAATCCAGGGGGATCGGTTTACAGGTGGCACACTATAAATACACTCAGGAGAAAAATAAGGACTGCCATCATTCGACTTTAAGCAGAACTTCTGCCAAATTCTTTCTGCAGATGTGGATAGAGGAGGACGAGGGACCTTGGGTTAATTGCCTGTGATAAAATAGCCATAAGATTGTACCGTGAATGGACAGGTTTGGGAACTTTTTTAGCATCTGATGACCAATGTATGGCATAAAGGGACTGAGGACAATTCTGATTCCATGCCACCGCTTTTTCTTAAAAGGGGCAGTAAAACTTGTTATATCAGTTATAGTTATGGGTTGCCACCTCCTTCCTTTAAAATCGAACACATATGAATTACACGGGTTCTGTGGCTGATTAAGGCGGCAATTTAACTCACTTGGTGACTTTTCTGCATTAAATGAGCCTCAGAACCTGTGTAATTCATGTCTGTTCGGGTTTAAAGGTATGAGGTGGCAACCCGAGTTAAAGGTGGCATCTGGACCAAGACATCTGCTTATTTTGTATGTCTTGAAAGTCCAACACTGTGATCTCACTGCTATACCTTCTGACTCTACTCCTATTAAGAATAATCCAGCAGGAACAATAACCGATCTAACCAAGAGAGTCCCTGAGCGGTTGGAGAAACTGCCTGGTGGTTTCTGAAATATCGTTTTTGGTGGCCTGACCATTTAAACCAGTCTTCCTAACCAGGCTTGCTTCAGAGGTTGCAGAGATTGCTAGGGTTCCTTCAGAGGTTGCTAGGTTTCCTCCAAAGGTTGCTAGGGTTTCTTCTGAGGTTGCTAGGGTTTCTCCAGAAGTTGCAGAGGTTGCTAGGGTTCCTTCAGAGGTTGCAAAGGTTGATAGTGTTCTTTCAGAGGGTGCTAGGATTCCTCCAGAGGGTACAGAGGTTGCTAGGTTTCTGACAGAGGTTGCTTAGGTTGCTAGGGTTCCTTCAGAGGTTGCAAAGGTTGATAGTGTTCTTTCAGAGGGTGCTAGGATTCCTCCAGAGGGTACAGAGGTTGCTAGGTTTCTGACAGAGGTTGCTTAGGTTGCTAGGGTTCCTTCAGAGGTTGCAAAGGTTGATAGTGTTCTTTCAGAGGGTGCTAGGATTCCTCCAGAGGGTACAGAGGTTGCTAGGTTTCTGACAGAGGTTGCTTAGGTTGCTAGGGTTCCTTCAGAGGTTGCAGAGGTTGTTAGGGTTCCTCACGCCAGCCCCCAAAAAGATGATTTTTTAAACCTTTATTGCCAATTTTTGGAAAAACAAAAGCAAACAGTGGTCACCAGTTATTTTTTTATATATTATTATTTAATTTTTTTATTAAAGGGCCAATTTTATTTTTTTTAGGGGTCAGGAGGTCCCTAGGGCCCCAGATGACAACCCCCCCTTTTTTATAATATATATATATATATATATTAGAAAAGGGGGGCGAATGGGGGCGAAGGACTAGTGGCTGAGGTTAGACCTAGGGCTGCCCATTCAATGGTTTGGGAGGGACTATCTCGGTACTGATGAGAATTCATAGAAACAAAATTAATATAAAAATAATTTATTGATATATAAAAATTGCAAAGAACAAACAATTGTACAATTCATGATTGGTCAACGTCGACTAGTTTCGCGGGCTTGCCGCTTTGTCAGGACAGCCAATCTACAGAGTAATGCAATAAAAAAATATGTAATAAATACCAGCGATACAGTATACAATTGAGAAAAAAAAAAAACATTGAGAAAAAAGCTCACCGATTGAATCAATTGATAATATGCCTGGGATGAAAAGGTACTATTTTTATTTATTTTACTCAATATACTTGAGGCAATACTCCCCACTTTGTCCATATATATATATATATATATATATATATATATATATAATATTATTATTAAAGGCCCAGAGGTCCCCAGGGCCCAGGATTTCAACCCCCCCTTCTTTTATTAATTGTTTATATATATTTTTTATTTGTTTATATATACATTTTTTTATTATTATTAAAGGGCTCAGAAGTCCCCAGGGCCCCATGTGTCAAACCCCCCTTTTTTTTTTAAATGTTTATTTTTTTATTTTTGTTTATATAGTTTTTTATTATTATTAAAAGGTTTCTCCAAAAGGTGCAGAGGTTGCTAGGGTTCTGTATTGTCCCACAATGAAGGTCCCCGGGACCCAGGACAGACATGTCAATTGTGGGACAGTCCCAGACAATACGGGACACGTGGGCACCCTATTCTGCATTGTTCCAGAGAACAACGCATACCTGGATTATACTACCGTTCCTGTGGATGGGAGGTTATCTGCTAGTGCACGCTACAAGTCCAGACACGCGGCAGAGACAAGAGAGTACATCCGGCTATAACCGATAATGTCCTTGCAGAGTGGACATATCCCCTCCAGACGATCGTTTGTGCAATGCACAGGGGCTAGGGTGACCACATTTCCGAACTACCATTCAGGTACACCCCCCGCGCACGCCCTCGCGCCAGCCCCAAAAAAGATGATTTTTGATACCTTTTTTGCCAATTTTTGGAAAAACAAAAGCAAACAGTGGTCACCAGTTTGGATGGATGGTACACATTTTTTACATGTATATTTTTTATTGCCCCCACTTGTCATCCTCATTTTGTTTATTGCCCCCACTTGTTGGCTTCATTTTTTATTGCCCCCACTTGTCATCCTCATTTTGTTTATTGCCCCACTTGTTGGCTTCATTTTTTATTGCCCCCACTTGTCAGCCTCATTTTATTACCCCCCCATTTGTCAGCTTAATTTGTATTGCCCCCCAGGGCAGGGTCCCACTTTGTAAGCCTCATTTATTACTGTACTGCCCCCAGCCCCTGTGTTCCGACTTGTCACCTGACCTGCTCCAATCAGGTTCCATTTGCTCTTCTTCTAATCTGGACTGGTCTGGTGTGGTGGGTGGTTGAGCGCCAGTCTTTGTTCCCTGGTCAAGGCTGGGTGCCCCCTCAGGCAGACGGGCGGCTCGGGCAATGCGCCGTGAGAGTCGGGAAGGGAGGAGTCAGGAGGTGCTGCTGCCGCGGTCGGTGAAGGAGAGGTGGTGGGTGGACTGGGAGCGCAGGGCAGCACCGGGTAAAGGCCTTGCTCCTCTCGGCCTCACGCTGAGAGACTCTGCGGATGTGACATCACTGGTTGCTAGATGCCAGGCGGGGCAGCCCTAGCAACCAATTTGGCAATTGTCTATTAGGGTGGCTGTGTGTCCTCATTTCATTCCGGGAAACACTGTATTGTCCCAGAATGAAGGTGCCTGGGACACGGCACACAAATGCAAATTGCGGGGCAATCCGGGACATGTGGGCACCCTAACAGGGGCCCTTTCGCTGGCGGACATACCCCCACTCTGCAAACACCTCTCTCCAACCCCAGGAAGTTTTCCACTACCTGATGGGACTCAACCAGTGTCAGTCTGCCCCAGAGCGGGCTGCGGGAGAACTAACACTGAGCGACACTATGACAATACATATTAAATACTTCTTCATAAAATTTCCACGACAATTTCATTACTTCTTCTAATCCCAAGTTACTGGACTTTACACAAATGTATGAGCTGTAGGTAAAGAATTATCAGGAGTTCCCTAAAACCTAAAATGTATTTCAAGGGTTCCTCCATGTTGGAAATTGCTGCTTTAACCACTTAAAGGGGTGTTCCAGCCAATTTTTATGTTTATTAAAAGTCAGCAGCTACGAAAAGTGTATCTGGGGGCTTTTAATAAACATACACTTACCTGCTCCAGCGTTCCAGCGACGCGCCAGCCGGGGCTCCGCTCCTCTCCCCTCCTCCCCGGCCGGCGTCCTCATTGTAACTGTGGGCACCCGGCCGTGACAGCTTTCGGCTTCACGGCCGGGCACCCACTGCGCATGCGCGAGCACTGCGCATGCGCGCGGCGCGGCCCGGCGCTGCACTGTCCGACTGAACAGGTAATCGCCTAGGACCTGTGACGTGTCTTAGGCGATCGCCTACAGGGAGGGGCTGAAGATATGCGATTAAGCTAATTGCCTAACCAGCTCCTCGGCGGAAGGAGGAAGTGGGACAGGAAGTCCCACTCCTCCTGAAGCCCCACCCCAAAAAAATTACATGCCAAATGTGGCATGTAAGGGGGTGAGGAGTGGGATAAGCGGAAGTTCCTTTCGGCTTCACGGCCGGGCACCCACTGCGCATGCGCGAGCACTGCGCATGCGCGTGGCGCGGCCCGGCGCTGCACTGTCCGATTGGACAGGTGATCGCCTAGGACCTGTGACGTGTCCTAGGCGATCGCCTACAGGGAGTGGCTGAAGATAGGCGATTAAGCTAATTGCCTAACCAGCCCCTCCGCGGAAGGAGGAAGTGGGACAGGAAGTCCCACTCCTCCTGAAGCCCCCCCCAAAAAAAAAATTACATGCCAAATGTGACATGTAAGGGGGTGAGGAGTGGGATAAGCGGAAGTTCCATTTTTAGGTGGAACTGCGCTTTAAGGACTGCCTAACGCTGGCAGAATGGCACGGCTGGGCACAATCACGTACCTGTACGTGATTGGTTAATGCCCAGCCGTGGGTCATTAATGCCCAGCCGTGGGTGAGGTGAGTGTAAACACAGCTTCCCCGTTCTTCACAGTGGCAGTGTCACTGATCGTCTGTTCCCTGATATAGGGAAAGGCGATCAATGACGTCACACGTCCAGCCCCGCCCCCCTACAGCTAGAAACACACATGAGGTCACACTTAACCCCTTCAGCGCCTCCCTAGTGGTTAACTCCTAAACTGCAATTATATAGCAGAGCATTTTTATAGCATTTTTTTCTGTGAAAATGACAAAAATTTATAGTAAAAATAAATTATTAATAAAAATGCAATAAATCTATCCCCTAATTTTGTAAACACTATACATTTTGCGCAAACCAAACGATAAACGCTTATTGCGATTTTGTTTACCAAAAAGAATGCGTATCGGCCTAAACTGAGGAAAAAAATAGTTTTTATTATATATTTTAGGGGATATTTATTATGGCAAAAAGTAAAAAATAATGCATTTTTTTCTAAATTGTGGCTCTATTTGTGTTTATAGCGCAAAAAATAAAAACCGCAGAGGTGATCAAATACCACCAAAAGAAAGATCTATTTGTGGGGGAAAAAAGGACTCCAGTTTTGTTTGGGAGCCACGTCGCACGACCGCGCAATTGTCAGTTAAAGCGGCGCCGTGCCGAATCGCAAAAAAAAGTGGGCGCGGTCATTGACCAGCCAAATGGTTCGGGGCTGAAGTGGTTAAGCACCAGGCAGTACATGATGTTTTGTGACTACAAAGTGACTCTTGTGCGTCTTGAAGGATGGAGTACTTGATGTCACGGGGAAAGAGGATTCCAAGGGGGCCGCGCAGTCACACAAGTTTAGGAATCTCTGATACTCGGGACAGAATTATCCGCGGCGGTCAACGGCTCGTCTTTATCATTGTCAGCGCTGAGATCTCCCAATTACTCCTCCTCCGTGGATTCGTGTCACCTCCATCTCTGGTCATGTAATGACTGACAAGGATTTATACTCGGGTCTCGTAATATCCATTCCAACCAGGCCCGCCATCAGGGGGGTACAGGCAGAACACCTGTAAGGGGCTCGGGGGTCCCCAGGGGTCTGGATGGGAACCCCCTTTAAAAAAAAAAAAATTGACAGACCCCTCTTTTTTTTTTTTTATAAAAATAATATATATTTTTTAATATATTGTTATTTTATTTTTTATTAAAGGGCCATTTTTTTTCTTTATTTTTTTTAGGGGTCCGGAGGTTCCCAGGGGCCTGGAGGCCCCCAGGGCCCCAGATGACAACCCCCTCTTTATTTATTTATTTTTTATAAAAAATATTTTTTAATATATTTTTCTTTTATTTTTTATTAAAGGGCCAATTTTTTTTCTTTTTTTTTTTTTTTAGAGGTCCAGAGTTCCCCAGGAGCCTGGAGGCCCCCAGGGTCCTAGGTGGAAACTCCCCCTTTTTTAATTTATTTTTTATTAAAAAAATATATTTTTTTATATTTTTTTATTAAAGGGCCGATTTTATTTTTTTATTATTAAAGGGCTCAGAAGTCCCCAGGGCCCCATGTGTCAAACCCCCTTTTTTTTTTAAATGTTTATTTTTTTTATTTTTGTTTATATATTTTTTTATTATTGTTAAAAGGCCCAGAGGTCCCCAGGGCCCTGGAAGGCAACCCCCCCTTTTTATTTTTTATAAATGTTTATTTATATATATATATATATATATATATATATATATATATATATATATATTTTTAGTAAAGGGCCCTTTTTTTATAATTTCTTTCTATAAAATAAATATTAAAAGGCACAGAGGTCCCCAGGGCCCCAGATGGCAACCACACTTTTTTTTATATAAAATATATAATATTATTATTAAAGGCCCAGAGGTCCCCAGGGCCCCGGATTTCAACCCCCCGTTTTTTATAAATTGTTTTTATATATTTTTTTTTTTATCTGTTTATATATACATTTTTTTAAAAAAATTTTTTTAAAAATGTTTATTTTTTTTATTTTTGTTTATATATTTTTTTATTATTATTAAAAGGCCCAGAGGTCCCCAGGGCCCTGGAAGGCAACCCCCCCCTTTTTATTTTTTTTATAAATGTTTATATATATATATATATATATATATATATATATATATATATATATATATATATATTTAGTAAAGGGCCCAGAGGTTTCTTTTTAATAAAGGGCCCAGAGGTTTCTTTTTATTAAAGGGCCCAGAGGTCCCGGATGGAAACCTCCCTTTTTTTGTAATTTCTTTTTATAAAAAAAATATTAAAGGGCACAGAGGTCCCCAGGGCCCCAGATGGCAACCACACTTTTTTTTTTATATAAAATATATAATATTATTATTAAAGGCCCAGAGGTCCCCAGGGCCCCGGATTTCAACCCCCCTTTTTTTATAAATTGTTTTTATATATTTTTTTTATTTTTATTTGTTTATATATACATTTTTTTTATTATTAAAGGGCTCAGGGCCCTGGAAGGCAACCCCCCTTTTTATTTTATTTTTTATAAATGTTTATTTTTATATATATATATATATATATTTTATTATTAAAGGGCCCAGAGGGGTTTCTTTTTATTAAAGGGCCCAGAGGTCCCGGATGGAAACCTCCCTTTTTTTGTAATTTCTTTTTATAAAAAAAATATTAAAGGGCACAGAGGTCCCCGGATGGCTACCCCCTTTTTGTATATATATATTTTTCTTTATTTCTTCTTTTTATTTGTAAAGGGCCCCCCCGCTTCTCAATTTGCGGCAGTCCTCTGCTACAGGGGCCCCACGCCTAAAGCTGTGTAAGGGGCCCCATAATTCCTGATGGCGGCCCTGATTCCAACCATAATTTAGAACGCAAGAAGCTCCTCCCAGCCGTGACCATCAAAAACATGAGATGTATGAGCAAGACCGATGGATCCTCAAGGCCCGTACACACGATCGGATTTTATGGCCATAATTGTCTGACGAAACGCGTCGTGACGGATAATCCGACCGTCTGTGCGCTCCATCAGACGATTGTTGGCTGAATTAACGACAAACAAATGTTGGCTGTTCATGCTCGCCAACTGTCTGGCAATAAATCTGTTAAGTCGGTTTATCCGATCGTGTGAACTAAAATCCAAAGTACAAACGCGCATGCTCGGAATAGGGCGCCCACGTGTCCCGGATTGCCCCGGGATTGTCCCATAATTCTCAGTTGCGTCCCGTGTCCCTTCATTCCGGGACAATACAGTGTCCCTGAATGAAATGAGGACACACAGCTACCCTAATAGACAATTGCCAAACTGGTTGCTAGGGCCGCCCCGCCTGGCGTCTAGCAACCAGCGACATCACATTGGCAGAGTCTCGGAGAGAGGCAGAGAGAAGCAAAGCCTTTACCCAGTGATGCCCTGCGCTCAGTCCACCCACCTCCTCTCCTTCTCTGGCCGCGGCAGCAGCACCCAGAGAGAGCAGCCAGAGCGTCTCCGCCTGGGCGCTGGTGATGCTAGATTTGATAGGCACTGGTGATGCTACATTTGATGGGCACTGGTGAGGCTGCATTAATTGGCGCTGGTAAGGCTGCATTTGATGGACGCTGGTGAGGGTGCATTTGATAGGCACTGGTGAGGCTGCATTGATGGGCACTGGTGAGGCTGCATTGATGGGTGATGGTGAGGTTGCATTTGGACGGTTTATTAAAAAGGTGGGGTATACATGGGCAAGGAAAGGGGGTGGAGTCAGGGGTGGAGAAAAAATGTGGTTTCGCCTAGGGTGTCCAAACTCCTTGCACCGGCCCTGCACCAAGCAGAAGACCCGGTCAAAGACGTGTAGCCTCAATATCTCATCTCAAATCAAATGTAGCCTCACCATGCCCATCCAATGTAGCCTCACCAGTGCCCATCAAATATAGCCTCACCATGCCCATCCAATATAGCCTCACCATGCCCATCAAATGTAGCCTCACCATGCCCATCAAATGTAGCCTCACCATGCCCATCCAATGTAGCCTCACCAGTGCCCATCAAATATAGCCTCACCATGCCCATCAAATGTAGCCTCACCATGCCCATTAAATGTAGCCTCACCAGCGCCCATCAAATGTAGCCTCACCAGTGCCCATCAAATGTAGCCTCACCAGCGCCCATAAATGTAGCCTCACCATGCCCATTAAATGTAGCCTCGCCAGTGCTTATCAAATGTAGCCTCACCATGCCCAATAAATGTAGCCTCACCATGCCCATCAAATGTAGCCTCACCATGCCCATCAAATGTAGCCTCACCATGCCCATCAAATGAAGCCTCACCTTGCCCATCAAATGAAGCCTCACCAGCGCCCATCAAATGCAGCCTCACCAGTGCCCATCAAATGTAGCCTCGCCAGTGCTTATCAAATGAAGCCTCACCAGCGCCCATCAAATGTAGCCTCGCCAGTGCCCATCAAATGTAGCCTCACCATGCCCATCAAATGTAGCCTCACCATGCCCATCAAATGTAGCCTCACCTTGCCCATCAAATGTAGCCTCACCTTGCCCATCAAATGTAGCCTCACCAGCGCCCATCAAATGTAGCCTCACCAGTGCCCATCAAATGTAGCCTCGCCAGTGCTTATCAAATGTAGCCTCACCAGCGCCCATCAAATGTAGCCTCACCAGTGCCCATCAAATGTAGCCTCACCAGTGCCCTTTTAAATGTAGCCTCACCAGTGCCCATCAAATGTAGCCTCGCCAGTACTTATCAAATGTAGCCTCACCAGTGCCGATCAAATGTAGCCTCACCAGTGCCCATCAAATGTAGCCTCACCATGCCCATCAAATGTAGCCTCACCAGTGCCCATCAAATTCAGCCTCACCAGTGCCCATCAAATGTAGCCTCGCCAGTGCTTATCAAATGTAGCCTCACCAGCGTCCATCAAATGCAGCCTCACCAGCGCCCATCAAATGCAGCCTCACCAGAGCCCATCAAAAAAAAAAATTCTGGCTGCTTTAATGGGAAATAATATTTTTTCTGATTTTAAAACATAAAATAAAATATTGCAGCAAAAAAAAAATGTCAAAACAATTATTTTGTCGGTCTTCTGGCAGCGCCCCCTTCTGGTGCCACGGACTTTCCTTTCTCCGTCGTCACCTCTCCCCTGTCTAGGCTGTTCATGCCCCTCTACACGCCAACCAGCAGGCACCTCCGTGTGAATTATCTGTAAGATTCTTCCAAGCCGGGCACGTGCCAGCTGGAACGAGGTGCCGCCCTGCCATGGGGGGGGGGGAGGGGTGAATACAAGTTGCTATTATTAAGTGATAACCCCCTGAGATCCGTGTTTAGTGAGCGACAAGGACGCCAAGTGCTATGGTTACAGGGGGGGCTTTTCTGACGGCTTCTGGATGATACAAAGTGTCCCTGGCAAGCGAGGAGCCGGGTGGTTATCAGATCCCACCGATAAACATGGACATGGCTCCTTACCCAGAATTCCCCCCGGGGGCCGGGGGCACGGAGACTGTGCACTGTCACTGTCATTGAGCAACGACAACAACAGACTTGATGTATCCCCCATATGGGCACTCAACGGAAATCTACCGATCGCTGAAATCCGAAATGACACCCCCCCCCCCCACCAACTATAGTCCCCCCTCAGTACAGACACCCCCTCCACTAACTACAGACCCCCCTCCCGCATTATAAATTCCCTTCTCTCAGTACAGACCCCCCCACTAAGTACAGGCACTCCTCCATCAATATAGATCCCCTCCCCCAGTATAAACCTCCCCCTCAGTACAGACACCCCCACCCCCGTGCATACCCCCCTCGGTTACAGACACCCCCTCAGTTACAGACACCCCCTAGTGCAGACACCCCCCTCCGTGGCAACCCCCCTAGTGGCAAACCCCCCCATGTGCAGACACCCCCCTCAGTGGCAAACCCCCCTAGTGGCAAACCCCCCCATGTGCAGACACCCCCTCAGTAGCAAACCCCCCCAGTGCAGACACCCCCCCTAGTGGCAACCCCCCCCCCTAGTGCAGACACCCCCCTCGGTTACAGACACCCCCCTCGGTTACAGACACCCCCTAGTGCAGACACCCCCCTCAGTGGCAAACCCCCCCATGTGCAGACACGCCCCCCGGCGGCAAACCCCCCTAGTGCAGACACTCCCCTCGGTTACAGACAACCCCCCTCGGCAAACCCCCCCTAGTGCAGACACCCCCCTCGGTTACAGACACCCCCCTCGGCAAACCCCCCCAGTGCAGACACCCCCCCCTAGTGGCAACCCCCCCCTAGTGCAGACACCCCCCTCGGTTACAGACACCCCCCTCGGTTACAGACACCCCCTAGTGCAGACACCCCCCTCAGTGGCAAACCCCCCCATGTGCAGACACGCCCCCCGGCGGCAAACCCCCCTAGTGCAGACACCCCCCCTAGTGACAAACCCCCCCTAGTGCAGACACTCCCCTCGGTTACAGACAACCCCCCTCGGCAAACCCCCCCTAGTGCAGACACCCCCCTCGGTTACAGACACCCCCCTCGGCAAACTCCCCCTAGTGCAGACACCCCCCTCGGTTACAGACACCCCCTAGTGCAGACACCCCCCTCAGTGGCAAACCCCCCTAGTGCAGACACCCCCCCCAGTGGCAAACCCCCCTAGTGCAGACACTCCCCTCGGTTACAGACAACCCCCCTCGGCAAACCCCCCCTAGTGCAGACACGCCCCTCGGTTACAGACAACCCCCCTCGGCAAACCCCCCCATGTGCAGACACGCCCCTCGGCGGCAAACCCCCCTAGTGCAGACACCCCCCCCTAGTAGCAAACCCCCTCTAGTGCAGACACTCCCCTCGGTTACAGACAACCCCCCTCGGCAAACCCCCCCTAGTGCAGACACCCCCCTCGGTGGCAAACCCCCCCTAGTGCAGACACCCCCTTACCTTACAGACCTCAGAACAGAGCGGAAGATACACACATCGGTGTGTCCCTCGAGCGCGGGCTGCTCCTCCTCCTGTGGATGTAAACAGAGGAGGGGGCGGCAGCTTCCTTCACGCTCCGCTGAGGGGCACAGCCGCGTTGCGAGCCACGAGGCACACAGGGCAGTGGGTGGGCGGTGTTGGTGTGGTGCCCCACCAGAGGGGTGACACCCGGGTGCGGACCACCCCCCTTGCACCTGGCTAGCAACGCCGCTGATATTTGTGTATTTCTTCCAGTTTCGTGTAGCGAGGTCCCGGGGGCCTACAGAAGCCTAATGGTGGTCTCCAGAACTAGGGGCAGCTGACGTCCTTCTGTGTAGAGTGGGCTACAAGGCGTGGTGGGTGTGATGCAAGGTAGATTCATGGGCGCCAGACACTTTTTGAATGCAAAGCGATTTATTGTCTCTTAACCACTCACCTCCCAGCCTGTAGCAGAATGACGACCGGGGCAGTGGTTGCGTTATCCTGACTGGACGTCATATGATGCCCAGCAGGACAACAGCCACTGGGGGGCGTGCATCGCGGCGATCGGTGGTGCGGTGTGTTAGTCTGAGCTCTTTACCACGTGATCAGCCACATCCAATCACAGCTGATCACCATGTAAACAGGAGGAGCCATTGATCGGCTGCTAACCCTGAAGGGGGGGTCTGTGCTGATTGTTTGTCAGCGCAGCCCCCCCTCTGATGCCTGCCCAGGACCACCAGGATGCCCGAATGGACCACCAGGGATGGCCACCCCACTGGACCACCAGGTATGCCATCTAGACCAACAGGGATATGCCAATCAATGCCCAGACAGTTGCCAATCAGTGCCCACCCACAATGCCTGCCAGTTCCAGTGCCACAAGGGATGCCTATCAGTGCCATCTATCAAAATGCATATCAGTGCCCAGCAGTGCCGTCTATCAGTGCCCAGCAGTGCAGATGGCACAGTGGCTGCATTTGATGGGCACAGTGGCTGCATTTGATGGGCACAGTGGCTGCGTTTGATGGGCACAGTGGCTGCATTTGATGGGCACAGTGGCTGTGTTTGATGGGCACAGTGGCTGTGTTTGATGGCACAGTGGCTTTGTTTGATGGGCACAGTGGCTATGTTTGATTGGCACAGTGGCTGCATTTGATGGGCACAGTGGCTGCGTTTGATGGGCACAGTGGCTGCATTTGATGGGCACAGTGGCTGCATTTGATGGGCACAGTGGCTGCGTTTGATGGACACAGTGGCTGCATTTGAAGGGCACAGTGGCTTCATTTGATGGGCACAGTGGCTGTGTTTGATGGGCACAGTGGCTGTGTTTGATGGGCACAGTGGCTGCATTTGATGGGCACAGTGGCTGTGTTTGATGGACACAGTGGCTGCATTTGAAGGGCACAGTGGCTTCATTTGATGGGCACAGTGGCTGTGTTTGATGGGCACAGTGGCTGTGTTTGATGGCACAGTAGCTTTGTTTGATGGGCACAGTGGCTGAGTTTGATGGGCAAAGTGGCTGCGTTTGATAGGCACAGTGAGGCTGCCAGGGATAGTTACCCCAGTAGACCACAAGGTATGCCACCTAGACCAACAGGGATATGCAAACTGATGCCCAGGCAGCTGCCAATCAGTGCCCACCCGCAATGCCTGCCAGTGCCACAAGGATTTCCTATCAGTGCCATCTATCAGTGACGCATATCAGTGCCACGTATCAGCGCCCAGCAGTGCCGCCTATCAGTGCCAAGCAGTGCAGATGGCACAGTGGCTGCATTTGATGGGCAGAGTGGCTGCATTTGATGGGCACAGTGGCTGTGTTTTAAAGGGCAAAGTGGCTGCATTTGATGGGCACAGTAGCTGTGTTTGATGGGCACAGTGGCTGCATTTGATGGCACAGTGGCTGCGTTTGATGGGCACAGTGGCTGGGTTTGATGGGCACAGTAGCTGTGTTTGATGGGCACAGTGGCTATGTTTGATGGGCACAGTGGCTGCATTTGATGGGCACAGTGGCTGCTTTTGATGGGCACAGTGGCTGCGTTTGATGGGCACAGTGGCTGCGTTTGATGGGCACAGTGGCTGCGTTTGATGGACAAAGTGGCTGCGTTTGATGGCACAGTAGTGGCGTTTGATGGCACAGTGGCTACATTTGATGGGCAAAGTGACTGCGTTTGATGGGCACAATGAGGCTGCCAGGGATGGTTACCCCACTAGACCACAAGGTATGCCACCTAGACCAACAGGGATATGCGAATCAATGCCCAGGCAGCTGCCAATCAGTGCCCACCCGAAATGCCTGCCAGTGCCACAAGGATTTCCTATCAGTGCCATCTATCAGTGACGCATATCAGTGCCACGTATCAGCGCTCATCAGTGCCCAGCAGTGCCGCCTATCAGTGCCAAGCAGTGCAGATGGCACAGTGGCTGCATTTGATGGGCAGAGTGGCTGCATTTCATGGGCACAGTGGCTGCGTTTTAATGGGCAAAGTGGCTGCATTTGATGGGCACAGTAGCTGTGTTTGATGGGCACAGTGGCTGCATTTGATGGCACAGTGGCTGCGTTTGATGGGCACAGTGGCTGGGTTTGATGGGCACAGTAGCTGTGTTTGATAGGCACAGTGGCTACGTTTGATGGGCACAGTGGCTGCATTTGATGGGCACAGTGGCTGCTTTTGATGGGCACAGTGGCTGCGTTTGATGGGCACAGTGGCTGCGTTTGATGGGCACAGTGCCTGCGTTTGATGGACAAAGTGGCTGCGTTTGATGGCACAGTAGTGGCGTTTGATGGCACAGTGGCTACATTTGATGGGCACAGTGGCTGCGTTTAATGGGCAAAGTGACTGCGTTTGATGGGCACAATGAGGCTGCCAGGGATGGTTACCCGACTAGACCACAAGGTATGCCACCTAGACCAACAGGGATATGCGAATCAATGCCCAGGCAGCTGCCAATTAGTGCCCACCCGCAATGCCTGCCAGTGCCAGTGCCACAAGGGATGCCTATCAGTGCCATCTATCAGTCACGCATATCAGTGCCATGTATCAGCGCCCAGCAGTTTCCTGCCTATCAGTGCCCAGCAGTGCAGATGGCACAGTGGCTGCATTTGATGGGCACAGTGAGGCTGTGATGGGTGTTTTTTTCAGAATTTGGGTCCCACCCCAAAAACAATTGAGCATCAGCCACCACTGCTTCAAAGAGACCCAAAGAGGCGATTAGAAGGACGTAGAGTCGGGTCTTTTCGTATTTTATTGTTTTTTTCTCCGATTTTTAGATACAAAAATATTTAAATATTTCCATTTCTTTTCCTAATCTTTTCATCGTTTTTTTTTTTTTTCAACTAATGTCAAAGCTTTATACGTTGTAACATCAGCGGACAAAACTCAGGAAAGAATCGGGGTAAATGGACGGCCGTTATTGATGGGTCTTCACAGAGGACAATATTTCAGAGCGGCGAGGACGGGAGGAGACGAAACCCGGAGGGGATTTATTCCCTTTTATTTATAGATTGGAGGACAGCTGTACTGAGCGCTCCGCACATTCACTGCTCTGCGTTGTGATGATGAATATGAGAGGAGAAAATAATTATATCAATAAAACTCGTATTCCTCCATCACATGACATGGAGGAGGTCGGGGGAGGTGAAGGCTCTGTGCCTCCATACTAATTGTTGGTTGGGAACCCCTCATAATGGGCACAGCGGGTGTACAGACCCAGGAACTCAGCACAGGGATGGTGGGAACCCCTCATAATGGGCACAGCAGGTGTACAGACCCAGGAACTCAGCACAGGGATGGTGGGAACCCCTCATAATGGGCACAGCGGGTGTACAGACCCGGGAACTCAGCACAGGGATGGTGGGAACCCCTCATAATGGGCACAGCGGGTGTACAGACCCGGGAACTCAGCACAGGGATGGTGGGAACCCCTCATAATGGGCACAGCAGGTGTACAGACCCGGGAACTTGGCACAGGGATGGTGGGAACCCCTCATAATGGGCACAGCGGGTGTACAGACCCGGGAACTCAGCACAGGGATGGTGGGAACCCCTCATAATGGGGCACAGCGGGTGTACAGACCCGGGAACTCAGCACAGGGATGGTGGGAACCCCTCATAATGGGCACAGCAGGTGTACAGACCCGGGAACTCAGCACAGGGATGGTGGGAACCCCTCATAATGGGGCACAGCGGGTGTACAGACCCGGGTGATGGAAGAGTCAGTCAAGCCTTCAACAAACACTAAATATCAACTTCTAAAACTTTGCTTTTCCTCCCTCCTTCACTTACCACACTCGTTATGATAATGACAGGTTCTCTTTGAGGGGCCCCTCTGCCCTGACATTGGGCCCTTTGATCTCGTTGGGTGGGAAGCGGGGGGATGGGGCGGCGCAGTGAAAGCTCCTTATAACGATCGATACAACGTTTGCTCCATTGTTCCATTTATTATATCCAGATGATCTTGGCACCTACAATGAGATCGGGGGAAGGGGAGCTTTACCTTACATGTGACCTCGGATGTCTGCGACGTCTATTAGCATGACAAAACGCGCTCAGGGGCGGCGTCGTGTTTCAGGTAATTGCCTCCTAATCAGCGGAGGGGGAAGAATGCCGCGGCCTCTGGCGATTCCACAGCGGCACGTATTTATGCAAATTTGTAACAATGAAATTGTAGCCGATAATTGTTCTTCCCCCCCCGCGGGGCGCCGGCTGCCTCCGCCAATTCCCGATGACGAGCGGCGCGAGGAGCCGGGAGGACGCGTTTCGATGCGTAGCTACCCTTCCAGAATGAACAGGATTGGAATGCGTGGGGATGATTGCAGGAAAGAAAAGAATATGCGATATTTCCCCCCCCGCCGAGCGAACGTTTCTGCGCTCAGGTCCCCCTCGCCATCTGGGCCGTCAGAAAATACAAGTTGGAAAATGTCGGCGAGTTGGGCCCCTGTGTGTCTCTATGCAATGCAGGCAGATCGTGGCTGGTGGGAGGGGCCAGCAGGGGGCTGTACACAGGGCAGCCATTACAAATTTTGTGGCCCCTTACATAGCTTTAGGCAGGGCCCCCCTGGAGCAGATAACCCGGGGGGGGGGGGCTGGGGACCATTGGGGAGCCCCTTAGAAGTGTAATGCAACAAAATATAAACATTTTAAAAAAAATGGGAGGGGGGTCGGCCGGGCCTGTAAGGGGCCCTGGGGATCATTGGGCCATCCCCACAGGTTCAGAATAGGAAAAAAAAACATGAGGGGGCAGCCGGGCCTGTAAGGGGCCCTGGGGTCCATCGGGCCCCTTACAGGTGTAATGCAAAAAAATAGGAGGGGGGCCAGCCGGGTCCCTGGGGAATGCCTGTACCCCCCTGATGGCCCTAGCTGTACAGTGCTTCCTGATAACATCCCAGCCCCTGACCTCAGTACTCCTTTCAGGAGCTCTCAGTCCTGATGCACGCAGTAGGCGGGCTCTTGGGAGGAGGAGTTATGCAAATATCAAGATGCCTTGATAGGTAGGTGTCAGTCTGGAGGAGTGGGCGTTCCTCGTAGGGTTGCCACCTGTCCGGGATTCACCCTGACAGTCCGGGTTTTGGGACAGACTGACCTGGGGGGGATGTACTGGGGGACAAAATGACCTGGGGGGATTATACTGGGGGACAGACTGACCTGTGGGGATTATACTGGGGGACAAAATGACCTGTGGGGGATGTACTGGGGGACAGACTGACCTTGGTTGCGTTTGATGGGCACAGTGGCTGCGTTTGATGGGCACATCGGCTGCGATTGATACGCACAGTGGCTGCGTTTGATGGGCACATCGGCTGCGTTTGATGGGCACAGTGGCTGCGTTTGATGGGCACATCGGCTGCGTTTGATGGGCACAGTGGCTGCGCTTGATGGGCACATCGGCTGCGCTTGATGGGCACATCGGCTGCCTTTGATGGGCACAGTGGCTGCGTTTGATGGGCACAGTGGCTGCGTTTGATGGGCACAGTTGCTTAATTTGATGGGCACAGTGGCTGCGTTTGATGGGCACATCGGCTGCGTTTGATGAGCACAGTTGCTTAGTTTGACGAGCACAGTGGCTGCGCTTGATGAGCACAGTGGCTGCGCTTGATTGGCACATCGGCTGCGTTTGATGGGCGCAGTGGCTGCGTTTGATGGGCACAGTGGCTGTTTTTGATGGGCACAGTGGCTGCGCTTGATGAGCACAGTGGCTGCGCTTGATGGGCACAGTTGCTGTGTTTGATGGGCACAGTGAGGCTGCATTTTATGGGCACAGTGGCTGCATTTGATGGGCACAGTGGCTGCGTTTGATGGGCACAGTTGCTTAATTTGATGGGCACAGTGGCTGCGTTTGATGGGCACATCGGCTGCGTTTGATGGGCATAGTAGCTTAGTTTGATGAGCACAGTGGCTGCATTTGATGGGCACATCGGCTGCGTTTGATGGGCACAGTTGCTTAGTTTGATGGGCACAGTGGCTGTGTTTGATGGGTACAGTGGCTGCGTTTGATGGGCATAGTAGCTTAGTTTGATGAGCACAGTGGCTGCGTTTGATGGGCACATCGGCTGCGTTTGATGGGCACAGTTGCTTAGTTTGATGGGCACAGTGGCTGCGTTTGATGGGCACAGTGGCTGCACTTGATGGGCACAGTGGCTGCGTTTGAAGGAACGAGCGAATCTGCTAAACACGATCGTCGGGAAGACATTCCATGATCGACTCATTGAATCGCTCAGTGAAGCTTCCCATATAATGGCTCTCCGGGAGATTAGCGTGCGTTCCGACACCTCGGGCTGTTTCCGGAACGCAGCGGTTTTCTTTCCAGAGCCTCTCCTCCCTCGCCCCTTCATCTGGCGCGGCCTCGCCCATTAAGCGACGCGTTTATGCTTCTCTCGGGACCGTGACTTCACCGTCCTGGCGAACCGGAGGAAACTCGCAAACTGGGATGTGTGAGGATCGATTGTGTGTGCGGACGAGGTGTCTGCCGGTGGGCGTGGAACGTGTCCCTCCACCGCGGGATCCTCCGAGGGAGCGCCGCTCCAACAAAAAAAAAAAAAAAACGTCATCAGTAGCCAGTTATCCCGACTCCTCCAATCCCTCCAATCCCTCCAATCCCTTCTCACCTTCCCGTCTCTGCAGAAGAAAATAAATGTTCAAGTTATTAAACCGTCTCTGGAGGATGGAAAGTGTAGCAGAACGCAGAACGATACATCTTTGCAACATTTGGAGCAGTGGCGGCTGGTGCTCAACATTTTTGGGTGGGGGGAAAGTAAAAAAAAAATTGCAGCCTCACTGTGCCCATCAAATGCAGCCACTGTGCCATCAATTGTCACCACTGTGCCCATCAATTATCACCACTGTGCCATGCCATCAAACGCAGCCACTGTGCCATCAATTCGCACCACTGTGCCATGCCATCAAACGCATCCACTGTTCCCATCAATTATCACCACTGTGCCATGCCATCAAACGCATCCACTGTTCCCATCAATTATCACCACTGTGCCATGCCATCAAACGCATCCACTGTGCCCATCAATTATCACCACTGTGCCATGCCACCAAACACATCCACTGTGCCCATCAATTATCACCACTGTGCCATGCCATCAAACGCAGCCACTGTGCCATCAATTCGCACCACTGTGCCATGCCATCAAACGCAGCCACTGTGCCATCAATTTGCACCACTGTGCTATGCCATCAAACGCAGCCACTGTGCCCATCAATTGTCACCACTGTGCCATGCCATCAAATGCAGTCACTGTGCCATGCCATTAAACGCAGCCACTGTGCCTATCAATTGTCACCACTGTGCCATGCCATCAAAGGCAGCCACTGTGCCATCAAATGCAGTCACTGTGCCATGCCATTAAACGCAGCCACTGTGCCCATCAATTATCACCACTGTGTCATGCCATCAAACGCAGCCACTGTGCCATCAATTATCACCAATGTGCCATGCCATCAAACACAGCCACTGTGCCCATCAATTATCACCACTGTGCCATGCCATCAAACGCAGCCACTGTGCCATCAATTCGCACCACTGTGCCATGCCATCAAACGCAGCCACTGTGCCATCAATTGTCACCACTGTGCCATGCCATCAAACGCAGCCACTGTGCCATCAATTCGCACCACTATATTATGCCATCAAACGCAGCCACTGTGCCCATCAATTATCACCACTGTGCCATGCCATCAAGTGCAGTCACTATGCCATGCCATCAAACGCAGCCACTGTGCCATGCCATCAAACGCAGCAGCTGTGACATTGATTCGCACCACTGTGCCATGCCATCAAACGCAGCCACTGTGCCATCAATTGTCACCACTGTGCCATGCCATCAAACGCAGCAACTGTGCCATCAATTGTTGCCACTGTGCCAATTGTCACCACTCTGCCCTTCAATTGTCGACACTGTGCCCACTGCCCATTGATGTCACTGTGCCCTTTAATTGCCGCCACTGTGCCCATTGTCCCCACTGTGCCAAAGTTTCCCCAATGTGCTAATTGTCGCCGCTGTGCCCATTGTCAACGCTGTGCCCTGTAAAATGAACCCACCCCCCCCCCCCCCCGTCAGGCACTTACCTTTACTGGAGTCAGCCATCCACGTCCCTCGATGTCTTCTCCCGCCCTCGATGACGCTTCAGCCAATCAGGTTACCAATAACCAGAACCGGTGAACCTCATTGGCTGAGACGCCTGTCAGTCTTATCCAAGGAACGCACCCCCCGTACGTCCCCTGGAAAGGCATCCGGAAGACTGAGGGCTGTACTCGGAGAGCCGCTGGTTCTGATAGGCACTTCCGCCAACCAGCTGCCGTTATTCAGGAGGTCGGCGCTCAAGTTCTGGCCATCTGAATAGAACAGAGGCGACAATAACATAGATTCATGCAATGCTCTCTAGTGATTGGATAGGCTGCATTCTCAGTGATGTCACTGCTCTTTAGTGATTGGATAGGCTGCATTCTCAGTGATGTCACCGCTCTTTAGTGATTGGATAGGCTGCATTCTCAGTGATGTCACCGCTCTCTAGTGATTGGATAGGCTGCATTCTCAGTGATGTCACCGCTCTCTAGTGATTGGATAGGCTGCATTCTCAGTGATGTCACCGGTCTCTAGTGATTGGATAGGCTGCATTCTCAGTGATGTCATCGGTCTCTAGTGATTGGATAGGCTGCATTCTCAGTGATGTCACCGCTCTCTAGTGATTGGATAGGCTGCATTCTCAGTGATGTCACCGCTCTCTAGTGATTGGATAGGCTGCATTCTCAGTGATGTCACCGGTCTCTAGTGATTGGATAGGCTGCATTCTCAGTGATGTCATCGGTCTCTAGTGATTGGATACGCTGCATTCTCAGTGATGTCACCGCTCTCTAGTGATTGGATAGGCTGCATTCTCAGTGATGTCACCGCTCTCTAGTGATTGGATAGGCTGCATTCTCAGTGATGTCACCGCTCTCTAGTGATTGGATAGGCTGCCTTCTCAGTGATGTCACCGCTCTCTAGTGATTGGATAGGCTGCATTCTCAGTGATGTCACCGCTCTCTAGTGAATGGATAGGCTGCATTCTCAGTGATGTCACCGCTCTCTAGTGATTGGATAGGCTGCCTTCTCAGTGATGTCACCGCTCTCTAGTGATTGGATAGGCAGCATTCTCAGTGATGTCACCGCTCTCTAGTGAATGGATAGGCTGCATTCTCAGTGATGTCACCGCTCTCTAGTGAATGGATAGGACACATTCTCAGTGATGTCACCGCTCTCTAGTGAATGGATAGGACACATTCTCAGTGATGTCACTGCTCTCTAGTGAATGGATAGGCTGCATTCTCAGTGATGTCACCGCTCTCTAGTGATTGGATAGGCTGCATTCTCAGTGATGTCACCGCTCTCTAGTGATTGGATAGGCTGCATTCTCAGTGATGTCACTGCTCTCTAGTGATTGGATAGGCTGCATTCTCAGTGATGTCACCGCTCTCTAGTGATTGGATAGGCTGCCTTCTCAGTGATGTCACCGCTCTCTAGTGATTGGATAGGCTGCATTCTCAGTGATGTCACCGCTCTCTAGTGAATGGATAGGCTGCATTCTCAGTGATGTCACCGCTCTCTAGTGAATGGATAGGCTGCATTCTCAGTGATGTCACCGCTCTCTAGTGAATGGATAGGACACATTCTCAGTGATGTCACCGCTCTCTAGTGAATGGATAGGACACATTCTCAGTGATGTCACTGCTCTCTAGTGAATGGATAGGCTGCATTCTCAGTGATGTCACTGCTCTCTAGTGATTGGATAGGCTGCATTCTCAGTGATGTCACCGCTCTCTAGTGAATGGATAGGACACATTCTCAGTGATGTCACTGCTCTCTAGTGAATGGATAGGCTGCATTCTCAGTGATGTCACTGCTCTCTAGTGATTGGATAGGCTGCATTCTCAGTGATGTCACTGCTCTTTAGTGATTGGATAGGCTGCATTCTCAGTGATGTCACCGCTCTCTAGTGATTGGATAGGCTGCATTCTCAGTGATGTCACCGGTCTCTAGTGATTGGATAGGCTGCATTCTCAGTGATGTCACCGGTCTCTAGTGATTGGATAGGCTGCATTCTCAGTGATGTCATCGGTCTCTAGTGATTGGATAGGCTGCATTCTCAGTGATGTCACCGCTCTCTAGTGATTGGATAGGCTGCATTCTCAGTGATGTCACCGCTCTCTAGTGATTGGATAGGCTGCATTCTCAGTGATGTCACCGGTCTCTAGTGATTGGATAGGCTGCATTCTCAGTGATGTCATCGGTCTCTAGTGATTGGATAGGCTGCATTCTCAGTGATGTCACCGGTCTCTAGTGATTGGATAGGCTGCATTCTCAGTGATGTCATCGGTCTCTAGTGATTGGATAGGCTGCATTCTCAGTGATGTCACCGCTCTCTAGTGATTGGATAGGCTGCATTCTCAGTGATGTCACCGCTCTCTAGTGATTGGATAGGCTGCATTCTCAGTGATGTCACCGCTCTCTAGTGATTGGATAGGCTGCCTTCTCAGTGATGTCACCGCTCTCTAGTGATTGGATAGGCTGCATTCTCAGTGATGTCACCGATCTCTAGTGAATGGATAGGCTGCATTCTCAGTGATGTCACCGCTCTCTAGTGAATGGATAGGACACATTCTCAGTGATGTCACTGCTCTCTAGTGAATGGATAGGCTGCATTCTCAGTGATGTCACTGCTCTCTAGTGAATGGATAGGCTGCATTCTCAGTGATGTCACTGCTCTCTAGTGAATGGATAGGCTGCATTCTCAGTGATGTCACCGCTCTCTAGTGATTGGATAGGCTGCATTCTCAGTGATGTCACCGCTCTCTAGTGAATGGATAGGACACATTCTCAGTGATGTCACCGCTCTCTAGTGATTGGATAGGCTGCATTCTCAGTGATGTCACCGCTCTCTAGTGATTGGATAGGCTGCATTCTCAGTGATGTCACCGCTCTCTAGTGATTGGATAGGCTGCATTCTCAGTGATGTCACCGCTCTCTAGTGATTGGATAGGCTGCATTCTCAGTGATGTCACCGCTCTCTAGTGAATGGATAGGACACATTCTCAGTGATGTCACCGCTCTCTAGTGATTGGATAGGCTGCATTCTCAGTGATGTCACCGCTCTCTAGTGATTGGATAGGCTGCATTCTCAGTGATGTCACCGCTCTCTAGTGATTGGATAGGCTGCATTCTCAGTGATGTCACCGCTCTCTAGTGATTGGATAGGCTGCATTCTCAGTGATGTCACCGATCTCTAGTGAATGGATAGGACACATTCTCAGTGATGTCACCGCTCTCTAGTGATTGGATAGGCTGCATTCTCAGTGATGTCACCGCTCTCTAGTGATTGGATAGGCTGCATTCTCAGTGATGTCACTGCTCTTTAGTGATTGGATAGGCTGCATTCTCAGTGATGTCACCGCTCTCTAGTGATTGGATAGGCTGCATTCTCAGTGATGTCACCGGTCTCTAGTGATTGGATAGGCTGCATTCTCAGTGATGTCACCGGTCTCTAGTGATTGGATAGGCTGCATTCTCAGTGATGTCATCGGTCTCTAGTGATTGGATAGGCTGCATTCTCAGTGATGTCACCGCTCTCTAGTGATTGGATAGGCTGCATTCTCAGTGATGTCACCGCTCTCTAGTGATTGGATAGGCTGCATTCTCAGTGATGTCACCGGTCTCTAGTGATTGGATAGGCTGCATTCTCAGTGATGTCATCGGTCTCTAGTGATTGGATAGGCTGCATTCTCAGTGATGTCACCGCTCTCTAGTGATTGGATAGGCTGCATTCTCAGTGATGTCACCGCTCTCTAGTGATTGGATAGGCTGCATTCTCAGTGATGTCACCGCTCTCTAGTGATTGGATAGGCTGCCTTCTCAGTGATGTCACCGCTCTCTAGTGATTGGATAGGCTGCATTCTCAGTGATGTCACCGATCTCTAGTGAATGGATAGGCTGCATTCTCAGTGATGTCACCGCTCTCTAGTGAATGGATAGGACACATTCTCAGTGATGTCACTGCTCTCTAGTGAATGGATAGGCTGCATTCTCAGTGATGTCACTGCTCTCTAGTGAATGGATAGGCTGCATTCTCAGTGATGTCACTGCTCTCTAGTGAATGGATAGGCTGCATTCTCAGTGATGTCACCGCTCTCTAGTGATTGGATAGGCTGCATTCTCAGTGATGTCACCGCTCTCTAGTGAATGGATAGGACACATTCTCAGTGATGTCACCGCTCTCTAGTGATTGGATAGGCTGCATTCTCAGTGATGTCACCGCTCTCTAGTGATTGGATAGGCTGCATTCTCAGTGATGTCACCGCTCTCTAGTGATTGGATAGGCTGCATTCTCAGTGATGTCACCGCTCTCTAGTGATTGGATAGGCTGCATTCTCAGTGATGTCACCGCTCTCTAGTGAATGGATAGGCTGCATTCTCAGTGATGTCACCGCTCTCTAGTGAATGGATAGGACACATTCTCAGTGATGTCACTGCTCTCTAGTGAATGGATAGGCTGCATTCTCAGTGATGTCACTGCTCTCTAGTGAATGGATAGGCTGCATTCTCAGTGATGTCACTGCTCTCTAGTGAATGGATAGGCTGCATTCTCAGTGATGTCACCGCTCTCTAGTGATTGGATAGGCTGCATTCTCAGTGATGTCACCGCTCTCTAGTGAATGGATAGGACACATTCTCAGTGATGTCACCGCTCTCTAGTGATTGGATAGGCTGCATTCTCAGTGATGTCACCGCTCTCTAGTGATTGGATAGGCTGCATTCTCAGTGATGTCACCGCTCTCTAGTGATTGGATAGGCTGCATTCTCAGTGATGTCACCGCTCTCTAGTGATTGGATAGGCTGCATTCTCAGTGATGTCACCGCTCTCTAGTGATTGGATAGGCTGCATTCTCAGTGATGTCACCGCTCTCTAGTGATTGGATAGGCTGCATTCTCAGTGATGTCACCGCTCTCTAGTGATTGGATAGGCTGCATTCTCAGTGATGTCACCGCTCTCTAGTGATTGGATAGGCTGCATTCTCAGTGATGTCACTGCTCTCTAGTGAATGGATAGGCTGCATTCTCAGTGATGTCACAGCTCTCTAGTGAATGGATAGGACACATTCTCAGTGATGTCACCGCTCTCTAGTGATTGGATAGGCTGCATTCTCAGTGATGTCACCGCTCTCTAGTGATTGGATAGGCTGCATTCTCAGTGATGTCACCGCTCTCTAGTGATTGGATAGGCTGCATTCTCAGTGATGTTACCGCTCTCTAGTGATTGGATAGGCTGCATTCTCAGTGATGTCACCGCTCTCTAGTGATTGGATAGGCTGCATTCTCAGTGATGTCACCACTCTCTAGTGATTGGATAGGCTGCATTCTCAGTGATGTCACCGCTCTCTAGTGATTGGATAGGCTGCATTCTCAGTGATGTCACTGCTCTCTAGTGATTGGATAGGCTGCATTCTCAGTGATGTCACCGCTCTCTAGTGATGGCATAGGCTGCATTCTCAGTGATGTCACCGCTCTCTAGTGATTGGATAGGCTGCATTCTCAGTGATGTCACTGCTCTCTAGTGATTGGATAGGCTGCATTCTCAGTGATGTCACTGCTCTTTAGTGATTGGATAGGCTGCATTCTCAGTGATGTCACCGCTCTCTAGTGATTGGATAGGCTGCATTCTCAGTGATGTCACCGCTCTCTAGTGATTGGATAGGCTGCATTCTCAGTGATGTCACCGCTCTCTAGTGATTGGATAGGCTGCATTCTCAGTGATGTCACCGCTCTCTAGTGATTGGATAGGCTGCATTCTCAGTGATGTCACCGCTCTCTAGTGATTGGATAGGCTGCATTCTCAGTGATGTCACCACTCTCTAGTGATTGGATAGGCTGCATTCTCAGTGATGTCACCGCTCTCTAGTGATTGGATAGGCTGCATTCTCAGTGATGTCACTGCTCTCTAGTGATTGGATAGGCTGCATTCTCAGTGATGTCACCGCTCTCTAGTGATTGGATAGGCTGCATTCTCAGTGATGTCACCGCTCTCTAGTGATTGGATAGGCTGCATTCTCAGTGATGTCACCGCTCTCTAGTGATTGGATAGGCTGCATTCTCAGTGATGTCACCGCTCTCTAGTGATTGGATAGGCTGCATTCTCAGTGATGTCACCGCTCTCTAGTGATTGGATAGGCTGCATTCTCAGTGATGTCACCGCTCTCTAGTGATTGGATAGGCTGCATTCTCAGTGATGTCACCGCTCTCTAGTGATTGGATAGGCTGCATTCTCAGTGATGTCACCGCTCTCTAGTGATTGGATAGGCTGCATTCTCAGTGATGTCACCGCTCTCTAGTGATTGGATAGGCTGCATTCTCAGTGATGTCACTGCTCTCTAGTGAATGGATAGGCTGCATTCTCAGTGATGTCACAGCTCTCTAGTGAATGGATAGGACACATTCTCAGTGATGTCACCGCTCTCTAGTGATTGGATAGGCTGCATTCTCAGTGATGTCACCGCTCTCTAGTGATTGGATAGGCTGCATTCTCAGTGATGTCACCGCTCTCTAGTGATTGGATAGGCTGCATTCTCAGTGATGTCACCGCTCTCTAGTGATTGGATAGGCTGCATTCTCAGTGATGTCACCGCTCTCTAGTGATTGGATAGGCTGCATTCTCAGTGATGTCACCGCTCTCTAGTGATTGGATAGGCTGCATTCTCAGTGATGTCACCGCTCTCTAGTGATTGGATAGGCTGCATTCTCAGTGATGTCACCGCTCTCTAGTGATTGGATAGGCTGCATTCTCAGTGATGTCACCGCTCTCTAGTGATTGGCATAGGCTGCATTCTCAGTGATGTCACCGCTCTCTAGTGATTGGATAGGCTGCATTCTCAGTGATGTCACTGCTCTCTAGTGATTGGATAGGCTGCATTCTCAGTGATGTCACTGCTCTTTAGTGATTGGATAGGCTGCATTCTCAGTGATGTCACCGCTCTCTAGTGATTGGATAGGCTGCATTCTCAGTGATGTCACCGCTCTCTAGTGATTGGATAGGCTGCATTCTCAGTGATGTCACCGCTCTCTAGTGATTGGATAGGCTGCATTCTCAGTGATGTCACCGCTCTCTAGTGATTGGATAGGCTGCATTCTCAGTGATGTCACCGCTCTCTAGTGATTGGATAGGCTGCATTCTCAGTGATGTCACCACTCTCTAGTGATTGGATAGGCTGCATTCTCAGTGATGTCACCGCTCTCTAGTGATTGGATAGGCTGCATTCTCAGTGATGTCACTGCTCTCTAGTGATTGGATAGGCTGCATTCTCAGTGATGTCACCGCTCTCTAGTGATTGGATAGGCTGCATTCTCAGTGATGTCACCGCTCTCTAGTGATTGGATAGGCTGCATTCTCAGTGATGTCACCGCTCTCTAGTGATTGGATAGGCTGCATTCTCAGTGATGTCACCGCTCTCTAGTGATTGGATAGGCTGCATTCTCAGTGATGTCACCGCTCTCTAGTGATTGGATAGGCTGCATTCTCAGTGATGTCACCACTCTCTAGTGATTGGATAGGCTGCATTCTCAGTGATGTCACCGCTCTCTAGTGATTGGATAGGCTGCATTCTCAGTGATGTCACTGCTCTCTAGTGATTGGATAGGCTGCATTCTCAGTGATGTCACCGCTCTCTAGTGATGGCATAGGCTGCATTCTCAGTGATGTCACCGCTCTCTAGTGATTGGATAGGCTGCATTCTCAGTGATGTCACTGCTCTCTAGTGATTGGATAGGCTGCATTCTCAGTGATGTCACTGCTCTTTAGTGATTGGATAGGCTGCATTCTCAGTGATGTCACCGCTCTCTAGTGATTGGATAGGCTGCATTCTCAGTGATGTCACCGCTCTCTAGTGATAGGCTGCATTCTCAGATAGGTGATTGGATAGGCTGCATTCTCAGTGATGTCACCGCTCTCTAGTGATTGGATAGGCTGCATTCTCAGTGATGTCACCGCTCTCTAGTGATTGGATAGGCTGCATTCTCAGTGATGTCACCGCTCTCTAGTGATTGGATAGGCTGCATTCTCAGTGATGTCACCGCTCTCTAGTGATTGGATAGGCTGCATTCTCAGTGATGTCACCGCTCTCTAGTGATTGGATAGGCTGCATTCTCAGTGATGTCACTGCTCTCTAGTGAATGGATAGGCTGCATTCTCAGTGATGTCACAGCTCTCTAGTGAATGGATAGGACACATTCTCAGTGATGTCACCGCTCTCTAGTGATTGGATAGGCTGCATTCTCAGTGATGTCACCGCTCTCTAGTGATTGGATAGGCTGCATTCTCAGTGATGTCACCGCTCTCTAGTGATTGGATAGGCTGCATTCTCAGTGATGTCACCGCTCTCTAGTGATTGGATAGGCTGCATTCTCAGTGATGTCACCGCTCTCTAGTGATTGGATAGGCTGCATTCTCAGTGATGTCACCACTCTCTAGTGATTGGATAGGCTGCATTCTCAGTGATGTCACCGCTCTCTAGTGATTGGATAGGCTGCATTCTCAGTGATGTCACTGCTCTCTAGTGATTGGATAGGCTGCATTCTCAGTGATGTCACCGCTCTCTAGTGATGGCATAGGCTGCATTCTCAGTGATGTCACCGCTCTCTAGTGATTGGATAGGCTGCATTCTCAGTGATGTCACTGCTCTCTAGTGATTGGATAGGCTGCATTCTCAGTGATGTCACTGCTCTTTAGTGATTGGATAGGCTGCATTCTCAGTGATGTCACCGCTCTCTAGTGATTGGATAGGCTGCATTCTCAGTGATGTCACCGCTCTCTAGTGATTGGATAGGCTGCATTCTCAGTGATGTCACCGCTCTCTAGTGATTGGATAGGCTGCATTCTCAGTGATGTCACCGCTCTCTAGTGATTGGATAGGCTGCATTCTCAGTGATGTCACCGCTCTCTAGTGATTGGATAGGCTGCATTCTCAGTGATGTCACCACTCTCTAGTGATTGGATAGGCTGCATTCTCAGTGATGTCACCGCTCTCTAGTGATTGGATAGGCTGCATTCTCAGTGATGTCACTGCTCTCTAGTGATTGGATAGGCTGCATTCTCAGTGATGTCACCGCTCTCTAGTGATTGGATAGGCTGCATTCTCAGTGATGTCACCGCTCTCTAGTGATTGGATAGGCTGCATTCTCAGTGATGTCACCGCTCTCTAGTGATTGGATAGGCTGCATTCTCAGTGATGTCACCGCTCTCTAGTGATTGGATAGGCTGCATTCTCAGTGATGTCACCGCTCTCTAGTGATTGGATAGGCTGCATTCTCAGTGATGTCACCGCTCTCTAGTGATTGGATAGGCTGCATTCTCAGTGATGTCACCGCTCTCTAGTGATTGGATAGGCTGCATTCTCAGTGATGTCACCGCTCTCTAGTGATTGGATAGGCTGCATTCTCAGTGATGTCACCGCTCTCTAGTGATTGGATAGGCTGCATTCTCAGTGATGTCACCGCTCTCTAGTGATTTGTATTCTTCTTATTTCCCCCATAATAATACATCTCTCTTCAGTGAAGGACGGATCAACTGAAATATAAAATTATTTTTTAATGCTCCACTCAGCCCTGAGAAGATGATTTATCCATGGAATAATACGAAGTACGACAAATCTGGATTCTCATAAATCTGAAGTATAAAGTCTGAATTTCCCTTCCCTGTCCCTGATATGACGTCTGTAATCCCCGATCCTCCACACCGCCCCGCCGATCCTTCATCCTGATCCCCGACCACGGAGAGTGCCGCCACCTGCAAAACGCATCAACGGAGACCGTTTACAAATCACATCAGTTTACCGACCACACCGTCCGCGGATTGACTCAAATCAAATGTTACCAATTAAATCTTCTCTTTTCTACTATGGCTTCGAAACAATGTTTCTTCTTTTTTTTTTCTTCTTTTTTTTAAACAGTTAGTAAAAATCTTTTTTGAATAGTGAACTCAGCACAGGGATGGTGGGAACTCCTCATAATGGGCACAGCGGGTGTACAGACCCAGGAACTCAGCACAGGGATGGTGGGAACTCCTCATAATGGGCACAGCGGGTGTACAGACCCAGGAACTCAGCACAGAGATGGTGGGAACTCCTCATAATGGGGCACAGCGGGTGTACAGACCCAGGAACTCAGCACAGGGATGGTGGGAACTCCTCATAATGGGGCACAGCGGGTGTACAGACCCAGGAACTCAGCACAGGGATGGTGGGAACCCCTCATAATGGGCACAGCGGGGTGTACAGACCCGGGAACTCAGCACAGGGATGGTGGGAACCCCTCATAATGGGGCACAGCGGGTGTACAGACCCGGGAACTCAGCACAGGGATGGTGGGAACCCCTCATAATGGGCACAGCAGGTGTACAGACCAGGGAACTCGGCACAGGGATGGTGGGAGCCCCTCATAATGGGCACAGCGGGTGTACAGACCCGGGAACTCAGCACAGGGATGGTGGGAACCCCTCATAATGGGCACAGCGGGTGAACAGACCCGGGAACTCAGCACAGGGATGGTGGGAACCCCTCATAATGGGCACAGCGGGTGAACAGACCCGGGAACTCAGCACAGGGATGATGGGAACTCCTCATAATGGGGCACAGCAGGTGTACAGACCCGGGAACTCAGCACAGGGATGGTGGGAACCCCTCATAATGGGCACAGCGGGTGTACAGACCCGGGAACTCAGCACAGGGATGGTGGGAACCCCTCATAATGGGCACAGCAGGTGTACAGACATGGGAACTTTAGTGTCCACCAAAAACGGAAATATTGGGTAGAGGCTTTTCATTTCTTTGAAAAAAGTGTCATTGTTTCCTCGGCTCTACCTGTAGCACGCGCACGTTCCGTATATTTGTGGGTGGGGGGATCAGTCAGGGTGATGGAGTGGCGGCTGCTGCAGGAATTATGCGATTTGTTCCGTTGTCTGTGAACAGGCCCCGCCAGCTGCAGGTTATATGAGATGAGGGCCACTGGACATAATTCTTTTGCTACAAACACGACTTTGTTCCAATTCTTTTAGCACCTGAAACCAAGTGAGAATAATAACTGTCACGGAGATATTTACAGCCTGGTAGTTGCCCCCCCTGCCCCCCCCCCCTTCATTCTGCAGTCACACCAATCCATCTGCTAACTTCATCAGCTGAAACACGCGGCCACAGAGCTGAGCGATTCCCCTCCGTCCCCCCTTCACAGCGCCTAAAGGGGGTCTCCGCCTACAGGGGGAACTTTACTTGCCGACAGATGACCCTCTGCAACTATCAACACTTCCGGGAGTCTCGGCCAATCGGAATCTTCTAAAAACGGCACAAGAATTAGGGTTAGCACTCGGGTAATGTTTAACCCCTTCAATACCGGGCTTTAACCACTTTCCTACTGGGCACGTATACCCCCCCCCCCCCCCCTCCTCCTCTTGCCCAGGTGAAATTTCAGCTTCCAGGACTGCGTCGCTTTAACTGACAATTGCGCGGTCGTGCGACGCGGCTCCCAAACACAATTGGCGTCCTTTTTTGCCCAAAATAAGGCTTTCTTTTGGTGGTATTTGATCGCCTGTGCGGTTTTTATTTTTTTACGCTGTAAACAAAAAAGAGCGACAATTTTGAAAACAAAAAAAAATACAATATTTTTTACTTGTTGTTGTAATAAATATCCCAATTTAAAAAAAAAATAAAAAAAATTCTCAGTTTAGGGCGATACGTATTCTTCTACATATTTTTGGTTAAAAAAAAAAAATCGCAATAAGCGACTGGTTTGCGCAAAAGTTATAGCGCCTACAAAATAGGGGACAGAATTATTATTTTTTTTTTTACTAGAAATGGCGGCGATCTGCACCTTTTTATTGGGGACTACGACTTTACGGCGGACACATCGGACACTTTTGACACATTTTTGGCGCCATTCACATTTATACTGCGATCAGTGCTATAAATATGCACTAATTACTGTGTAAATGTGACTGGCATTGAAGGGGTTAACACTAGGGGGTGAGGAAGGGGTTAAATGTATTCCCTGCATAGGGCCAGATTCAGGTAGAGTTAGGCTGGGGTATCAGTGATCCGCCAGCCTAACTCTCACTTTAAGCCGGCGTTTCTGTTTTCTGTAACCAGAAAACAAGAAACGCCGGGTTGGAGTTCCGATGCGATCGGCGCAATTGAATTTCGCTATCGCATCTTTAATTTAAAAATGGCGCCGGGGGCGTTCCCGCTGATTTACGCCGAAAAAATATGTTAATCAGCGGGAATCGGAAATTCACGATCGTATTCGGGCGCGACGCAGTGACTTTCCGACGTTTCCGTAAGCGATACGCGGCGTAAAGATAAAGCAGCCCCCTAGTGGAGTATCCTATGTTAAGTATAGCCGTCGTCATCGCGTCGGAAAAAAAAAAAATCGCGTCGCTTGCGTAAAACGTCCATGAATGGGGATGTGACGTCATTGACGTTCACTGACAGAATTTGGAGCATGCGCACGGGGATGCATTGACAGTTGACGCATGCGCAGTACGTTCGCCGCGGGATCGCGCTTAGTTTAAATAATACACGCCCCGTACCCGCCCAATTTGAATTCCGCCGGCTCATTTACGATACGCTGCCGCAACTTTAGGAGCAAGTGCTTCATGAATAACAGCACTTGCTCCTAAAATTTCGGCAGAGTAACGTAAATGAGAAGCGTTACTCCAGAGCAAAGATGCTCCCATCTACCTGAATCTGGCCCATAGTGTTCTAACTGTGGGGGGAGGGGTGACTGGGGGAGGTGACCGATCTGTGTCACTATGTACAAGGGACACAGATCGGTCTCCTCTTCAGAGACAGGACGCTGTCTCTGTGTGAGACGGCAATGAGAGATGATCTCATATGTTTACATATGAGATCATCTCTCATTCGCCGCGCAGATCGCATCGCAAACGCCCACTCTGATTGGCCGTTCGCCGCGACCTGTGATTGGCTGTGTCCAAGGGACACGGCCAACACAGAAATTCCCCGCTGCGTGCTCTGGAGCGCGCGCGGGGAACGCCCAAAGGGGCAGCCGTCAAAAGACGCCGGCTTGGATATTCAGGTCCGCTCTGTAGCCTCAAGTGGTTTATACCCACCTCCATACCGGGGGGCCTATTCTGGCACTTCTCTCCTACATGTACAAATCATCATTCTTTTGCTGGAAAATTACTCAGAACCCCCCCAAACACTATATATGTTTTTTTTTTTTTAGCAGACACCCTAGGGAATAAAACGGCGGTCATTGCAACTTTTTATCTCGCACGGTATTTGCGCAATCATTTTTCAAACGCCTTTTTTTTTTTGTGAAAAAAAATGAAAACGGTTTCATGAATTAAAAAATAACAAAACAGTAAAGTTAGCCCAATTTTTTTTTTGGAAAATGTGAAAGATGAAGTTACGCCGAGTAAATAGATACCTAACATGTCGCGCTTTAAAATTGTGCGCTCGTGGGGTGGCGCCAAACTTCGGTACTTAAAAATCTCCATGGGCGAGGCTTTACATTTTTTACAGGTTACCAGTTTAGAGTTACAGAGGAGGTCTAGCGCTAGAATTGTTGCACGCGCTCTGACGCACGCGGCGACACCTCACATGTGTGGTTTGAACGACGTTTGCATACGTGGGCGGGACTTACGTGTGCGTACGCTTCTGCGCGCGAGATACTGGGGACAGGGGCGTTTTTAATTTTTTTTATTATTATTATTATTACTTTACCTATTTATTTATTTTTTACACTTTTTTTACCTTTTTTTTTTTTCGATCGCTTTTATTCCTATTACAAGGAATGTAAACATCCCTTGTAATAGGAATAGTGTGTGACAGGTCCTCTTTAAGGAGAGATGCGGGGTCAATAAGACCTTCCCCTCCCCCCACATCTCTCCTCCAGGCTGGAAAGCATGAGATTGTGAAAAAAATTCACAGATCTCATTCTTACTAGCCGCAATTGCTGTTTGTTTACTTCCTGGTACCCGGGCATGACGTCATCACGTCGCGCCCGGGCCTCCGACCGTCATAGAGATGACTGGTGACCATCTGGTCACCAGTCATCTCTATGCTGCACATCCGACGGTCGGCGATCATCTCTCCGGGCCCCCGATGGCACGGACGAGCCCTGAGAAGCACCAGATGGCGGCGGGAGGGGGGGGGCGTCCCCTCCCACCACCTATAAGAACGATCAAACTGCGGAACCGCCGCTTTGATCGCTCTTATGGTGCACAAAATCGCCGGCTGAAGACGGCGATATCTGAGTGATGCCTGTGGCTGCAGGCATCACTCAGATATCCCCGCACAAAGTGGAGGACGTCATATGACGTCCTAAGGTGAGCAAGTGGTTAAATAAAAAAAAAAAGAAAATTTCCTTTAAATATTGTACCTGCTGGGTGTCTATACCTGTGATAATGTCTTTAAATAGCACAATCACCTGCCTGCCAGTAAATTAGGAAGAACTGATCCATCTAATCTATACAGTGTATAAATATATGTACAACTCCTGGGATGTATATATATCCTCTACACGTTGGGGTAGATTCACATAGATCAGCGGATCTTTAGATCCGCGTAATCTATCTTATTTACGATCCGCCAGGGCCAGTTTTTGAGGCAAGTGCTGTATTCACAAAGCACTTACCTCTAAAGTGGGGTCGGCGGCTCGTAAATCCCCCGGCGGAATTTAAATTCCGCGCCTAGGGGGAGTGTATTATTTAAATCAGGCGCGTCCCCGCGCCGATTTAACTGTGCATGCGCCGCCGGCTAAATTTCCCAGCGTGCATTGCTCCAAATGACGTCGCAAGGACGTCACTGGTTTCGACGTTAACGCAAATTACGTATGGCCATATTCGCGAACGACTTACGCAAACGACGTAAAAAAATCAAAACTCGGCGGGGGAACGACGGCCATACTTAACATAGGATACGCCGCACTTACCCCTCATATAGCAGGGGTAACTATCCGCCGGAAAAGGCCTATCGCAAACGGCGTAAAAAAAAAGCGACGGGCGTTCGTTTCTGAATCGGCGGATCTCCTCATTTGCATATTCGTCGCGTATACAAACGGAAGCGCCACCTAGCGGCCAACAGGAGATTGCAGCCTAAGATCCGACGGTGTAAGTCACTTAAGCCCCGTACACACGGCCGAGGTTCTCGGCAGAAACCAGCGAGAACCTCGCTGGGAGCCGCATTCTGCCGAGAACCTCGGCCGTGTATACGCTCTCGGCGAGCCCCGCCCGTCGGGAAACCCGTCGAGCAAATAGAGAGCAGGTTCTCTATTTGCTCGACGGCCCGTCGGGATGAATGGCCGGTTGCCTTTCCCGACGGGCGGGTCACCGATTCTGACGGCCGGCAGAGAACCTCTCTGCCGTGTGTACGGGGCCTTACACCTGTCGGATCTTAGGGAGATCTATGCGGAACCTGATACGCCGTCGTATCTCTATATGAATCTGCCCCACTGTAGCATTAACTGACTAGCCTGCCTGCTCTATCTATCTATCTATCTATCTATTAAAGTGGAAGTAAACCCTTCTATCATTTTCAGCCAAGAAAGCTGCCATCTTGGCCTATGTTTAATCTTCAACTGCCGCGGTGCTGCACATGTGATCAGTTATGACACCAGCCATTGGATGGTTTGACAGTTTGGTTGAGAGCACAACCAATGTGACAGTTGGCAATCCCGGCATGCCGGAAATTTAACTGCTTTTTGAAACTGTTAAATCGATGGGTTTACTTCCGCTTTAATAAAGACACTGGGCCAGATTCTCAAAAGAATTACGCCGGTGTATCTACAGATACACCGGCGTAATACGAATATCCGGCGGGGTAACATTGTTTTGTATTCTCAAAACAAGATACGCCGGAATTAGGCTGGGATCTGACTGGCGTAAGTCACTTACACCGTCGGATCCTAAATGCAATAATACGCCGGCCGCTAGGTGGCGTTTACGTTGATTTCAGCGGCGAATATGCAAATGAGCCGATACGCCGATTCCCGAACGTTTTTGCGCCGCTTCGCCGCAGTGTACGTCATTTCCGTAAGCTTAAGGTTACCCCTGCTATATGAGGGGTAACCTTACGTCGCTCCGCCGTATGCCATGTTAAGTATGGCCGTCGGGACAGCGTCGGGTTTTTCGGTCGTTTACGTAACTCCTCGCGAATTCCGTTCACGTCGCAACCAATGTATTTGCGGCGTACTACGGAGCATGTGCACTGGGCTACGTTTACGGCTGGCGCATGCGCAGTTCGTTCGGCGCAGGGGCGCGTTTAATTTAAATACAAAGCCGCCCCCTTTGATTTACGCGGGGATACGCCGGGCCATTTACACTACGCCGCCGCAAATTACGGAGCAAGTGCTTGGAGAATACGGCACTTGCTCCTGTAAGTTGCGGCGGCGTAGTGTAACTACGATACGCTACGCCCCGCTCGTAGATGCGCCGATCTACGAGAATCTGGCCCCCTGTCTCTCTGTCTCTCTCTCTATAGGACTGATCTCTTTAACAACGCCGCAACACACTACACGAGGCCGCCTTTTATAGTGTGGGGCGTGTACGAAACCCCCTGAGCCATAATTGGCCAAAGCCACCCTGGCTTTGGCCAATTATGGATCTACGTTTTTTGCGCGCTGTGAATGGCCAAGCATGCGGGACATACAGCATGCTTGGCCAATCATCAGCGCGCAACGCCGCAGTGAATTATGGGCCGTGACGCGTCACTCGAATTTGGCGCGAACGACCCGTTTTGTTCGAATTTCGACGAACGTACGAACGGAAAATGTTCGAGTCGAACATACGTTCGTATCGAACGCGGAGATCATCCCTAGTTAGCATTAGAGTAAAGGTTAACACAGGATAAGGGTTATCACTATGGTTAGGGTTAGTGCTAGGGCAATGGTTTTTTTTAAGTGTATGGTTTTTTTTAAGTGTATTTTGTGCGTGTACTCGAGAGAGGAGCCGGACTGCAGGAGTTGGGAGTAGGCAGACCTCCCCCAGAGGCAATCTGCCATCTTTCTCCATGCCCCCGGGTGACAATGGCGGGGGTGAGGGGGTCCTCCCACACAGCCCGCCCTACCTGCTCCGCTTTGAAGCCCAACGGGGCAGAGGGACTCCCTTATGAGGGAGTGAGAGGATCTAGCCCGCTCAGCCAGCCCTGTTAGTCCTTCGCCTCTCTTTTTTAGAGACCGCGTGGCCAAAGTGCGTGCGTGTTAACCCAATTTCGTGTGCGTGTAAGTGTGGTGGTTTTTGTGGTAGGGGGGTGGGCGTACTAAGCACAGGCTTACCTCGCATAGCACACCCACCGGGAGCCGGGCTGAGACCACCAAACTCAATTCACACGCAGCCGAGACCGGGATCCGAACCCTTTGCTGCAGAGGTGAACGGCTTGTCAGCACAGTGCCAATCGCGTTGAGCCAGAGTTAGTACTTGATTAATGGTTAACACTTGGGTAAGGGTTAGCACTAGAGTAAGAGCCCGCACTATAATTAGTGTTAGCACTAGGGTTGGGGTTGGCACTAGGGTTAGGTCAGTCACCTCGTAAAGGGTTAGCAATAGGGTTAGCACTAGAGTTGGGGGTTAGCACTAGGGGTGGCATTTGCACTTGGGTAAGAGTTAGCACTAGGGTAAGAGTTAGCACAAGGGTAGGGTTAGGGTTGGCACTAGGGGTAGGGTTAGCACTAGATTAAGAGCCCGCACTATAATTAGTGTTAGCACTAGGGTTGGGGTTGGCACTAGCGGTAGGGTTAGCACTAGAGTAAGAGCCCGCACTATAATTAGTGTTAGCACTAGGGTTGGGGTTGGCACTATGGTTAGGTCAGGCACCTAGTAAAGGGTTAGCAATAAAGTTAGGGTTAGCACTAGAGTTGGGGGTTAGCACTAGGGGTAGCATTTGCACTTGGGTAAGAGTTAGCAATAGGGTAAGAGTTAGCACAAGGGTAGGGTTAGGGTTGGCACTAGGGGTAGGGTTAGCACTAGATTAAGAGCCCGCACTATAATTAGTGTTAGCACTAGGGTTGGGGTTGGCACTATGGTTAGGTCAGGCACCTAGTAAAGGGTTAGCAATAGGGTTAGCACTAGAGTTGGGGGTTAGCACTAGGGGTAGCATTTGCACTTGGGTAAGAGTTAGCACTAGGGTAAGAGTTAGCACAAGGGTAGGTATTAGGGTTAGCACTAGGGGTAGGGTTAACACTAGCGGTAGGGTTAGCACAAGAGTAAGAGCCCGCACTATAATTAGTGTTAGCACTAGGGTTGGGGTTGGCACTATGGTTAGGTCAGGCACCTAGTAAAGGGTTAGCAATAGGGTTAGGGTTAGCACTAGAGTTGGGGGTTAGCACTAGGGGTAGCATTTGCTCTTGGGTAAGAGTTAGCACAAGGGTAGGTTTAGCCCCACAGTTGGGGGTTAGCACTAGGGTTAGGATCAGTACTTGGTTAAGGGACAGCACTAGAGTTAGGATTAGCACTAGGGATAGGGTTATCGCTGGGGAAAGGGTTGTCAGAAGAGAGAGTTATAGCAAGGGTTAGAACTAGATTAGGGGTTAACACTAGGGTTAGCATTAGCACTAGGGTAAGAGTTAGCCAAAGGGTAGGGTTAGGATTAGTACTAGAGGTGGGGGGTTAGCACCAGGGTTAGGGTTAGTGCAATAGTGGGGGTTAGCACTAGGGTTAAGGGACAGCACTAGAGTTAGGATTGGCACTAGGGATAGGGTTGTCACTAGAGATAGAGTTATCGCAAGGGTAAGGGTTAGCACTAGGGTAATAATTTAGTAAAGAAATACATTAATCATTAATTAAATTAGAATAAATAAATAAAACGAATGTATCAATAAATAATTATTTGAACTAAAATAAAGAACTAATTAATTAATAATTCACACTAAAATTTAAAATAAAAATAAATAAATGCATCAAATAATTTAAAAAATAAACAAATAAAAAATAAGTATTTAGAATAAAATAAATAAATAAACAAAATAAATGAAAAATAAATAAATAAATGTAAAATGAAAAATAAAATAATTAAAATAAAAAATAAAAAAATAAAACAAATGAATCAATATATCAATAAATAATTATTTGAAATAAAACAATTAATCATTCACATTACAATATAAAATAAATAAATAAATTAATGCAGTGGTTAATAAAAAAAAAGTATTTATAATAGAAGAAATAAATAAACAAAATAAATTTAAATTAAAAAAAAATATGTAAAGCTAAAATAAAAAATGAATGAATGAATGAATGAATGAATGAGGAACTTATATAGCGCAGCACATGCGAAGTAAATCGCCTCTGGGCGCTTGTTGTTCCTGTCTCCTTTGAGATCAAAAGAGATGAGTCTTAATCTTTCTCCTGAAGACTAAGTAGTTCTCCTAAAACAAATGAATCAATAGACAATAAATAATCATTTGAAATAAAATAAATGATAATTAATCATTCACATTACAATATAAAATAAATAAATAAATGAATGCAGTGGTTAATAAAAAAAAAAAGTATTTATAATAGAAGAAATAAACAAAATAAATTAAAATTAAAAAAAAATATGTAAAGCTAAAATAAAACAAATTAATCAATAGATCAATAAATAATTATTTGAAATAAAATAAATGATAATTAAATATTTGCATTACAATATAAAATAAAAATAAATACATGCAGTGGTAAATTAAAAAATAAATAAAAATAAGCATTTATAATAGAAGAAAAAAATAAACCGAATAAATAAAAAATAAAAAAATGTATGTAAAATAAAAAATAAACAAATAAAATAATTAAAATAAATATTTATTTATAGTAGAATAAATGCATAAGCATTAAACAATAAAAATGAATCCACAAATCAGTAAAAAAAATATTTATGTATGTTATTTTAACTCCCAATAAATTTTGATTGTGAATAAAAAAAATATTAAAAATAGAATGATTAAATTTATAAAATAACTTATAAAAAATTCCCATAAATAAAACCATTACACTTGCCATTACTGATCTTTGTGTCTAAATAAATGCGGCCCTGTATCTGATTATTAAGCACAGCATTTTGTCAGGGCAGTAAATCATTTTGACTGCAGCTGATAGAGCGTCTCACAAATTGTCAGCCATGGCTCGCAAAGAAAGCTCCCCATTTTCGCCTCCATCCCTCCCCGCTTTTCCCCCACTGACCCCCCCATCCTGCCTGGGCCCCCCCATCTGCTTCAATCTCCCAGCTCTCAGACCCAGCTGATTGATTCCAGAGATGTCCCGATTGTGAGAGCTTTCCTTTACAACATTGCACCGCTGTTCACCATCACCATTAACGTCAGCCGGGCGCAGGGGGCGGCCATACTTCCTGCAGGAAAGTGGCTTTATGGACTGTCGCTAACCACAGGATATTAAACAGATTTTTAATGTACCCCTATAGGGTTCGTTCCTTACCCCCCCCCCCGTCCCCCCACACCTGCCCCCCCATCCCCTCCCCTCTTGTTGTCGACTGCAGATCGCCTGCGTGCAGTCGCCAGGGCAAGAGACGGGCCATAATTCAGATTAAATCGCGGCAACTCCACTAAATATCCATTAAAAATTAAAGGGTGTTTAACGACGGTCCGTGGGATAAAATACAACGCCAAAAGCCAAAGCCAAAGCTCGGCGCAAACCCAACGCAATTGTTTGCAAAAAAAATAATAATTTTATTTTTTATTTTTATTATATTAAATTAATTTTATTAAATAAATGGTGGATTTAAAAAAAAAAAAATCTACTGTACATTTGCATCTCATAAAATTGGAATATTATCAAAAAAGTTAATTTATTTCTGCAATTCAATTCAAAAAGTGAAACTCAAATTTTTATATATATATATATATATATATTCATTATATTTCAAGCATTTCTTTCTTTTAGTTTTGATGATACAGTAAACGTTTATGGGGATCGGTGTCAAATGTTTTTTTGCAAAATCAACATACACCAAGACTACGGGCCTTTCTGTATCTAGACCAGGGGTCTCCATACTTTTAAAGCAAAGGGCCAGTTTACGGTTCTTTACGACTTCAGGGGGGCCGGATTCTGACAAGTTGGGGTAGAAAATGCCCCAGGGCCGAGAATCGGTGAGAATAAACATGGCCCCAGTGTTGGGGGGGCAGTAGGAGGAGGAATAGTGCTCCACCATTGCTATTAGTCTAAGAAATAGTGCCCCATTGTTGGTGCCATTGGGAGGAATAGTGCCTCATATCGTTGGGAGCAATACTGCCTCAAGGGCCGGATGAAGGCTAGCAAAGGGCCACATTCGGCCCTTGGGCCGTAGTTTGGAGACCCCTGATCTAGACGGCAACTCATCTCCTCATAGAAGGTTAATAGGTTGGTTTGGTAAGAACGATTCTTCATGAATACATGCCAATTACTGCTAATGATACTGTTCCCATTACTAAAATCTTGTATATAGTCCCTTATCATCTCTTTCAAGAGCTTACACACTATTGATGTTAGGCTAACTGGTCTGTAATTCCCAGGGATGTATTTTGAGGCCTTTTTTTAAAAATATTGGTGCTACATCCAGCAAAGGGCCACATTCAGGCCTTGGGCCGTAGTTTGGAGACCCCTGATCTAGACGGCAACTCATCTCCTCATAGAAGGTTAATAGGTTGGTTTGGTAAGAACGATTCTTCATGAATACATGCCAATTACTGCTAATGATACTGTTCCCATTACTAAAATCTTGTATATAGTCCCTTATCATCCCTTCCAAGAGCTTACATACTATTGGTGTTAGGCTAACTGGTCTGTAATTCCCAGGGACGTATTTTGAGGTCTTTTTAAATATTGGTGCTACATTGGCTAACCCTAACCCTACCCTTGTGCTAACGCTTCCCCTTGTGCTAACTCTTACCCAAGTGCAAATGCTAACCCTAGTGCTAACCCTTTACTAGGTGCCTGACCTAACCCTAGTGACAACCCCAACCCTAGTGCTAACACTAATTATAGTGCAGGCTCTTACTCTAGTGCTAACCCTATCCCTAGTGCTAACCCTTACCCTAGTGTTAACCCTTAATCAAGTACTAACTCTAATTCTAGTACTGTCCCTAGTCCTAAACTTATAGTACAAACCATTGCCCTAGCACTAACCCTAACCATAGTGATAACCCTTACCCTAGTGATAATCCTATCCTTAGTGTGAAACCCTAGTTTGGAGACCCCTGACCTAGACGGCAACTCACCTCCTCATAGAAGGTTAATAGATCGGTTTGGTAAGAACGATTCTTCATGAATCCATGCCGATTACTGCTAATGATACCGTTCCCATTACTAAAATCTTGTATATAGTCCCTTATCATCCCCTCCAAGAGCTTACATACTATTGATGTTAGGCTAACTGGTCTGTAATTCCCAGGGATGTATTTTAAGGCCTTTTTTTAAATATTGGTGCTACATTGGCTTTTCTCCAGCAAAGGGCCACATTCAGGCCTTGGGCCGTAGTTTGGAGACCCCTAATCTAGACGGCAACTCACCTCCTCATAGAAGGTTAACAGATTGATTTGGTAAGAACGATTCTTCATGAATCCCCGCTGATTACTGCTAATGATACCGTTCTCATTACTAAAATCTTGTATATAGTCCCTTATCATCCCCTCCAAGAGCTTACATACTATTGATGTTAGGCCTTTTTAAATATTGGTGCTACATTGGCTTTTCTTCAATCAGCTGGTACCATTCCAGTCAGTTGACTGTCAATAGAAAAATTAGTAACAATGGTATGGCAATTACTTGACTGAGTTTCCTAAGTACCCTCGGGTGCAAGCCATCCGGTCCCAGTGATTTATTAATGCTATTATTATTATCAATGTTAATGTTTCCCAAGTCTAATTTTAATTCTGTCCTCTGTTAGCCAAGGAGGTGGTTCATGTGATGTGTCATGAGGGAAAACACTGCAGTTTTGGTTTCTGAAGCCCTCGGATTCCCTAGTGAAGAATAGATTCAATACCTTTGCCATCTCCCCATGGTTTGTACACCAGATGTCTGTAAGAGAAGTCCGGCTAACAGATGCGCACCTGCGCACAAGCACGGGCAAGAGGGACTTGTATTGGCGCAAGCACGGGCGTGCACAGGCACGTACGCACATGCAAGTATGGGCGCCAAGCAGGGATGGACTGGCCATTGGGACTACAGGGAGTTTCCCTTATCTGACCCGGATTGTCCTTAAGACTCCTGCTTTCTGCCTCTCACTGGCAGCCCAATACCGACCCGGCATGTACCCTGACTCTGCTCCAGCCTACGCTTCTGTTCCTGACTTGTCTGTCAATGTATGACCCGGGCCTGCCTGCACCTGCTACCTCTCCAGCCTTTCAGAGACCTGCTGAGCATCCACCCCACCTACAGCTACATCTGCTCTTCTGTCTGTGGTGTTCCTGTACCAAGCCAGTTCCTGCTATCTGCTGTTCCTGTTCTTCTCCTGTACGGGTGTTCCTCCGCAGTCTCTTCAGGGGTTCCAGTCCAGCGCCAATATCAGTGATCCTGCCAGACACTCGTGCGACTCTGCACTCTTGTGCCTCCTGTCTGCTCTACCAGGGACCTTAAGTCAGAGCTGTAAAAGAGGCCGTCCTCTGCATATCAGACTTTACCGCCACATACATGACACCCGGCTTCTCCTGAACCTTCTCCTTGACCTCCGCCTGCCTACCTGATCCCGGCTTGTGTTCGACTCCGCTTCTGTCTGATGTTCCTGTACTTTGCTGCCTGTCTGTGTGCCAAACCCGGCCTGTGTCCCGTCTCTGCTTCTGCCTCTCGTCTCGGTACCTGCTCTGTCCGGCTGCTTACACCCCGGCTACGCCTCCATCTGCTGACCCAGCGATACAAAGCTCGGGTTCTCAGAGCCTGCCCAGCGCTCTTCAGCCACCGGGTTCCTGCCACTGCCCAGCCAGAGCCATCCACTGCATCGGCCCTCGTGCCATTCTGTGTCCTTCACTCCCTGTCATCACTACCAAGGGTGTCGGACATGAGGTGCAAGAGAAGCCCCCTCTCCAGCTCAATCTCCACCAGGTACGTGTCCTTCCTCATTCTTTATGAGGCCAATATGGTCTGTCCTCCCTGCACCCTTACGTTTCTTGTTGCATTCGTTATAAAGTTGGAATGCTGATGATGATCCCTCAACCTTGTGTTTTTTGAAGGCCTTCTCTTTTGCTTTTATATGCATTTCTACATTGGAGTTAAGCCATCCAGAACTTTTGTTCGCTCTTTTAAATGTATTACCCAATGGGATGCATTGACTAATGCCCTTATTTAATATGCTCTTAAAGCAAACCCATCTCTCCTCTGTGTTCTTTGTTCCTAAGATTTTATCCCAATTTATGCCTTCTAGCAAGGTTCGTAGTTTAGGGAAGTTGGCTCCTTTGAAATTCTGTGTCTTTGTATTGCCCTTATGTTTCCTATTTGTGTGATTTATACTGAAGCCAATTGACCTGTGATCGCTGTTACCTAAATTGCCCCGTATTTCCACATCCGTGATCAGGTCTGTATTGTTGGTAATCAGTAGATCTAGTAACGCTTTATTTCTAGTTGGTGCGTCTACCATCTGACCCATGAAATTGTCCTGCAAGACATTTAGGTACTGGCGAGCCTTAGACGAATGCGTGGTTCCCTCCGACCAGTCTATGTCTGTATAATTAAAATCCCCCATTATGATGACACTTCCCATCCTTGCTTCTAATCCAAATTGTGATATGAGGTCCGTCTCCTCCTCCTCCCTCAGGTTAGGGGGCCTATAGCATACTCCCAATATTATTTTTCCCTTAGCTTCATCCCTTTGGAGCTCTACCCATAAGGATTCCACCTCCTCCCTAGCTCCCTTAGTGATGTCATCTCTCACATTCACCTGTACATTATTCTTGATAGATAAGCATACCCCTCCCCCTTTTCGACCCTCTCTATCCTTGCGATGAAGGGTATACCCTTGAATGGTTGCCAGCCAATCATAAGAGCTGATGAAACCAGGTCATTGAAATTCCCACAAAATCCAAACCCTCCTCGTACAACAGTATCTCTAGTTCACCCATCTCGTCCGCCAGGCTCCTGGCATTGGTGAACATGCCACGTACTTTAGACCGGTCGCATACTATCCTCTTATTGGGTGGTCCGAGATTGCAACTAGGACTTGCTACTATACTTACCTCGGGTTTATGTGCTTTGGTCACCCTACCACTAATGTCCCCAATACTACCCTCTGGACCATGTTCCCCGCTGAGTATCTCTACCTCTGGACCCTCCCCCTCCCCCCGTCGCCTAGTTTAACCACTTAAGACCCGGACCTTTAGGCAGCTAAAAGACCCGGACAGGTTTCGTGATTCGGCAGTGCGTCGCTTTAACTGACAATTGCGCGATCGTGCGACGTGGCTCCCAAACAAAATTGGCGTCCTTTCTTTCCCACAAATAGAGCTTTCTTTTGGTGGTATTTGACCACCTCTGCGGTTTTTATTTTTTGCGCTATAAACAAAAATAGAGCAACAATTTTGAAAAAAATTCAATATTTTTAACTTTTTGCTGTAATAAATATCCCCAAAAATAGATATAAAAAAAAACATTTTTTTTCCTCAGTTTAGGCCGATACGTTTTATTCTACCTATTTTTTGGTATAAAAAAATCGCAATAAGCGTTTATTGATTGGTTTGCGCAAAAAATTATAGCGTTTACAAAATAGGGGATAGTTTTATTGCATAATTTTATAAAAACAATTTTTTTTACTACTAATAGTGGCGATCAGCGATTTTTTTCGTGACTGCGACATTATGGCGGACACTTAGGACACTTTTGACACATTTTTGGGACCAATGCATTTAAAATGCAATGTTTACTGTGAAAATGACAGTTGCAGTTTGGGAGTTAACCACAGGGGGGGCGCTGAAGGGGTTATATGTGACCTAATGTGTGTTTATAACTGTAGGGGGTGTGGCTGTAGGTGTGACGTCATCGATTGTGTATCCCTATAAAAGGGAACACACGATCGATGACGCCGCCACAGTGAAGGACGGGGAAGGTGTGTTTACACACGACTCTCCCCGTTCTTCAGCTCCGGGGACCAATCGCGGGACTCCATCGCCAATCGGGTCCGGGGGTCCCGGTCACAGAGCTTCAGACCGGGTCATACCTGTACGTGCATGTGCCCAGCCGTGCCATTCTGTCGTGCCATATGTGCAGGAGGCGGTCCTTAAGTGGTTAAAAGTGGTATAACTTTTCGGCCATCTTCATTCCCAGCTGCACTCATTTAGGTGAAGTCCGTCTGTCACGTACCTGAAGGGAGACTGAAATGACGAGGTTGGCCTCTCTTGTATCTCCAGCCCAGGTCCCGCTGGGAGTGGAATAGAGGGAACCGAGGGACAGGAGGAACACGAGTGCCCACAGACGTGGACCCGGAAACCTGTAGCAGAGGATGCAATCTTCAGAGAGCAGGAGGACCATCAGATCATGGAAGGCAGCCGTGCACCAAGGATCAGACGGGGTGAAAGAGGCACTCCGCTTGAACAGTGGCACTGGAACGTCGGATGATGTAAAGTCCCTGGTAGACTTGCAGCAAGAAGTTGCAGTAGGTCGCAAGACCGTAGTCGTAGACACTCGGAGGGTGATAAGGAGCAACACAGGACGCAGGAGCAGGGTCACAAGGGTAGCCTGGTCTGGTAACAGGCGGGCAGCAAGGTACAAGGTAGCAGGCAGAAGCAGAGTCACAAGGGTAGCCGGGTCTGGTAACAGGCGGACAGCAAGGTACAAGACGGCAGGCAGAAGCAGGGTCACAAGGGTAGCCAGGTCTGGTAATAGGAGGGCAGCAAGGTACAAGACGGCAGGCAGAAGCAGGGTCACAAGGGTAGCCGGGTCTGGTAACAGGCAGGCAGCAAGGTACAAGACGGCAGGCAGAAGCAGGGTCACAAGGGTAGCCAGGTCTGGTAACAGGAGGGCAGACAGGTACAAGGCGGCAGGCAGAAGCAGGGTCACAAGGGTGGCCGGGTCTGGTAACAGGCGGGCAGCAAGGTACAAGGCGGCAGACAGAAGCAGGGTCACAAGGATGGCCGGGTCTGGTAACAGGCGGGCAGCAAGGTACAAGGCGGCAGGCAGAAGCAGGGTCACAAGGATAGCCGGGTCTGATAACAGGCGGGCAGCAAGGTACAAGGCGGCAGACAGAAGCAGGGTCACAAGGATGGCCGGGTCTGGTAACAGGCGGGCAGCAAGGTACAAGGCAGCAGGCAGAAGCAGGGTCACAAGGGTAGCCGGGTCTGGTAACAGGCGGGCAGCAATATACAAGGCGGCTGGCAGAAGCAGGGTCACAAGGGTAGCCGGGTCTGGTAACAGGCGGGCAGCAAGGTACAAGGCTGCAGACAGAAGCAGGGTCACAAGGGTAGCCGGGTCTGGTAACAAGCGGGCAGCAAGGTACAAGGCGGCAGGCAGAAGCAGGGTCACAAGGATAGCCGGGTCTGGTAACAGGCGGACAGCAAGGTACAAGGCAGCAGACAGGAGCATGGTCACAAGGATAAACAAGTCTGGTAACAGGCGGGCAGCAAGGTACAAGGCAGCAGGCAGAAGCAGGGTCACAAGGGTAGCCGGGTCTGGTAACAGGCGGGCAGCAATATACAAGGCGGCTGGCAGAAGCAGGGTCACAAGGGTAGCCGGGTCTGGTAACAGGCAGGCAGCAAGGTACAAGACGGCAGGCAGAAGCAGGGTCACAAGGATAGCCGGGTCTGGTAACAGGCGGGCAGCAAGGTACAAGGCTGCAGACAGAAGCAGGGTCACAAGGGTAGCCGGGTCTGGTAACAAGCGGGCAGCAAGGTACAAGGCGGCAGGCAGAAGCAGGGTCACAAGGATAGCCGGGTCTGGTAACAGGCGGACAGCAAGGTACAAGGCAGCAGACAGGAGCATGGTCACAAGGATAAACGGGTCTGGTAACAGGCGGGCAGCAAGGTCCAAGGGGCAGGCAGAAGCAGGGTCACAAGGATAGCCGTTTCTGGTAATAGGCAGGCAGCAAGGTACAAGGCAGCAGACAAGAGCAGGGTCAAATGGGAAGCCAGGATCAGGAACCGGAGTCAGAACAGAAGAAGAGTCCAGAAGCAGGTCGAAGCAAGCCAGGTTCAGCAACAGGTATCAGGCAGGATAATGGCAGGATTCGGGATATCAAGGAACAGCTGAAGACCAGTCAGCAAAGGTCTGTGGTCAGGGCACTTACTTAAGTAGGCCGTCTGGCACCAATTGACATTAGGGACGCACTCCTGCACGTGCATTGACGCGCCTCTGCATCTGCGGATGCTAGTGCGGGTGTATTGCGCACAAGTGTGCACCAGGCGGAGACTAATGGTTCTCTTACACCGTCCCTTACTGAGAAGTCAGCCCAGTCCTCCAGGAACCAAAACCCCTCCTTACTACGCCAGCTCCTCAGCCACTTGTTTACTTCCCCAATCTCCCTCTGCCTTCCTGGTGTGGCTCGATGTACCGGTAGTATTTCTGAGAATACCACCTTGGAGGTCCTTTTCCTCAATTCAGCTCCAAAGTCCCTAACATCGTTCTTTAGGACACTCCATCTTCCTCTGACTTTGTGATTGGCACCAACGCGCACCATGACAGCTGGGTCTTCCCCAGCCCCTCCCAGTAATCTGTCCACCGATACCCGTGATGTGCCAAACCCGAGTGCCCGGTAGACAACATACAGTTTGGCGCTTCAGGTCTTTGTTACAGATACAGATTCTCGGCAGAATCCATCAAGAAACTTGATGGGAGACGTATTCTGCCGAGAAAACCGGTCATGTGTACACTTTTCGCCGAGAAAACTGTCGAGAAACTCGTTGAGCCAAAAAGAGAGCATGTTCTCTATTTTGTCGTTGGGCAATGGGAAAATTTGGCTCGACGAGTTCCTCGACAGCCGAACAAGGAACTCGCCGGGGAAAATGATGTGTTTCGCCCGTCGAGTTCCTCGGTCGTGTGTCCGCGGCCTCAGAATTGAGTCCCCTACCATTAGAATCTGTCTTTCCTTTCCCTTCGCTTCCCCCCCACTCTCACTGGAGGAGTTCTTCCCCCGGAAGCTAGGAGAGTCCCTCAGCTCCAGCAGTGCTGGTCCCTGACTGGTTTCACCAATGTCACTCAAAGGAGCGCACTTATTTGGACCCCATATCAAAGATAACACCAGATTTTAGATGTCTGAGGTTTAAATAAGACCGGTTCCACCTGAACACTCCCTGAAGAGGTTCCAATTAGACATGTGCGATTCCTACTCCTAGATGTTCCAGATTCCACCTGTTCTGCCCTCGCTATACGTGGCTGAGGTATAACTAAGAACATCCACACATGGGTCTTCAAAAAGCCCTCAACAATGCTCAGGACACCTGAATTTCTTTCTTATTTTACAGTATAAATTCAGGGTGGACATGCTGAGGAGGGGTCTTTCCCCAGCCCCCCCCCCCCACTTGCTGAATTACCCGCCTGCCCTGGGATCTGTGTATTCTTGCCTTTGCGGTCTGGAGCCGGCCGGTTAAACAGCTGCAGCTGTTGTTGGATTGCTCGGCGGAGGTTCCAAAACTCTGATTGTCCTGCAGGAAGTGAAAGATTATCTGCAATAAGACATAATAACCCAAATAAATCCTTCTCAATAAGATAAGCTGCGAGGGCTTTGTCCTGCAAAAGATTATTTAATTGGGGGGGAGTGTGTGACTCACACAATGCCGCTGTAAACCGACGTGTGATTGGGGGATTGGCGCGCTTTTCCCGTTCTTCTGAAAACGATGAGGAGTTAACCATCTGTAAACCCCGACTTCCTACCGGTTGTGTTAGAGCTTCGCCTCACCTGTCCTGGTGACTTCCAATGACCTACATAGGAATAAAATCAGTCTCAGTACCAGAGGAGCTTACACTCTAATGTCCCCCCCCCCCACACTATTATTAGTATACATTTATAGAGCTCTGACATATACCATCTGTATTGTGGTCGGCAAGTGGATATTTACCCTAGCACTCGACTGTAGTTGTACTATCAGATTGTAACATCTGTGGCCCACCGGATGCAGACATAATGGATACATTGTTCAGTACCAGTATATGCCCTCCCGCATCCTCTTCTTTCTGCTGCCCGAGCCCCCCTGTGTGCTCCCCTTGCCCCCCCTCCCTGGCTACCCCTCCGCTCCTAAAAAACTACTGACACCGTCCACTGCTCTACGGACACCAATCTCTGCCCTACTGACATGTCCACTGTTCTACCCACTGACACCATCAACTGCAATACTGACACCACCCATTATCCTACCGACTCCAACCTCTGCCCTACTGACATGTCCACTGCCCTACCAACTCCAACCTCTGCCCTACTGACTCCAACCTCTGCCCTACTGACATGTCCACTCTTCTACCGACTGACACCATCTACTGCCCTACCGACTCCAACCTCTGCCCAACTGACACGTCCACTGCCCTACCAACTCCAACCTCTGCCCTACTGACTCCAACCTCTGTCGTACTGACATGTCCACTGTTCTTCCGACTGACACCATCTACTGCCCTACCGACTCAACCTCTGCCCAACGGACATGTCCACTGCCCTACCGACTCCAACCTCTGCCCTACCGACTCCAACCTCTGCCCTACCGACTCCAACTTCTGCCCAACTGACATGTCCACTCCTCTACTGACTCCAACCTTTGCCATACTGACATGTCCACTGCCCTATTGACTCCAACCTCTGCCCTACCAACTCCAACCTCTGCCCAACTGACATGTCCACTCCTCTACTGACTCCAACCTTTGCCATACTGACATGTCCACTGTTCTGACTCCAACCTGTGTCCAACTGGCATGTCCACTGCCCTACTGACACCACCCACTGTCCTACCGACTCCAACCTCTGCCCTACTGACATGTCCACTGCCCTACCAACTCCAGCCTCTGCCCTACTGACTCCAACCTCTTGCCTACTGACTCCAACCTCTGTCCTACTAATAAGTCCACTGCTCTACTAACACTGTACACATAAACACACAGACACACACATGCATTTGTTTGAGCTTTACATGCACACCCTTATGCAATAGGCTGATCACACCTATGTGCTCAAGCGTGAACATCCTGATGTAACATTGAATACAACCAAAATGTAAAAAAAAAAACCTCAGCTTTGTTTCTTCTTAAATAAAAGAGTAGCTGAAGGTTTTCGGATATGGGGGAGCCCGCCAAGATGTCTGTCTTCACTCTCCTAGTGTGGAATAATGTGCTTCATTCACCATACGGTGTGGACAGCCCCAGACGTCCGAACCGAAGGGTTCTACTGTCTGCTGGACTCCAACTCTTTAATGCATATTTGGTGGGCGCAGAGCAGACATGTAATACGCCCCCGTCTGACGCGGACACATGGCCCCCATCCTCATTGGGTTACCTACTTATACAATTCATGACTTTTTTCTCTTTTTTTTGGGATGAATTTTTTTATTCTGTTCTGTTTTACATGAGAATTTATGGAAAGTATTTAAGTGCGTTTTCCAGTCTGAAAGAAATTGTTTCCATCCGACGGTTACTATAATTTCTTTGGAAGTTCTTCTGGCCGAGGAAAAGTTTGTATGTTGGGTGAAGTTCCCCGTCAGGCCCATCACAGGTCCTCAAAGGTCTACAGAACAATCATGATTGAAACATTTTATTGTGCAGGGAAAATAATATTTCTGGGCCAAGTATATCCAGTACCTTATGAGAAATGTAGGGAAATCGTTGCCCAATCTGACTTACTGTATATACTCGAGTATAAGCCGAGTATTTTAGCACTTTTTTGTGTGCTGAAAATGCCCCCCTCGGCTTACACTCAAGTCAAATTTTGCGCCTGATCTCCCGGGTTTTGGGGACCCAATACTGGCCAAGCTTGGCATCCATGTAGCCCAACTCTTCCTCGACAAGTGTGCCAAGTTTGTTGCCCGGGGGACCTACGGCCAGGGAGCACCGATTTTTCAAACCTGGGCACCACTTCCATAGACTCCAATGTTAAACGGTCATTTCTCCGGTGAATTTGGGGACCCAGTACCGGGCCGATCGTAGGTTTTCTGAACCCGGAACTTGGCAAACATGTAGCTCCATTTCTCCTTCACAACTGTGAACAGTTTTTTTGTTTTAGGAGACCTACAGCTGGGGAGCACCGATTTTTCAAATCTGGGCACCCCTTCCATAGACTCCCATGTTAAACAGTAATTTCTCCAGTGAATTTGGGGACCCCGTACCGGCCGATCATAGATCCCCTGGACGCGGGACTTGGCACACATGTATCCCCGTTTCTCCTTTACAAGTGTGGAAAGTTTGTTGTCTGTGAGACCTACGGTTGGGGAGCACCAATTTTATCAAAGCCGGGCACTCTTTCTGTAGACTCCCATGTTAAACATCAGTCTAGTCATGGACACAGTGAGGCATGCACATGGGCACAGTGAGGCATGCACATGGGCACAGTGAGGCAGAGTAAGGCACAGTGAGGCATGCACATGGACACAGTGAGGCAAAGTGAGGCATGCAGATGGATACAGTGAGGCATGCAGATGGGCACAGTGAGGCATGCACATGGACACAGTGAGGCAGAGTAAGGCACAGTGAGGCATGCACATGGACAGAGTGAGGCAAAGTGAGGCATGCAGATGGATACAGTGAGGCATGCAGATGGACAGAGTGAGGCAAAGTGAGGCATGCAGATGGATACAGTGAGGCATGCACATGGGCACAGTGAGGCATGCACATGGACACAGAGAGGCATGCACATGGACACAGTGAGGCAGAGTAAGGCACAGTGAGGCATGCAGATGGACACAGTGAGGCAAAGTGAGGCATGCACATGGATACAGTGAGGCATGCAGATGGACACAGTGAGGCAGAGTAAGGCACAGTGAGGCATGCACATGGACACAGTGAGGCATGCACATGGGCACAGTGAAGCAGAGTAAGGCACAGTGAGGCATGCACATGGACACAGTGAGGCAAAGTGAGGCATGCACATGGATACAGTGAGGCAGAGTAAGGCACAGTGAGGCATGCACATGGGCACAGTGAGGCAGAGTAAGGCACAGTGAGGCATGCACATGGACACAGTGAGGCATGCACATGGGCACAGTGAAGCAGAGTAAGGCACAGTGAGGCATGCAGATGGACACAGTGAGGCAAAGTGAGGCATGCAGATGGATACAGTGAGGCAAAGTGAGGCATGCAGATGGATACAGTGAGGCATGCACATGGGCACAGTGAGGCAGAGTAAGGCACAGTGAGGCATGCACATGGACACAGTGAGGCATGCACATGGACACAGTGAGGCATGCACATGGACACAGTGAGGCATGCACATGGGCACAGTGAAGCAGAGTAAGGCACAGTGAGGCATGCAATGGACACAGTGAGGCAAAGTGAGGCATGCAGATGGACACAGTGAGGCATGCACATGGGCACAGTGAGGCAGAGTAAGGCACAGTGAGGCATGCACATGGGCACAGTGAGGCACAGTGAGGCATGGATACAGTGAGGCAAAGTGAGGCATGCAGATGGACACAGTGAGGCATGCACATGGGCACAGTGAGGCAGAGTAAGGCACAGTGAGGCATGCACATGGGCACAGTGAGGCACAGTGAGGCATGGATACAGTGAGGCAAAGTGAGGCATGCAGATGGACACAGTGAGGCATGCACATGGGCACAGTGAGGCAGAGTAAGGCACAGTGAGGCATGCACATGGGCACAGTGAGGCACAGTGAGGCAAAGTGAGGCATGCAGATGGACACCCTAGGCTTATACTCGAGTCAATAAGTTTTCCCAGTTTTTTGTGGTAAAATTGGGTGCCTCGGCTTATACTCGAGTATATACGGTACTTCCGTTCTGTAACATCTAACACGGACATTTAACCACTTCAGCCCCGGACGATTTGGCTTCCCAATGACCGGGCCATTTTTTGCGATTCGGCACTGCGTCGCTTTAACTGACAATTGCGCGGTCGTGCGACGTGGCTCCCAAACAAAATTGGCGTCTTTTTTTCCCCACAAATAGAGCTTTCTTTTGGTGTTATTTGATCACCTCTGCGGTTTTTATTTGCTGCGCTATAAACAAAAATAGAGCGAGAATTCTGAAAAAAACGCAATATTCTAAACTTTTTGCTAAAATAAATATCCCCAAAAAATATATATATAAAAATAATAAAAATAAAATAAACATTTCCTCAGTTTAGGCCGATACGTATTCTTCTACATATTTTTGGTAAAAAAAACAAAAAACGCACTAAGCGTATATTGATTGGTTTGCACAAAAGTTATAGCGTCTACAAAATAGGGGATAGTTTTATGGTATTTTTTATATTATTTTATTTTTTACTAGTAATGGCGATTTTGCGATTTATATCGTGACTGAGGCGGATTCAAAACAACATACCTTTAAGGAAAAGAATAACTAACTAACAAACTAATAATAACTAACTATTCAATTACAGGTATTGGAATTTCCTTTCAAATTTGGCTGTTAGGGAACGTAATGAATACGAATTTATCTGAAGTTACGAATTATGGCACAGTGGCGGCAATTGATGGCACAGTGGCTGCGTTTGATGGGCACAGTGGCTGCATTTGATGGGCACAGTGGCATCTTTGATGGCACAATGACTGCTTTGATTGGCACAGTGACTGCTTTTATGGGCACAGTGGCTGCATTTGATGGGCACAGTGGCATCTTTGATGGCACAGTGACTGCTTTGATGACACAGTGGCTGCATTTGATGGGCACAGTGGCTGCGTTTGATGGGCACAGTGACTGCTTTGATAGGCACAGTGACTGCGTTTGATGGGCACAGTGGCTGCGTTTGATGGGCACAGTGGCATCTTTGATGGCACAGTGACTGCTTTGATGACACAGTGGCTGCGTTTGATGGGCACAGTGGCTGCGTTTGATGGGCACAGTGGCATCTTTGATGGCACGGTGACTGCTTTGATGACACAGTGGCTGCGTTTGATGGGCACAGTGGCATCTTTGATGGCACAGTGACTGCTTTGATGACACAGTGGCTGCGTTTGATGGGCACAGTGGCTGCGTTTGATGGGCACAGTGGCATCTTTGATGGCACAGTGGCTGCGTTTGATGGGCACAGTGGCATCTTTGATGGCACAGTGACTGCTTTGATGACACAGTGGCTGCATTTGATGGGCACAGTGGCTGCATTTGATGGGCACAGTGGCATCTTTGATGGCACAGTGACTGCTTTGATGACACAGTGGCTGCGTTTGATGGGCACAGTGGCTGCGTTTGATGGGCACAGTGGCATCTTTGATGGCACAGTGACTGCTTTGATGACACAGTGGCTACGTTTGATGGGCACAGTGGCTGCGTTTGATGGACACAGTGGCATCTTTGATGGCACAGTGACTGCTTTGATGACACAGTGACTGCATTTGATGGGCACAGTGGCTGCGTTTGATGGGCACAGTGGCTGCGCTTAATGTTTCTTTTTTGTTCAGTTTGTTTGCGCCCCCCCAAAAAAGCATCAGCCGCCACTGGTGATGATTGGTAATCTTAGGGCCAGATTCAGGTAGATGGGAACATCTTTGCTCTGGAGTAACGCTTCTCATTTACGTTACTCTGCCGAAATTTTAGCAGCAAGTGCTGTCATTCACGAAGCACTTGCTCCTAAAGTTGCGGCAGCGTAACGAAAATGAGCCGGCGGAATTCAAATTGGGCGGGTACGGGGCGTGTAGTATTTAAACTAAGCGCGATCCCGCCGCGAACGTACTGCGCATGCGTCGAGTGTCAAAGCATCCCCGTGCGCATGCTCCAAATTCTGTGAATGAACGTCAATGACGTCACATTCCCATTCATGATCTTTTTACGCAAGCGACGTGATTTTTTTTTTTCCCGACGCGATGACGACGCCTATACCTAACATAGGATACTCCAACCCCATGTAGGTATATCTTCGCGCCGCGTATAGCTTCCGGAAACGTCATACCGTCATTGCGTCGCGCCGGAATTCGCTCGTGAATTGCCGATTTCCGCTCATTAACATATTTTTTGAGCGGAAATCGGCGGGAACGCCCCCGGCGCCATTTTTAAGTTGAAGTAACGATGCGATGGCGAAACTCAGTTACGCTGCTCGCATCGGAACTTCAACCCGGCGTTTCTTGTTTTCTGGTTACAGAAAACAAAAACGCCGGCTCAAAGTCACAGTTAGGCTGGCGGATCACTGGAACCCGCCAGCCTAACTGTTCCTGAATCTGGCCCTTAATGTGCAAAATTGTGGGCACTTTAAAAATGCCTATAATAAGTGAATGAACAGTAAATGGGATGAAGGTTTGCCCTTAGCGGTGTGGCTGTGAACTCTCTCGGTCAGAAGTCGGCATCTCTCCTCCGGCAGGAAATTTCTACAATTGTCATCACTTTGCTATCGGCTGTGTGAATCACAACCCATCACCTGGTTGTATGTATCGGCATGGGGGGGGGCTCAGAAGGAGCTGGGAGCACCAGGGGCACGGTGGCTACAACCCAACACAAAAGGAAGACATCAGCCGGACACATTCTGAAACAATTTTCCCATCCAGCTCTCTCCATCACCTGGTAAAGACGGTTTTTGGCTCAGGAAGGAACGGAAAAAAAAAACAAGACAAGAAAGACTGCAGTCTGCACTCATCCCGGGATAATTATAATAATGATAACGGCTTCCAAAGCCGAGCTCTGAGATTCTCCAAATAGCTTCCTGATGAAGCCTGGTTGAAACAGGGACATGTAAATATCCGGGGCCATGGAATGGAGAGGAGTGTAGAAGGTTGACATCCTGAACTATGGTCGGGGGCCAGAGGGGGCGGTTACCAGAGATGGGGAACCCCTATTCCCCTTCACCATGTCATCATACAGGCCGACTAGGTGAAAGAAACATACAATAATAGAGGGAACAAACTAATGTCTAATTTTGTATCTTCTGTTTCAAGGTGACTAAAATCCTTATAAAGGACCTCTTAGTAGCCTTACAAGTCTGGATGAATAAATTCCTAGAACTTTATACTATACAGCAGCAGTATCATTAATCACCTTTTATCACTAAAAAGCTGTCCTTGAGAATTAGCCATTGACAAAGCTAGGCTATGGTGAGGTCACCAGTCATTGACATGCCTAGACCGAGGGGAGGTCATCAGTCATTGACAAGCCTAGGCTAAGGTTGGGTCACCAGTCATTGACAAGCCTAGGCTAAGGCGAGGTCACCAGTCATTGACAAGCCTAGGCTAAGGTTGGGTCACCAGTCATTGACAAGCCTAGGCTAAGGTTGGGTCACCAGTCATTGACAAGCCTAGGCTAAGGCGAGGTCACCAGTCATTGACAAGCCTAGACCGAGGTGAGGTCACCAGTCATTGACAAGCCTAGGCTAAGGTGAGGCCACTAGTCATTGACCAGCCTAGGCTAAGGTGAGATCACCAGTCATTGATAAAGCTAGGCTATGGTGAGGTCACCCGTCATTGACATGCCTAGACCGAGGGGAGGTCATCAGTCATTGACAAGCCTAGGCTAAGGTTGGGTCACCAGTCATTGACAAGCCTAGGCTAAGGCGAGGTCACCAGTCATTGACCTGCCTAGGCTAAGGTGAGATCACCAGTCATTGACAAGCCTAGGCTAAGGTGAGGTCACCAGTCACTGACAAGCCTAGACCGAGGTGAGGTCACCAGTCATTGACAAGCCTAGGCTAAGGTGAGGCCACTAGTCATTGACCAGCCTAGGCTAAGGTGAGATCACCAGTCATTGACAAGCCTAGGCTAAGGTGAGGTCACCAGTTATTGACAAGCCTAGGCTAAGGTGAGGTCACCAGTTATTGACAAGCCTAGGCTAAGGTGAGGTCACCAGTTATTGACAAGCCTAGGCTAAGGTGAGGTCACCAGTTATTGACAAGCCTAGGCTAAGGTGAAATCACCAGTTATTGACAAGCCTAGGCTAAGTTGAAATCACCAGTCATTGACAAGCTTAAGGTGAGGTGAGGTCACCAGTCATTGGCAAGCCCAGGCTAAGGTGAGAGCACCAGTCATTGACAAGCCTAGGCTAAGGTGTGGTCACTAGTCATTGGCTAGCCTAGGCTAAGGTGAGATCACCAGTCATTGACAAAGCTAGGCTATGGTGAGGTCACCAGTCATTGACATGCCTAGACCGAGGGGAGGTCACCAGTCATTGACAAGCCTAGACCGAGGTTAGGTCGCCAGTCATTGACAAGCCTAGGCTAAGGTGAGGCCACTAGTCATTGACCAGCCTAGGCTTAGGTGAGATCACCAGTCATTGACAAAGCTAAGCTATGGTGAGGTCACCAGTCATTGACAAAGCTAGGCTAAGGTGAGATCACCAGTCATTGACAAATTTAAGCTAAGGTTAGGTCACCAGTCATTGACCAGCCTAGGCTAAGGTGAGATCACCAGTCATTGACAAGCCTAGGCTAAGGTGAGGTCACCATTCATTGACATGCTTAGACCTAGGGGAGGTCACCAGTCATTAACAAGCCTAAGCTAAGGTTAGGTCACCATTTATTGACAAGCCTAGGCTAAGGTGAGGTCACCAGTTATTGACAAGCCTAGGCTAAGGTGAGATCACCAGTCATTGACAAAGCTAGGCTAATGTGAGGGCACCAGTCATTTACAAGCCTAGGCTAAGGTGAGAGCACCAGTCATTGACAAGCCTAGGCTTAGGTGAGATCACCAGTCATTGACAAAGCTAGGCTAATGTGAGGGCACCAGTCATTTACAAGCCTAGGCTAAGGTGAGGTCACCATTTATTGACAAGCCTAGGCTAAGGTGAGGTCACCAGTTATTGACAAGCCTAGGCTAAGGTGAGGTCACCAGTTATTGACAAGCCTAGGCTAAGGTGAAATCACCAGTCATTGACAAGCCTAGGGTGAGGTGAGGTCACCAGTCATTGGCAAGCCCAGGCTAAGGTGAGAGCACCAGTCATTGACAAGCCTAGGCTAAGGTGAGGCCACTAGTCATTGGCCAGCCTAGACTAAGGTGGGATCACCAGTCATCGACAAAGCTAGGCTAAGGTGAGATCACCAGTCATTGACCAGCCTAGGCTAAGGTGAGGTCACCAGTCATTGACAAGCCTAGGCTAAGGTGAAGTAACCAGTCATTGACAAGCCTAGGCTATGGTGAGGTCACCAGTCACTGACAAGCCTAGGGTGAGGTGAGGTCACCAATCATTGACAAGCATAGGCTAATGTGAGATCACCAATCATTGACATGCCTAGGCTGGGTTGAGGTCACCAGTGAGTGACTTAGCCTAGGCTGAGGTAAGATCACCGGTCAGTGACTAAACTATGCTGAGGTGAGGTCACCAATTATTGACAAGCCTAGATGGATGTGAGGTCACCAGTCATTGACAAACTTAGACTGGAGTGAGGTCACCAGTCATTGACAAAGCTAAGCTGAACCTGCCCATCAAGTTGTCCAGCAATGTGGCAGTGATGGGTTAAGACAAAATGTCACAACACCGGCAGTGGGGGTTTCAGTACTGACAGCAACGCATGCTTTCTCCTCCTATCCACATGCTCCTAGTACCATGACACACATACACGGTGTATACAGTATATATCAACAGTGATTTTTGATGATATATATAACATTTGCATTTAGTGTGCAAGCATTGGATGCTCAAGAAAGTAAATGAAGCGTCATCGGGATGACAGCTTGGATGTTTACAGGAACCAGCAAGATCATATATGCATGGCTTAGTTGTCTACAGGAACCACAAGCTCATATATGCCTGGGTTATATTTTTACAGGAACCACCAAGATCATATATGCATGGCTTAGATGTCTACAGAAACCACCAAGATCATGTATGCATGGCTTAGATGTCTATGGGAACCACCAAGATCATGTATGCATGGCTTAGTTGTCTACGGGAACCACCAAGATCATGTTTGCATGGCTTAGTTGTCTACAGGAACCACTGAGATCATATATGCCTGGGTTATATTTTTACAGGAACCACAAGATCATATATGCCTGGGTTATATTTTTACAGGAACCACCAAGATCATACTGTATATGCATGGCTAAGATGGCTACAGAAACCACCAAGATCATGTATGCATGGCTTAGATGTCTACAGAAACCACCAAGATCATGTATGCATGGCTTAGATGTCTACAGAAACCACCAAGATCATGTATGCATGGCTTAGATGTCTACAGAAACCACCAAGATCATGTATGCATGGCTTAGATGTCTACGGGAACCACCAAGATCATGTATGCATGGCTTAGATGTCTACAGAAACCACCAAGATCATGTATGCATGGCTTAGATGTCTACGGGAACCACCAAGATCATGTATGCATGGCTTAGATGTCTATGGGAACCACCAAGATCATGTATGCATGGCTTAGATGTCTATGGGAACCACCAAGATCATGTATGCATGGCTTAGATGTCTACGGGAACCACCTAGATCATGTATGCATGGCTTAGATGTCTACAGAAACCACCAAGATCATGTATGCATGGCTTAGATGTCTACAGATACCACCTAGATCATGTATGCATGGCTTAGATGTCTACAGAAACCACCAAGATCATGTATGCATGGCTTAGATGTCTACAGAAACCACCAAGATCATGTATGCATGGCTTAGATGTCTACGGGAACCACCAAGATCATGTATGCATGGCTTAGATGTCTACAGAAACCACCAAGATCATGTATGCATGGCTTAGATGTCTACAGAAACCACCAAGATCATGTATGCATGGCTTAGATGTCTACAGAAACCACCAAGATCATGTATGCATGGCTTAGATGTCTACGGGAACCACCAAGATCATGTATGCATGGCTTAGATGTCTACAGAAACCACCAAGATCATGTATGCATGGCTTAGATGTCTACGGGAACCACCAAGATCATGTATGCATGGCTTAGATGTCTATGGGAACCACCAAGATCATGTATGCATGGCTTAGATGTCTATGGGAACCACCAAGATCATGTATGCATGGCTTAGATGTCTACGGGAACCACCTAGATCATGTATGCATGGCTTAGATGTCTACAGAAACCACCAAGATCATGTATGCATGGCTTAGATGTCTACAGATACCACCTAGATCATGTATGCATGGCTTAGATGTCTACAGAAACCACCAAGATCATGTATGCATGGCTTAGATGTCTATGGGAACCACCAAGATCATATATGCATGGCTTAGATGTCTGTGGGAACCACCAAGATCATGTATGCATGGCTTAGATGTCACCCATATTACTAGGAGCCTATAGGACAGATTACCAGAGAAGGAAAAATATGTATAAAAGTCCACTCACTCAAGTAAAATTTGAAATATTGAAGACTATTGAGTCGTCGTCATATGACGTCCTGCTAGAACGAGAGTTATTTGACGGTGGGCGGGCGGCAAGCTGGTTAAAAATAAACGCTGCGCAAATACCTTGTGACATAAAAAATTGCAACAATCGCCATTCTGTTCCTTAGGGTCTCTGCTAAATATATATATATATAGGGCCAGATTCAGATAGCCCGCCATAACTTTGTGTGGGCGTAGCGCATCTTGTTTACGATACGCCACCGTAACTTAAAGAGGCAGGTGCCGTATTCAGAAAGAAGTTGCGCCCAAAGTTACGGCGGCGTAGCCTAAATGGGCCAGCGTAAGAGCGCGTAATTCAAAATAGGCAGTTAGGGGGCTTGATCCATGTAAATAAATCGTGACCCCGCGCAATTGACGCTTTTTCCGAACTGCGCATGCACTGGCCGTGGACGTACCCCAGTGCGCATGCTCCAAATCACGTCGCAAATATTCATCGATATCGACGTGAACCTAACTTACGCCCAGCCCCCTTCCCGAACCACTTACGCAAACGACATAAACAACGTACAATACGACGCTGTCCCGACGTCCATACTTAATATCGGCTGTGCCTCATATAGCAGGGGTAACTTTTCGCTTGAATTACACTTACGCAAACGACGTAAAAGACGACGACCGGGCGCAAGTACGCTCGTGAATCGGCGTATCTAGCTCATTTGCATATTCGACGTGAAGCGCCACCTAGCGGCCAGTGTAAATATGCAACTAAGATACGACGGCGTAAGAAACTTACGCCGCTCATATCTTAGCTAAATTCCGGATTAAGTCGGATACAGCCAGGGAACGCGTATTCCCACTAGGAGTAATCATTGGCACTTTCCTATTGGACAGATTTAATTTAAAGGGATTGCCAGCTGGAACTTTCTATTGTGACCAAATAAAATTTCCATTCGTCACATCACAAACACCGAGGCTCATCACAAAAAGTTTGCTTCCAGAACTCCAGCGTCCCGCAATTAATAATCCCGGGACTTATACTCTTAAAGGATTTAGGGATCAGGTGCGTGAAACCGCATCCACCTTCGCGGTGTAAGTACAAACCCAGCTAGCGCTAACCGGATTAATGTTAAGGCCCCTAAATTGTCAGTACAACCCCCCCCAACCCCAACCCATGTAACGTTTGAAACACCTGAAATGTGACTGGCGGCAGGGAGCGTTGGCGTTCCAGGAAACAATCGGAGGTGAGCATTGTCGCTCCTAATCCCTCATTTCGGCTCCCGAAGGTTTTGTGATTATGTTACAAGAAAACACAATTCCTGCCGGCGTCTCCCGCGGCTCTCAGGCCATCCATCATCCCCTACGCTTTTCTGTAAGGAAAAGTCGTGCGCCGGCTGATCTGAGAATCGCGCTTTATGTTACAACGCCCGTAACACTTTCTTTTTCTTCGTCTTTTCAACACGGAAAGTGTTTTTTTCTTTTGTGTTGTGCAATTTCTATTTTTTTTCTATCAAAGCCAAGCTGGCCACACTCATCCCATATGAGGTCCGGGCCTCCTGGGAACACCAAGAAGAGAAGCCTTTCCTAATTCGTACCAGACGGGCAATCCGAGTCTCTGATCCTATTTGTAACGAGCTGTAGCATTGGGGCTTTTTTTTTTTTGGAACAAGATGTTCTTCAAATCCTTCTTCCAAAAAAGACAACATCAGGGCTTTGCATCACTCCTGCTCGCGCTGAAAAATGAAAAATGTATTTCTAAAGGAATTCTTTTCTTCTGAAAAGTCTCTCGGATGGACATGAGTTTTCGTTTAACCCCCCGATACATCCATCTTGAGTTCGCAATCCTACTTTTTTTTTGTTTCCCCTGGGTGCTTAAAAAAATTTGATGGATACATCTTCGCAGGGGCTTAACGAGGGTCCTGGGGTGGATGCCAAACCCCTGCCCCCCCCCCCCCCCCGCTGGTGGATTAGGCTTTGGGAAAAGGGCTTGTGTTTAAGTTCCTGACAGGGTTTGGATTTGTGGCCCAAAAAAAGACGTCAGCGGTTGACGATTCGGCGGTTAGTATTCCATACTTGGCGATGCAGAAGAAAGGCCTGGTATAAGCGCCAAAAAAGTCGTCGATGGCCCTGGATGTCCATTGTCCACCATCTTTGTAATGGAGATTAGCTTTCAGTTCAAAGTGAGCCAATCACTGGTATGAGTCTAACTCTCCAAATCTTGTGTAGCCTTGCCTTGTAGAGAATACCAGTGAAGAACAGCACACATAGCCAAAAAGACGTCAACTGTTGAAGGTCCGTCTTTGGTGATTCAGAAGTAAGGCCTGGCATAAGCGCCAAAAAAATCACCCATGGTCCTGACTTCCATTGTCCACCATCTTTGTAATGGAGATTAGCTTTCAGTTGAAAGTGAGCCAATCAGTGGTATGAGTCTAACTCTCCAAATCTTGTGTAGCCTTCCCTTGTAGAGAATACCAGTGAAGAACAGCACACATAGCCAAAAAGACGTCAGCGGTTGAAGGTCCGTCTTTGGTGATTCAGAAGTAAGGCCTGGCATAAGCGCCAAAAAAGTCACCCATGGTCCTGACTTCCATTGTCCACCATCTTTGTAATGGAGATTAGCTTTCAGTTCAAAGTGAGCCAATCAATATGAATCTAACTCTCCAAATCTTGTGTAGCCTTCCCTTGTAGAGAATACCAGTGAAGAACAGCACACATAGCCAAAAAGACATCAGCGGTTGAAGACGCATCGGTTAGTATTCCGTCTTTGGCAATGCAGAAGAAAGGCCTGGCATAAAAGCCAGAAAAGTCATCGATGGACCTGGACTTCCATTGTTCACCATCTTTTCAATGGAGATTAGATTTCAGTTCAAAGTGAGCCAATCAGTGGTATGAGTCTAACTCTTCAAATCTTGTGTAGCCTTGCCTTGTAGAGAATACCAGTGAAGAACAGCACACATAGCCAAAAAGACATCAGCGGCTGAAGATGCAGCGGTTAGTATTCCATATTTGGCGATGCAGAAGAAATGTCTGGCATAAGCGCCAGAGGAGTCAAGGCAAGGCTACACAAGATTTGGAGAGTTAGACTCATACTACCGAAAGGCTCACTTTGAACTGAAAGCTAATCTCCATTACAAAGATGGTGGACAATGGAAGTCCAGGGCCATCGATAACTTTTGCCAGGCCTTTCTTCTGCATCACCAAAGATGGAATAATAACCCCCGCATCTTTAACCGCTGACATCTTTTTGGCTATGTGTGCTGTTCTTCACTGGTATTCTCTCCAGGAGCAGAAATGCCAGCCTATTGTTAGACTGTAAGGCCCCCTTGGAGGTCAACCTGTCTTCTGCTGGACCTCATGGATGTAACTGACGGAGGAAGGTAAAAATTTTAATAATTCAACTTTTAGTATTTTTTAATGGAGTTCTACCTGCACCTTTATTATCTTACAGTTTTCTGTTTTTAGCACTAATTATAGGCAGGAGCAGGGCCATCTTAATAGCATCATGGGCCCCTGGGCAAAGAAATGCTCTGGGGCCCCTACAACGATGACAGTGCAGGCAAACAGACATCAAGTAGGTAGGAGATAGACTGCCTCCCCTGTGTATCTATCACTCTCAGTGCCATCATGGGGCCCCCAAATTTGGGACAGCGTGGGCTCAAGGACCAGCTGCTTTGGGGAAAGTGCAGGGGCCCCCCATGCAGTTGGGGCCCCTGGGCAGTGCCCAGGTGTGCCCTCTCGTTAAGACAGCCCTGGGCAGGAGTTGAGGCGGACTCTCAAATGCTTTTCTTGAAGTGTAAATCTGTTTGAGGAGTTGTGGATAGTGTTGCTCACGAATATTTGCATTGCGAATATTCGCTATGAATATTGCATATTCGAGTATTCGCGAATAACTCGAATATCACGGCGAATATTCGCTATTTCGAATATTCGTATTTTTTCAAATTTCGCAATCAATTTCGCATTCGCACTTCGCAATTTTTTTATTTTTTTATAAAATATAGCGAATATTCGTAAATATCGAATATTCGTGATATTTTATCCAAAAAAAACTAACGAAATTTCGCATTAGCGAAATTTCGCATTGGCGAAATTTTGGATTTTTTTTTTTTTATAAAATATCACGGATATTCGATATTAACGAATATTCGCGAAATATTCTTCGAAATATTCGCGAAATATCGCGAAATCGAATATGGCGTATTCCGCTCATCACTAGTTGTGGACACCAGGTGTGTTTCAATGCACAATAAAGGGTAACTGAAGTACACAGGGCATATGTAATATACACTCTCCTTCTACCCCTCTGTCACTCCCACCACCCCCCCCCCCCCTTCACCATTTTCTGCCGGGGGAGTTGATGTGCAAACATAGTAGCTGCAGAAACTGCTGCTGTGAAAAAAATGAACCATCTAACACTGAGTTTATAAAGGAGAGATAGAAAGATAGAAAGTAACATTGTTTATAAACATTGATCAGACGGGAGATAGAGAGATACAAAGTAACATTGTTTATAATCATTGATCAGACGGGAGATAGAGAGATACAAAGTAACATTGTTTATAAACATTGATCAGACGGGAGATAGAAAGATACAAAGTAACATTGTTTATAAACATTGATCAGACAGGAGATAGAAAGATACAAAGTAACATTGTTTATAAACATTGATCAGACGGGAGATAGAGAGATACAAAGTAACATTGTTTATAAACATTGATCAGAGAGGCGATAGAGAGATACAAAGTAACATTGTTTATAAACATTGATCAGACGGGAGATAGAGAGATACAAAGTAACATTGTTTATAAACATTGATCAGACAGGAGATAGAAAGATACAAAGTAACATTGTTTATAAACATTGATCAGACGGGAGATAGAGAGATACAAAGTAACATTGTTTATAAACATTGATCAGAGAGGCGATAGAGAGATACAAAGTAGTGTTGTTTATAAACAGACGGTATAGATCAACACAGTAGCATCGTTACATTTGTATCTACTCTGGCGATGAAAGGGACGAGCTTCAATGTGGACATGATGTCAGTTAAAGCAACCTGACAAGTTAAAGTGGTTTGAGTCAGTTTTTTTTTTCCTTTACATAAAATCTTTATCTATTTAACCCCTTATTAACCCTTAGATTACCGTAATCATCCATAATTAATTCCTTCTTCCCCTTCTTCCCCAGTTGTGAAGACAACTGATTTCTTTTGTGTTTTTCCCCCTCTCTTTCATGTCCTCCAGGACATCTAGTTTTATCCAGTGACTCAAGTGTGCCCCATGATTCTTGGTGCCCTCCAGGCACTGTCTCCAAGGGTGCTCCAGTGCGCCATATGTAATCTAGTGACACCTAGTACATCCTGTGCACCTCCATGACTCCAACTGCACCCCTGTGTCTCCAAGGGTGCTCCAGTGCGCCATATGTAATCTAATGACACCTAGTACATCTGGTGTACCCCCATGACTCCAAGAGCACCCCTAAATATCCTGTGTCATTAGTGAAGCCAGAGCTCCCCTGTGCACCCCTGTGTCTTAAAGGGTGGTCCAGTGTGCCATGTGTAATCTAGTGGCACCTAGTACATCCGGTGTACACCCATTACTCCAAGAGCACCCCCGAATATCCTGTGTCATTAGTTACTCCAGAGCTCCTCTGTGCACCCCTGTGTCTCCAAGGGTGCTCCAGTGTCCCATGTGTAATCTAGTGACACCTAGTACATCCAGTGTAGGCCATGACTCCAAGTGCACCCCTGAAAATCCTGTGTCATTAGTTACTTCAGAGCTCCCCTGTGCACCCCCGTGTCTCCAAGGGTGCTCCAGTGCACCATGTGTAATCTAGTGACACCTAGTACATCCAGTGTACCCCCATGACTCCAAGTGCACCCCTGAAAATCCTGTGTCATTAGTTACTCCAGAGCTCCCCTGTGTCTCCAAGGGTGTTCCAGTGCGCCATGTGTAATCTAGTGACACTTACTACATCCTGTGTCACTAGATTACAAAGCACACCTGCCTCAAAGAACACCTCTCATGTTGACCTGGTATGGTTCAGGAGGGGGGGCTGCATGCTCGGATAAGGGTCTGGTATGGATTTCAGGGGGACCCCATGTCATTTATTTTTATCTTGGCACAGGGGTTCCACTCAAAATCCATACCAGATCTAAAGGTCTGGTGTGAATCGGGGGGGGGGGGGTGGAAAGATTACACCTGTATAATGGGAACATTTATCAGATACACCTGTGTTTGGACATTTATCAGATAAACCTGCATTCGGACATTTATCAGATACACCTGTATTTGGACATTTGTCAGATACACCTGTATGTGAACATTTATCAGATACACCTGTATTCAGACATTTATCAGATACACCTGTATTCAGACATTTATCAGATACACCTGTATGTGAACATTTATCAGATACACCTGTATTCAGACATTTATCAGATACACCTGTATGGGAACATTTATCAGATACACCTGTATGGGAACATTTATCAGATACGTATTAAGGCTTGCCGTAGGTTAGCCTGCATTTGTGGGAGGAGTCTGGTGAGTACTTAAGGCTCCTCCCCACATCAGGTTCGGGTTGGCGCCATTTCTGGTTTGAAGGGGGGAGGTGCAGAGCAGTGGCAGCTGCCTCATGTCGGTGCCTCTCCCGGGATTCATTGGTGTGGGAACCCCTGCCCGCCCGCCCAGCCATCCATCCATCTATCTCCCGTGGGCATGCTGGCTTCAGTGGTGGAAGGGGGCGCCCGCTCATCCGGCTAGCTATCCACCTCGTGCAGGCAGCGGTGAGGGGCCGTCCACGTGTTTCCTCCCATTTTAATCCTCGGGGGGGGGGCAAGGGGGCTCCGCTGTCTGCTTGTCCAGGTGCGAACACCAGGCTTCATGGAGTGGGAGCCCGCCATCCATCCACCCACCCACTCCTCCGGGCGAAGCCTGTCTCTGCAGGGACGCCCGCCCACTCGTCCATGTCATCTGTCCTCCCGGGATCGGTGGACACATTTGCTACTCGGGGTGCACGAGGGGGTGCCGCCCATCCATCCTCCCACCATCACTCCGCCGCACGCTGGTAATCCGGGGGGGGGCTGCGCCGCCAGCTTCTTCCCGTGTGCACATCGGGCCGCCTTCCTCCCCTGTCCCCCTTTCTCACACGGAGCAGAGGAGCATTTCTCCGGGTGCTCGCTGCTGCACGGGGGGAGAGGGGGGGCCGTTCGTCAACCCGTGCACTATCCCACTCCTCCAGGCAAGCCGCTCGTCCACCCCGTCTACTTCCAGGCTCACAGAGGGGGGACAGCACGCTGCTGCGGGGGGGGCGTCCATCCATCCACATCTCCGCACGCTGGCATCTTGCAGGGATGCCAGCTCCTCCTCCCTGTCTGTGTTGCGGGTGCGCGCCGAGGGGGGAGGGGGCGGGCGCGTCCATCCACCCCCTTACTCCGGGCGCACGCTGACAACTGGCATGGCAGCCCGCTCGTCCATGTCGCTGTCATATGGGGGGGGTGGTGATGTACGCCCACTCTTCCAAGGTCACGCTGGTGGCACAGGAGGGTTGTTCCACCTGGTCTCCCGGGGATCAAGCTGGCAGCATGGGGGGGGGGCGTTGCGCTGCTAGTCTTCCTTGCATTTTTCAATTTGTCTTAGCACCCTGTCTCTGCGTTTCAGTCGCTCTGCATTCCAGTCTTATCTGTCATAGCGTTTCTGCCCAGAGCTTGTCGTGCCATAGTTCTGTCATGCGTTTCTGTCATGCGTTTCTGTCCTGCGTTTCTGCCCAGCGTTTGTCCTGCGTTTCTGCCCAGCGTTTGTCATGCGTTTCTGCCCAGCGTTTGTCATGCGTTTCTGCCCAGCGTTTATGTCATGCGTTTCTGCCCAGCGTTTATGTCATGCGTTTCTGCCCAGCGTTTATCATGCGTTTCTGCCCAGCGTTCCTGTCATGCGTTTCTGCCCAGCGTTCCTGTCATGCGTTTCTGCCCAGCGTTCCTGTCATGCGTTTCTGCCCTGCGTTCCTGTCATGCGTTTCTGCCCAGCGTTCCTGTCATGCGTTTCTGCCCAGCGTTCCTGTCATGCGTTTCTGCCCTGCGTTCCTGTCATGCGTTTCTGCCCTGCGTTCCTGTCATGCGTTTCTGCCCAGCGTTCCTGTCATGCGTTTCTGCCCTGCGTTCCTGTCATGCGTTTCTGCCCAGCGTTCCTGTCATGCGTTTCTGCCCAGCGTTCCTGTCATGCGTTTCTGCCCAGCGTTCCTGTCATGCGTTTCTGCCCAGCGTTCCTGTCATGCGTTTCTGCCCAGCGTTCCTGTCATGCGTTTCTGCCCTGCGTTCCTGTCATGCGTTTCTGCCCAGCGTTCCTGTCATGCGTTTCTGCCCAGCGTTCCTGTCATGCGTTTCTGCCCAGCGTTCCTGTCATGCGTTTCTGCCCAGCGTTCCTGTCATGCGTTTCTGCCCAGCGTTCCTGTCATGCGTTTCTGCCCAGCGTTCCTGTCATGCGTTTCTGCCCAGCGTTCCTGTCATGCGTTTCTGCCCAGCGTTCCTGTCATGCGTTTCTGCCCAGCGTTCCTGCGTTCCCCAGCGTTCCTGTCATGCGTTTCTGCCCAGCGTTCCTGTCATGCGTTTCTGCCCAGCGTTCCTGTCATGCGTTTCTGCCCTGCGTTCCTGTCAGCGTTCCCCAGCGTTCCTGTCATGCGTTTCTGCCCTGCGTTCCTGTCATGCGTTACTGCCCAGCGTTCCTGTCATGCGTTTCTGCCCAGCGTTCCTGTCATGCGTTTCTGCCCAGCGTTCCTGTCATGCGTTTCTGCCCAGCGTTCCTGTCATGCGTTTCTGCCCAGCGTTCCTGTCATGCGTTTCTGCCCAGCGTTCCTGTCATGCGTTTCTGCCCAGCGTTCCTGTCATGCGTTTCTGCCCTGCGTTCCTGTCATGCGTTTCTGCCCAGCGTTCCTGTCATGCGTTTCTGCCCAGCGTTCCTGTCATGCGTTTCTGCCCTGCGTTCCTGTCATGCGTTTCTGCCCAGCGTTCCTGTCATGCGTTTCTGCCCAGCGTTCCTGTCATGCGTTTCTGCCCAGCGTTCCTGTCATGCGTTTCTGCCCAGCGTTCCTGTCATGCGTTTCTGCCCAGCGTTCCTGTCATGCGTTTCTGCCCAGCGTTCCTGTCATGCGTTTCTGCCCAGCGTTCCTGTCATGCGTTTCTGCCCTGCGTTCCTGTCATGCGTTTCTGCCCTGCGTTCCTGTCATGCGTTTCTGCCCAGCGTTCCTGTCATGCGTTTCTGCCCAGCGTTCCTGTCATGCGTTTCTGCCCAGCGTTCCTGTCATGCGTTTCTGCCCTGCGTTCCTGTCATGCGTTTCTGCCCTGCGTTCCTGTCATGCGTTTCTGCCCAGCGTTCCTGTCATGCGTTTCTGCCCAGCGTTCCTGTCATGCGTTTCTGCCCTGCGTTCCTGTCATGCGTTTCTGCCCTGCGTTCCTGTCATGCGTTTCTGCCCAGCGTTCCTGTCATGCGTTTCTGCCCAGCGTTCCTGTCATGCGTTTCTGCCCTGCGTTCCTGTCATGCGTTTCTGCCCAGCGTTCCTGTCATGCGTTTCTGCCCAGCGTTCCTGTCATGCGTTTCTGCCCTGCGTTCCTGTCATGCGTTTCTGCCCAGCGTTCCTGTCATGCGTTTCTGCCCAGCGTTCCTGTCATGCGTTTCTGCCCTGCGTTCCTGTCATGCGTTTCTGCCCAGCGTTCCTGTCATGCGTTTCTGCCCAGCGTTCCTGTCATGCGTTTCTGCCCAGCGTTCCTGTCATGCGTTTCTGCCCAGCGTTCCTGTCATGCGTTTCTGCCCAGCGTTCCTGTCATGCGTTTCTGCCCAGCGTTCCTGTCATGCGTTTCTGCCCAGCGTTCCTGTCATGCGTTTCTGCCCAGCGTTCCTGTCATGCGTTTCTGCCCAGCGTTCCTGTCATGCGTTTCTGCCCAGCGTTCCTGTCATGCGTTTCTGCCCAGCGTTCCTGTCATGCGTTTCTGCCCAGCGTTCCTGTCATGCGTTTCTGCCCTGCGTTCCTGTCATGCGTTTCTGCCCAGCGTTCCTGTCATGCGTTTCTGCCCAGCGTTCCTGTCATGCGTTTCTGCCCAGCGTTCCTGTCATGCGTTTCTGCCCAGCGTTTCTGCCCTGCGTTTCCGTCACAGCGTCCTGCCCCGGGGGGTTTCCGTCACAGCGTCCTGCCCCGGGGGGTTTCCGTCACAGCTCCAGGGGGGGGGGGGGGGTGTTACAGTCCTTAGGTCGGGGGGGGGGCCTCCAGTTTCCTAGCTCAGTATTCTGGCATAGCGTTGCTGCCCCAGGTTTTGGTCATTGCGTTTTCAGTCTCTGCATTCTGTCATGGCGTTTCTGCCTCACATTTTTCTGTCTTTCTTTTTCAGTCTCAGCATTCTGTCGTAGCGCTTCTGCCCCAGGTTTTCTGTCGGTGCTTTTCTCCCTCAATGGTCCAGTCTCAGTGTTGACTGCCCCAGGATTCTGTCATTGCGTTGCAGTCTCAGCTTTTCTGTCATTACATTTTCCGTCTTTGCATTTCCATCTGCCCAGGATTCTGTCTTTGCATTTCTGCCTCAGCGTTCAGGCACAACGTTTCCCCCTCAGCGTTTCTGCCCCAGGGTTCTGTTATCGTATTTCCGCTTCAGCATTATAGGCTCCACGTTCCAGACTCACCATTTCTCTCATACCTTTTCTGCCCCAGGTTTCCTGTCATGGCATTTCGGCCTCAACGTGTCAGGCTCAGCATTGCTCTCATACCGTTTCTGGCCCACGATTGCTGTCACTGCGTTTCTGGCCCACGATTTCTGTCACTGCGTTTCTGGCCCACGATTTCTGTCACTGCGTTTCTGGCCCACGATTTCTGTCACTGCGTTTCTGGCCCACGATTTCTGTCACTGCGTTTCTGGCCCACGATTTCTGTCACTGCGTTTCTGGCCCACGATTTCTGTCACTGCGTTTCTGGCCCACGATTTCTGTCACTGCGTTTCTGGCCCACGAGTGCTGTCACTGCGTTTCTGGCCCACGAGTACTGTCCTGGCCCACGAGTGCTGTCGTAGCGTTTCTGGCCCTCGAGTACTGTCCTGGCCCTCGAGTACTGTCCTGGCCCACGAGTACTGTCCTGGCCCACGAGTACTGTCCTGGCCCACGAGTTCTGTCGTAGCGTTTCTGGCCCACGAGTACTGTCCTGGCCCACGAGTACTGTCCTGGCCCACGAGTGCTGTCGTAGCGTTTCTGGCCCTCGAGTACTGTCCTGGCCCACGAGTGCTGTCGTAGCGTTTCTGGCCCACGAGTACTGTCCTGGCCCACGAGTACTGTCCTGGCCCACGAGTGCTGTCGTAGCGTTTCTGGCCCTCGAGTACTGTCCTGGCCCACGAGTGCTGTCGTAGCGTTTCTGGCCCACGAGTACTGTCCTGGCCCACGAGTACTGTCCTGGCCCACGAGTGCTGTCGTAGCGTTTCTGGCCCTCGAGTACTGTCCTGGCCCACGAGTGCTGTCGTAGCGTTTCTGGCTCACGAGTACTGTCCTGGCCCACGAGTACTGTCCTGGCCCACGAGTGCTGTCGTAGCGTTTCTGGCCCTCGAGTACTGTCCTGGCCCTCGAGTGCTGTCGTAGCGTTTCTGGCCCATGAGTACTGTCCTGGCCCACGAGTGCTGTCGTAGCGTTCCTGGCCCACGAGTACTGTCCTGGCCCACGAGTGCTGTCGTAGCGTTCCTGGCCCTCGAGTACTGTCCTGGCCCTCGAGTACTGTCCTGGCCCTCGAGTACTGTCCTGGCCCTCCGATTTCGGTCATAGCGTTTCTGGCCCCATGATTTCGGGCTGAGGTTCTGTTTCAATGATTGACGCCCACAATCTTCTCGCCCGTGTACCATTCGTCGTACGATGCACGTTCACTCTTACACCTATACGACTAGCCCTGAGGGTTCAGTTACCGCCTGTGTCTGCGCTGCAGGTTACTCGGGCGCATTTAACAATCACATAGGGGTGGGGGGGCCGTCTTCAGTGCATTCCTGCGCAGTGGTCTCGATGTTCCTGCTCATATTCTCGTTCTTAGGTAGGTGCCGAGGGGGTCGTGATCGTTGCATGTCTGGCAATCTGTTGTCTTGTTTGCTAGTTTATGTTCCCAAATCAGAGTCTGGCGTGGTTCCCATGTGCCACGATGCTATTGCCAGTGCATCGGCCTTATCCGCCTTCCAGGTAGCTGACACTCAGTCTCCTATCTGTTGTCCTTTTTGCAACTTACCCTCTCACTTCCCTACATCAGTGCGGGTATTGCCCGGTTGAAGTATTTAAATCCGCTTGGCCCTTGCTCCATTTCCCCCGTGCATCCTCTTGTCACAAGTAGTTCATTCCTTATGGTGGGGTTGTCTTGGGCATCAGGCTCGTTCCAGCTTTCATGGGTCAATAAGTTCTGAGCGGTTTCGCAGGTTCCATAGAGTTCCTTGTGTCTCAAGTCATGGGTCGGTGGGTTCTCCTGTCGTTGCGGTTCTTGTATGCTTGCCTTCCAGGCACACGCAACTCCACTGGACGGTGTGTTCTCTACCCTTCTTCACCTACACATGTGTCTTTTGCCCTCTTCTAGGCATACCGACCAGCTAGGCCAAGGCACACCTCAGGCCTTGGTTGCTAGGGTGATCACATTCCATACTCGAAGACTCTGACCACAAGTATTAAGGCTTGCCGTAGGTTAGCCTGCATTTGTGGGAGGAGTCTGGTGAGTACTTAAGGCTCCTCCCCACATCAGGTTCGGGTTGGCGCCATTTCTGGTCTCCCACCCACCTGTTCCCCCAGTTTCACACACACCATTTCTCGTTGTACTTTTTCTCATTCTCATATTCAGGGTATGCCCTCTTCTAGGCATACCGACCAGCTAGGCCAAGGCACACCTCAGGCCTTGGTTGCTAGGGTGATCACATTCCATACTCGAAGACTCTGACCACAAACCTGTATTCAGACATTTATCAGATACACCTGTATGGGAACATTTATCAGATACACCTGTATTCAGACATTTATCAGATACACCTGTATGGGAACATTTATCAGATACACCTGTATGGGAACATTTATCAGATACACCTGTATTCAGACATTTATCAGATACATCTGTATGGTAACATTTATCAGATACACCTGTATTCAGACATTTATCATATACACCTGTATGGTAACATTTATCAGATACACCTGTATTTGCACATTTATCAGATACACCTGTATTCAGACATTTATCATATACACCTGTATGGTAACATTTATCAGATACACCTGTATTTGCACATTTATCAGATACACCTGTATTTGCACATTTATCAGATACACCTGTATTTGCACATTTATCAGATACACCTGTATTTGCACATTTATCAGATACACCTGTATTCAGACATTTATCAGATACATCTGTATGGTAACATTTATCAGATACACCTGTATTCAGACATTTATCATATACACCTGTATGGTAACATTTATCAGATACACCTGTATTTGCACATTTATCAGATACACCTGTATTTGCACATTTATCAGATACACCTGTATTTGCACATTTATCAGATACACCTGTATGGGAACATTTATCAGATACACCTGTATGGGAACATTTATCAGATACACCTGTATTCGGACATTTATCAGATACACCTGTATTCGGACATTTATCAGATACACCTGTATTCAGACATTTATCAGATACACCTGTATTCAGACATTTATCAGATACACCTGTATGGGAACATTTATCAGATACACCTGTATGGTAACATTTATCAGATACACCTGTATTCGGACATTTATCAGATACACCTGTATTTGCACATTTATCAGATACACCTGTATTCAGACATTTATCAGATACATCTGTATGGTAACATTTATCAGATACACCTGTATTCGGACATTTATCAGATACACCTGTATTCGGACATTTATCAGATACACCTGTATTCAGACATTTATCAGATACACCTGTATTCAGACATTTATCAGATACACCTGTATGGGAACATTTATCAGATACACCTGTATGGGAACATTTATCAGATACACCTGTATGGGAACATTTATCAGATACACCTGTATTCAGACATTTATCAGATACATTTATCAGATACTGTATTCATTTATCAGACATTTATCAGATACATCTGTATGGTAACATTTATCAGATACACCTGTATGGTAACATTTATCAGATACACCTGTATTTGCACATTTATCAGATACACCTGTATTTGCACATTTATCAGATACACCTGTATGGGAACATTTATCAGATACACCTGTATTCGGACATTTATCAGATACACCTGTATGGTAACATTTATCAGATACACCTGTATTCAGACATTTATCAGATACATCTGTATGGTAACATTTATCAGATACACCTGTATTCGGACATTTATCAGATACACCTGTATTCGGACATTTATCAGATACACCTGTATTCAGACATTTATCAGATACACCTGTATTCAGACATTTATCAGATACACCTGTATTCAGACATTTATCAGATACACCTGTATGGGAACATTTATCAGATACACCTGTATGGGAACATTTATCAGATACACCTGTATTCAGACATTTATCAGATACACCTGTATTCAGACATTTATCAGATACATCTGTATGGTAACATTTATCAGATACACCTGTATGGTAACATTTATCAGATACACCTGTATTTGCACATTTATCAGATACACCTGTATGGTAACATTTATCAGATACACCTGTATGGTAACATTTATCAGATACACCTGTATGGTAACATTTATCAGATACACCTGTATTCGGACATTTATCAGATACACCTGTATGGTAACATTTATCAGATACACCTGTATTCAGACATTTATCAGATACATCTGTATGGTAACATTTATCAGATACACCTGTATTCAGACATTTATCAGATACATCTGTATGGTAACATTTATCAGATACACCTGTATTCGGACATTTATCAGATACACCTGTATGGTAACATTTATCAGATACACCTGTATTCAGACATTTATCAGATACACCTGTATTCAGACATTTATCAGATACATCTGTATGGTAACATTTATCAGATACACCTGTATGGGAACATTTATCAGATACACCTGTATGGGAACATTTATCAGATACACCTGTATTCAGACATTTATCAGATACACCTGTATTCAGACATTTATCAGATACACCTGTATGGGAACATTTATCAGATACACCTGTATGGGAACATTTATCAGATACACCTGTATTCAGACATTTATCAGATACACCTGTATGGGAACATTTATCAGATACACCTGTATTCGGACATTTATCAGATACACCTGTATGGGAACATTTATCAGATACACCTGTATTCAGACATTTATCAGATACACCTGTATTCGGACATTTATCAGATACACCTGTATGGGAACATTTATCAGATACACCTGTATTCAGACATTTATCAGATACACCTGTATGGGAACATTTATCAGATACACCTGTATTCAGACATTTATCAGATACACCTGTATGGGAACATTTATCAGATACACCTGTATTCAGACATTTATCAGATACACCTGTATGGGAACATTTATCAGATACACCTGTATTCGGACATTTATCAGATACACCTGTATGGGAACATTTATCAGATACACCTGTATTCAGACATTTATCAGATACACCTGTATTCGGACATTTATCAGATACACCTGTATGGGAACATTTATCAGATACACCTGTATTCGGACATTTATCAGATACACCTGTATGGGAACATTTATCAGATACACCTGTGTGAAGAAAATAGACTGTATTCTGGATTTTCTCATAGACTCTGTTTGTCTTTTAAGAACCCCTGGACCGATCTGGGTGAATTTTGGATATGTTGGTCCCCCAGATCGGGGCCATCAGGAGATATGTAATGGCAGGGATACCTTGTGTGGAAGAGGGGTGTTCTAACATTGGGAAAATTAGGGTGCTCTGTACCTGGAGATAATTGGTTTATTCCTTAAACTGCTTTCAATATCTCAAGGTGTCATGTAAATGATCTTTAGTCTGTCTCTGAAGAAGTGTTCATTGTGTGAAGTTCTATTGTTTAGCAGGTGAGAAGTTCTTTCCTCTGAATGACCTGTCTGGACAAATGACCAGTAATTACCTCATGTGGATTCTATCGGAGACAGACGTCTGCCTCCTAAAATAGGTCTATTGAAGAGGGGCTTGTTAGTACACCATTGTATGATGATGGGGGAGGAGGAGGTGATTGTATATCTGATTACATCAAGTATTCCTTTTGCTGTATAAATATAGGCAACCTGCACTCAATAAAGCATTCTATATCTGGACACCCTTCATGAAGTCTTGGCTCATGCTTGGGGATGGGGAACACTCTAACCATTCGGAAGAATCATCTTGGGAGACGGAAAGAAGGCCGCAGTACCCTAACCACTGCAGGTCTTAACAACTGGTGGCAAGCAGCGGGGTTGAATGGGACGCATAAAGACAACAAGTGAATGGCCCAGCATTACGAGAGACTGAAGAGGTCTACGCTAAAGGATCTGCTGGAAGCCCGAGGCCAGGTGACAAGCAACAAAAAGAAAGCTACCCTCATAGCAGAATACAGTCTATTTTCTTCACAACCTGTATCCGCACATTTATCAGATACACCTGTATTCGCACATTTATCAGATACACCTGTATTTGCACATTTATCAGATACACCTGTATTTGGACATTTATCAGATACACCTGTATTTGCACATTTATCAGATACACCTGTATTTGGACATTTATCAGATACACCTGTATTTGCACATTTATCAGATACACCTGTATTCGCACATTTATCAGATACACCTGTATGGTAACATTTATCAGATACACCTGTATGGTAACATTTATCAGATACACCTGCATTCAGATATTTATCATATACACCTGTATTTGGACATTTATCAGATACACCTGTATTTGGACATTTATCAGATACACCTGTATTTGGACATTTATCAGATACACCTGTATGGTAACATTTATCAGATACACCTGTATTTGGACATTTATCAGATACACCTGTATTCGCACATTTATCAGATACACCTGTATGGTAACATTTATCAGATACACCTGTATGGTAACATTTATCAGATACACCTGTATGGTAACATTTATCAGATACACCTGCATTCAGATATTTATCATATACACCTGTATTTGGACATTTATCAGATACACCTGTATTTGGACATTTATCAGATACACCTGTATTTGGACATTTATCAGATACACCTGTATGGTAACATTTATCAGATACACCTGTATGGTAACATTTATCAGATACACCTGTATGGTAACATTTATCAGATACACCTGTATGGTAACATTTATCAGATACACCTGTATGGTGAAAAATTTCAGATACACCTGTATGGTAACATTTATGGTCGTGGCCCTCTGACCGAGAGTGATGTGGATCACATAAACACGCGACAAGACTTACAACATAAATAGACCTGAAGTGTGCCTTGGTGGTCTGGTCAGTATGCCAAGAAAAGGGGGCATACCCAAAGTATGTAATGGGTAGTTAATTGAAGGATATGCTGAGAAGTGCCCTGAAAAAGGGAAGGGCGGGAGGGTGTCGAATGCGATTGAATGCGCAGACTCACGGACATGAGGTGAGCTGGGAAGAGTCGGCCCAGTGACGTGTAGTACTGCACACTGAACCGACAAAGAGCATGTGTGAGTGGGCTGCTTAAATACCCTCCGGGCTCCTCCCATAAACTCAGGCCACCATACTGGCCTTCTTATTTATCAGATACACCTGTATTCGTATTCGGACATTTATCAGATACACCTGAGGAGATCATTTATTCAATCTCTTGCAGGTTAATGTTTGATGTTGCCGTCCTATCTTGTCTTCCTCCAGGGGAATTTTGGGAAGTAATATTGGTTTGGCCCATCACTCAGCTGCTGAAGCTTCAGATGTCGTTTCCAGTACAGGCGGTACAACATGCAGCTGGCAGCCCCCCATCCTGCCCCCCAGGACATTTTTTCTTTGTCTAGAGATCAGATTAATCGTGATAATGAGTATGAGACGTATGCTTTGATCATGGTTCCACGTGGGGGAGAAAAATCACTTCCAGGTCAGAGGTCACAGAGTAGCTTGTTGTCCCAACTCCGGAAATAGGTCGGGATGGAGACAAAGTGAGCAGCACATGAAAGTGTAATCTCTGCTATGTACCCCCAGCAGCGACTCCGCTGACAATTTATATATCACTTCCTCTGGTGTGATTACTGGCGAACGTCAAAAAATTTCATACCCAACACCAAGTTCCAGCTCTAAACTTTCCCGCACTTTACCACTATTAACACTTGGGGTACATACTCACTGAGAGAAGGGTAGTCTGGGTAGTTTCAGGAGGGTACCCGAAGGTAGTAAAGCATCAGTGAGTAATAAAGGTAGAACATAGCAGACCAGGCAATGGCTAAGCATGCCAGAAACTGTGTGGAGACGTAGGAGTCATGGGGGGTGCACATATTGTACTAGGTGCCACTAGATTACACATGGTGCACTGGAGCACCCTTGGATATTCAGGGGTGCACCCAGAGTCATGGGGATACACCGGATGTGCTAGGTGTCACTAGATAACACATGGCGCACTAGAACACCCTCGGAGACACAGTGGTGCACAAGGGAACTCTGGAGTAACTGACACAGGATTTTCAGGGGTGTTCTTGGAGTCATAGGGGTACACCGGATGTACTAAGTGTCAGTAGATTACACATGGCACACTGGAGCACCCTTGGAGACACAGGGGAGCTCTGGAGTCACTAATGACACAAGATATTCAGGGGTGCACTTGTTGGAGTCATGGGGGTACACAGGATGTACTAGGTGTCATTAGATTATACATGGTGCACTGGAACACCCTTGGAGACACAGGGGAGCTCTGGAGTCACTAATGACACATGATTTTCAGGGGTGTTCTTGGATTCATAGGGGTACACCGGATGTACTAGGTGTCACTAGATTATACATGGTGCACTGGAACACCCTTGGAGACACAGGGGAGCTCTGGAGTCACTAATGACACATGATTTTCAGGGGTGTTCTTGGATTCATAGGGATACACCGGATGTACTAGGTGTCACTAGATTATACATGGTGCACTGGAACACCCTTGGAGACACAGGGGTGCACAGGGGAGCTCTGGAGCAACTAGGGGAGCTCTGGAGCAACACAGGATATTCAGGGGTGCACCTGGAGTCATGGGGGTACACAGGATGAACTAGGTGTCACTAGATAACACATGGTGCACTGCAACACCCTTGGAGACACAGGGGAGCTCTGGAGTCATTAATGACACAGGATATTCAGGGGTGCACCTGGAGTCATGGGGTACACAGGATGAACTAGGTGTCACTAGATAACACATGGTGCATTGCAACACCCTTGGAGACACAGGGGAGCTCTGGAGTCATTAATAACACAGGATATTCAGGGGTGCACTTGTTGGAGTCATGGGGGTACACAGGATGTACTAGGTGTCACTAGGTTATATATGGTGCACTGGAACACCCTTGGAGACACCGGGGTGCACAGGGGAGCTCTGGAGCAACACAGGATATTCAGGGGTGCACCTGGAGTCATGGGGTACACAGGATGAACTAGGTTTTACTAGATAACACATGGTGCACTGCAACACCCTTGGAGACACAGGGGAGCTCTGGAGTCATTAATGACACAGGATATTCAGGGGTGCACCTGGAGACATGGGGGTACACAGGATGAACTAGGTTTCACTAGATTACATATGGCACACTGGAGCACCCTGGAGGGCACCAAGAATCACGGGGCACACTGGAGTCACTGGATAACACAAGAAGTCCTGGGGGACTCGAGAGAGAGATAAAAAATAAAAAAAACACAAAAGAAATCAGAAGAAAAATAGTTGTGAAGGGAAGAAGGAATTAATTATGGCTGATTACGGTAATCTAAGGGTTAATGGGGGTTAAATAGAAAAATATTTTATGCAAAGCCAGAAAAAAAAAAAAACTCAAACCACTTTAACTTGTCAGGTTGCTTTAACTGACATCATGTGGAGCTCGTCCCTTTGATCTGCAGATCAATGAAACAGAGTAGATACAAATGTAACAATGCTACTGTGTTGATCTTTTCTGTCTGTTTATAAACAATGTTACTTTGTATCTCTCTATCTCCTGTCTGATCAATGTTTATAAACAATGTTACTTTGTATCTCTCTATCTTCTGTCTGATCAATGTTTATAAACAATGTTACTTTGTATCTCTCTATCGCCTGTCTGATCAATGTTTATAAACAATGTTACTTTGTATCTCTCTATCTCCCGTCTGATCAATGTTTATAAACAATGTTACTTTGTATCTCTCTATCTCCTGTCTGATCAATGTTTATAAACAATGTTACTTTGTATCTCTCCATCTCCCGTATGATCAATGTTTATAAACAATGTTACTTTGTATCTCTCCATCTCCCGTATGATCAATGTTTATAAACAATGTTACTTTGCATCCTGTGATGAATGAGTATGTGGTACATTGTACCCCTACCCATTCACCAAAAAAAGTGTCAAAAATAAATAGACATAAGCCATTTTTAGACAATTGCTTTATTTAAAAAAACAACGTCCCCCGATGCAGATCCATCTTCAATCACACCGCCTGCCACGCCCCTAGACCAGAAAAAAATAACACTCCGCCCGCAGGAAGACTGACAACAGAATGCCTTCACCTCTGTTTTACAGTTCTTAAACAGGTAAGGGGCGAGTCCCCTGGAGATGTCACCTGGTGGCACCGCCCCCTTTTGACAATCTCGGCCGGTGCATGCTGGGTCAGTGATGTCGCAAGGGGGCAGGGCCACCAGGTGCCTGCCCGCACCTTACCTATTTAAGAACTGTCAGACAGAGGAGCGGGCAGTCGGTGGTTAGCCTTTGACAAGTGCAGGGCCGACTTAATAGCACCATGGGCCCCTGGGCAAAGAAATGCTCTGGGGCCCCTACTATGATGACAGTGCAGACAAACAGACATCAAGTAGGTAGGAGGCAGACTGCCTCCCCTGTGTATCTATCACACTCAGTGCCATCATGGGGCCCCCAATTTCAGGGCAGCGTGGGCTCAAGGACCAGCTGCTTTGAAAGGTCATGAGCCCCCCTTTCAGCTAGGGTCCCTGGGCAGTGCCCGGGTGTGCCCTCTCATTAAGACAGCCCTGGACGAGTGCAGAGCTTTTTTTATCATTTTTTTGGGGTCCGGCGGCACGGCGGGCGTTGTGATTCACGACGGATCTACATCGGGGGACGATGTATTTTTATTTTTTTGAAAGAACTTGTCAAAAACGGTGTGTTTCTTTCCTTATTGCCTTATTTTGGGGGGGGGGTGAGTAGGCGTACGATGTTCACCCCTACTCATTCACAAAAGGGGGGGGCAGGACCTGGGGGACTCCTTGCTTCTAGATTTCAATAAGACCCCCGCCCACAGACCCCCACAATCACCGCCCAGGGACAAGGTGCTTTGGGGTGGGGTGGGATAAGGGGGGGAGCGCATGGGCATGCAACCTGGTATGGTTCAGGAGGGGGGGAGAGGGCTCATTCTTCCCCTCCCCCTTCCCTTTCCTGACCTGTCTGGCTCCATGCTTGGATAAGGGTCTGATATGAATTTGAAGGGGGGGGCACACCATTTAAATGTTTTGGGGGTTTTTGGCATGGGGCTCCCCTCCAATCCATACCATGAAAAAGTCCCAAATTGTAAAGGCTTATGTGCAAGTTGTTGGCCATAAAAAGGGTATGGGGGTCCGGGTACTGCGTGCCAGTCCGGAATTCCGCGCCTGCGGCACCCGCGGACCCGATCGCCGCCGGTGTCCCGCGATCGGTCACCGGAGCTGAAGAACGGGGAGAGGTGAGTGTAAACACACCTTCCCTGTTCTTCATTGTGGCAGTGTCAGTGATCGTCTGTTCCCTGATATAGGGAAAGACGATCACTGACGTCACCCGCCCCCCTACAGTTAGAAACACATATGAGGTCACACATAACCCCTACAGCGCCCTCTAGTGGTTAACTCCTAAACTGCAATTGTAATTTTCACAGTAATCTGTGTATTTTTATAGCACTTTTTGCTGTGAAAAATGAAAATGGTCCCAAAAATGTGTCAAAATTGTCCGATGTGTCCGCCATAATGTCGCAATCACGAAAAAAATCGCTGATCGCCGTCATTAGTAGTAAAAAAAAAAAAATATTAATAAAAATGCAATAAAACGTTCCCCTATTTTGTAAACGCTATAACTTTTGGGCAAACCAATCAATAAACGCTTATTGCCAAAAATATGTAGAAGAATACGTATCGGCCAAAACTGAGGAGAAAATTATTTATTTTTTTAATATATTTTTGGGGGATATTTATTATAGCAAAAAGTAAAAAATATTGAATTTTTTTCAAAATTGTCGCTCTATTTTCGTTTTATAGCGCAAAAAATAAAAACCGCAGAGGTGATCAAATACCACCAAAAGAAAGTTCTGTTTGTGGGAAAAAAGGACGCCAATTTTGTTTGGGAGCCACGTTGCACGACCACGCAATTGTCAGTTAAAGCGACGCAGTGCTGAATCACAAAAAGGGGCCAGGTCCTTTACCTGCATAATGGTCCGGGTCTTAAGTGGTTAAAGACGCATCGGCCGGCTTCCCGGGCCTGCTCCTTAACAGCCAGCTATTTACAATGCGTTTATAGAGGAAAAAATGCATGAAAACTGCATGCAAGAACGCATCAAAAACGCAAAACACACCTGAAAACCGTTTTAATGGCAACCGCATAGATGCGCACCTAGTTTCCGTGTGTATGGCTGAGATAGGGATATTCAGTTAAGAGTTTGGTTGGAGTTCCCCCTTAAGAGCCACAGAACTGTATGCTATATATGGACCGGATTCACAGACATCGGCTCATATTTATGCCGCCGTAGCGTATCTCTTTTACGCTACGCCGGCTCAGCGCGCAGAGGCAAGCATGGAATTCACAAAGCAAATGCTCCCAACTCTGCGCCGGCGTAGCGTATATTTCGTAGGCGTAAGGCAGCGTAAGTGGAAGTAGCTGGAAGTGGGCGTGATCCATGCTAATGAAGCGTGACCCCCATGCAAATGATGGGCCGGGCGCCAGACAAGTACTTAAAATGAACTGCGCATGTGTCGGGACGTGGACGTATCCCCGTGCGCATGCGCACAACCACGTTGGACCAACTGCCTAAGATACGCCGGATCACTGTGTACGCCGTGAACGTAACCTACGCCCAGCCAGACCCACGTCGGCCCGTATTCACAGACGTCCAACGTACAATACGTAGGCTTGTGTTCCCTGGTCCATACCTTTGCATGGGTTGCGCCCTCATCTATGGGGAATAATTTTACGCCGGACGTAAAACTTACGCAAACCGCGTAAATCATGCGCCGGGCGCAAGTTCGTTCGTGAATCGCCGTATCTCCCTCATTTGCATATTTGAATAGAAAATCAATGGGAGCGCCACATGCGCCCAGCGTAAATATGCGCCCACTCTACGCCGGCGTAGGCAAGTTACGTCGGTGGGGTGAAGTCTGTTTTTAGGCGTATCTCAGTTTGTGGGTCCGGCGCACAGATACGACGGCGCATATTTGTACTTACGCGGCACTTTGTGAATCCGGGCCAATATATGTGTCTAAATTGTATCGGGATTACATTTTTGTTACAATAAATTTTCTGTTTGTTACATTGAAAAAAAAATTGTTACATTAAATCCTGTTTACAGATCTCTGCCTGCACTTGCGGGATCTCGGAGGCAAATCGGCGCGGTGGACGAGGCCGCTGCGGCTCTTTTTTAGCCATGGCTTGTACCCATGTGGGAGTCCCATAAAAAGATTAATGGGTCAATTACTACCTCAGCGTTACTAATGTGACCTTCGCTGCGAGCCAACGCAACCGTCCCGTCTCCCGTTACACGGAATGATTTAGCGCAGAGTTATCGAGGACTCGTGGTCTCAGGCGGATTATCTTGGTGGGGGGACAGATGAAAACTCCATCAAGGGGAAGGGTTGCAGGGAGAGGGGCGGGGGGGCATGCATCCAGGAAGATGTGCAGAGCCGCAGGGTGCGTCCTCCTATTACCAGCACAGTCTTATCTATGGTGGAAGTGTATCTAAACCTAAAAACAAAAATGTATCATATCCCAGCTTAACAGGCCTTAGATGTGGTGGCTGCACTAGTTTTCCCTTTATTTTCACCTGGCGATCCAGCAAAATTGCCGGCAAAAGGAAAAAAAAAAATCGGGAAAAACCATGTATAGAACCTGCTGCAGCAAAACTGAAATTTCTAAAGAAAAAAATACATAAAAATTGACTCGCGGATAGCTAACTTCCACTCCTAGGGTGACGACGCTTACTCGCTGTACTGTATCTCTGGAGGGCAGGGGCGTGGCTAGGTCTACAAAAGATCTGGGGCTAGAGCTCATAGGAGCGACGTAAAGAAAATCATACGCTTAGGCGGGCATACACATGTATATAATACATTACATTATATATTATCATTACATCAGGGTCCCCAGAGAGCCCCCCTTACATCAGGGTCCCCAGAAAGTCCACCCCTGACATCAGGGTCACCTGAGAGCTGTCTCCAAACATCAGGGTCCCAAGAGAGCCCCCTAAACATCAGGGTCCCCAGAGAGCCCCCCTTACATCAGAAGTCCCCAGAGAGCCTCCCTCTTGCATTAGGATCCCTAGAGAACCTCCTCCACTTACATCAGGATCCCCAGAGAACCTCCTCCACTTACATCAGGATCCCCAGAGAACCTCCTCCACTTACATCAGGATCCCCAGAGAACCTCCTCCACTTACATCAGGATCCCTAGAGAACCTCCTCCACTTAAATCAGGATCCCTAGAGAACCTCCTCCACCTACATCAGGATCCCTAGAGAACCTCTTCCACTTACATCAGGATCCCTAGAGAACCTCCTCCACTTAAATCAGGATCCCTAGAGAACCTCCTCCACCTACATCAGGATCCCTAGAGAACCTCTTCCACTTACATCAGGATCCCCAGAGAACCTCCTCCACTTACATCAGGATCCCCAGAGAACCTCCTCCACTTACATCAGGATCCCCACTTACATCAGGATCCCTAGAGAACCTTCTCCGCTTACATCAGGATCCCTAGAAAACCTCCTCCACTTACATCAGGATCCCCAGAGAACCTCCTCCACTTACATCAGGATCCCTAGAGAACCTCCTCCACTTAAATCAGGATCCCTAGAGAACCTCCTCCACCTACATCAGGATCCCTAGAGAACCTCCTCCACTTACATCAGGATCCCTAGAGAACCTCCTCCACTTACATCAGGATCCCCAGAGAACCTCCTCCACTTACATCAGGATCCCCAGAGAACCTCCTTCACTTACATCAGGATCCCCACTTACATCAGGATCCCTAGAGAACCTTCTCCGCTTACATCAGGATCCCTAGAAAACCTCCTCCACTTACATCAGGATCCCTAGAGAACCTCCTCCACTTACATCAGGATCCCCAGAGAACCTCCTCCACTTACATCAGGATCCCCAGAGAACCTCCTCCACTTACATCAGGATCCCCAGAGAACCTCCTCCACTTACATCAGGATCCCTAGAGAAAACCTCCACCACTTACATCAGGATCCCTAGAGAACTTCCTCCACTTACATCAGGATCCCTAGAGAACCTCCTCCACTTACATCAGGATCCCCAGAGAACCTCCTCCACTTACATCAGGATCCCCAGAGAACCTCCTCCACTTACATCAGGATCCCCAGAGAACCTCCTCCACTTACATCAGGATCCCCAGAGAACCTCCTCCACTTACATCAGGATCCCCAGAGAACCTCCTCCACTTACATCAGGATCCCCAGAGAACCTCCTCCACTTTAGGCATGTGCAAAAGTGAAAAATTTGTTTCGTTTCGTTTCGTTTCGTTTCAATTCGTCATTTAATAAATTTCGTTAAGTTAGGTTTGTTACATGTGTTGAATTCGTTTTCGGAATTCGTACGTTTTCGACCGAATTTCGAAAAATACGGTCGAAATCGAAAATATTTCGACCGGTTTTCGAATTCGTTCGTTTTCGACCGAATTTCGAAAAAAATCGGTCGAAATCGAAAATATTTCAACCAGATTAGAAAACAAATAGTCTCTTTTCTAATAGAATTTTTTTCGAATTAAATTCGAAAATATTTTTTTTTTTTTTTTTTTTTTTTTTTTTTTTTTTCGAATTCCGATCGAATTTAGTCCGCGGGTATTCGATTCGGAATTCGAAAAAAAAAACGATTTCGACCATTTTTTTTTTTTTTCGAAATTCGGTCGAAAATGAACGAATTCCGAAAACGGTCGAAATTTTTCGTTATTATAGCAATTCGGAAATTCGTATGCATCCGAATGTCCGAATAATGGAAAATTCGTCCGAATTTCGATTCGGAACGAAACGAAATGCACATGCCTACTCCACTTACATCAGGATCCCCAGAGAACCTCCTCCACTTACATCAGGATCCCTAGAGAACCTCCTCCACTTACATCAGGATCCCTAGAGAACCTCCTCCACTTACATCAGGATCCCCAGAGAACCTCCTCCACTTACATCAGGATCCCCAGAGAACCTCCTCCACTTACATCAAGATCCCTAGAGAACCTCCTCCACTTACATCAGGATCCCTAGAGAACCTCCTCCACCTACATCAGGATCCCTAGAGAACCTTCTCCACTTACATCAGGATCCCTAGAGAACCTCCTCCACTTACATCAGGATCCCTAGAGAACCTCTTCCACTTACATCAGGATCCCCAGAGAACCTCCTCCACTTACATCAGGATCCCCAGAGAACCTCCTCCACTTACATCAGGATCCCCAGAGAACCTCCTCCACTTACATCAGGATCCCTAGAGAACCTCCTCCACCTACATCAGGATCCCTAGAGAACCTTCTCCACCTACATCAGGATCCCTAGAGAACCTCCTCCACTTACATCAGGATCCCCAGTGAACCTCTTCCACTTACATCAGGATCCCCAGAGAACCTCCTCCACTTACATCAGGATCCCCAGAGAACCTCCTCCACTTACATCAAGATCCCTAGAGAACCTCCTCCACTTACATCAGGATCCCTAGAGAACCTCCTCCACCTACATCAGGATCCCCAGAGAACCTCCTCCACTTACATCAAGATCCCTAGAGAACCTCCTCCACTTACATCAGGATCCCCAGAGAACCTCCTCCACTTACATCAGGATCCCCAGAGAACCTCCTCCACTTACATCAAGATCCCTAGAGAACCTCCTCCACTTACATCAGGATCCCTAGAGAACCTCCTCCACCTACATCAGGATCCCTAGAGAACCTTCTCCACTTACATCAGGATCCCTAGAGAACCTCCTCCACTTACATCAGGATCCCTAGAGAACCTCCTCCACTTACATCAGGATCCCTAGAGAACCTCCTCCACCTACATCAGGATCCCTAGAGAACCTTCTCCACTTACATCAGGATCCCTAGAGAACCTCCTCCACTTACATCAGGATCCCCAGTGAACCTCTTCCACTTACATCAGGATCCCCAGAGAACCTCCTCCACTTACATCAGGATCCCCAGAGAACCTCCTCCACTTACATCAGGATCCCCAGAGAACCTCCTCCACTTACATCAGGATCCCTAGAGAACCTCCTCCACTTACATCAGGATCCCCAGAGAACCTCCTCCACTTACATCAGGATCCCCAGAGAACCTCCTCCACTTACAGTACATCAGGATCCCCAGAGAACCTCCTCCACTTACATCAGGATCCCTAGAGAACCTCCTCCACTTACATCAGGATTCACAGCAGTGGTGGCTGGTGCTCCAAATTTTTTGGGGGCGCAAACAAACGAAAAAAAACAAAACAATTGCAGCCTCACTGTGCCCATCAAACGTAGCTACTGTGCCCATCAATTGCAACCACTGTGCCCATCAAAGGCAGCCACTGTGCCCATCAAATGCAGCCACTGTGCCATCAATTGTCACCACTGTGCCATCATTGATAGCCACTGTGCCCATAAATTGTCACCACTGTGCCATGCCATCAAACGCAGCCACTGTGCCATCAATTGTCGCCACTGTGCCCATCAATTGTCACCACTGTGCCATGCCATCAAATGCAGACACTGTGCCATCAATTGTCGCCACTGAGCCAATCAATTGTCACCACTCTGCCCATCAATTGTCACCACTGTGCCATGTCAAACGAAGCCAATGTGCCATCAAACGCAGCCACTGTGCCATGCCATCAAGCGCAGCCACTGTGCCATCAATTGTCACCACTGTGCCCAGCAATTGTCACCATTATGCCATGCCATCAAACGCAGCCACTGTGCCATCAGTTGTGTCACCACTGTGCCCAGCAATTGTCGCCACTGTGCCCATCAATTTTCGCCACTGTGCCCTGTAAAATGTTTACCAGATGGTCACCAGTCATCTCTATGACAGTCAGAGGCCCGGGCGTGACGTTGTGATGTCACGCCGGGGTACCCGGAAGTAAACAAAGCCGCAATCGCGGCTGTCAGCATGAGATTACAAGGGATGTTTACATTCCTTGTAATAGGAATAAAAGTGATATATATATTTTTTTTTTAAGTGTAAAAATAAAAAAAATGAAGTAAAATAAAATTGAAAATGATTTTTTTTTTTTAAACGCCCCTGTCCCCGGTGAAATAGTAACCTGTAAAAAAAAAATTGAAACGTCGCCTATGAAGATTTTTAAGTTCCGAAGTTTGGCGCCATTCCATGAGTGTGCTCAATTTTAAAGTGTGACATGTTAGGTATCTATTTACTCGGTGTAACTTCATCTTTCACATTATGCAAAAAAAATTGGGCTAACTTTACTGTTTGGTTATTTTTTAAATCATGAAACGTTTATTTTTTCCCCCAAAAAAGGCGTTCGAAAAATGATTGCGCAAAAAAAAAGTTGCAATGACCGCCATTTTATTTACTCTCCAGTTTTAGTAAATCAACCCCTTTCAAAAGACTCACTATACCTTTCAGAAAATATCTTGGGGTGTTTGATTTCCAAAATGGGGTCATTACACAGACATGTGTAATTAATGCCCCTAGAATGCCTGAAGGTGCTCCTTGGATTTTTTATTTATTTTGGCACGGACCTCTGCTTTAACCACTTCAGGCCCGCGCTACCGTCGGATGACGGCAACAGCGCGGGCCTGAATATCCGACATGCCGTTATTTGACGGCATGTCATTCAGGCGTTCCCAGCGCGCGCTGTAGAGCGCGCTGCGGGGAAGCCCTGTGTTGTCCGTGTCCCTTGGACACGGCCAATCACAGATCGCGGCGAACGGCCAATCAGAGTGGCCGTTTGCGATGCGATCTGTGGGCCAATGAGAGATGATCTCTCATAGATCATCTCTCATTGCCGTTTTACACAGAGACAGCGTCCTGTCTCTGGAGAGGAGGAGCCCGATCTGTGTTCCTTCTTACATAGGGACACAAATCGGTCACCCCCCCCCAGTCACCCCCCCTCCCCCCACAGTTAGAACACACCTAGCATACACATTTAACCCCTTCCTCACCCCCTAGTGTTAACCCCTTCGATGCCAGTCACATTTATACTGTAATTAGTGCATATTTATAGCACTGATCGCAGTATAAATGTGAATGGCGCCAAAAATGTGTCAAAAGTGTCCGATGTGTCCGCCATAACGTCGCAGTACCAATAAAAATCGCACATCGCCGCCATTTCTAGTAAAAAAAAAAATAAAAAAAAATAATAATTCTCTCCCCTATTTTGTAAGCGCTATAACTTTTGCGCAAACCAGTTGCTTATTGCGATTTTTTTTTTTTACCAAAAATATGTAGAAAAATACGCATCGCCCTAAACTGAGAAAAAAAAAATGTGTTTTTTTTTTAAATTGGGATATTTATTATAGCAACAAGTAAAAGATATTGTATTTTTCTTCAAAATTGTCGCTCTTTTTTGTTTATAGCGCAAAAAATAAAAATCGCACAGGCGATCAAATACCACCAAAAGAAAGCTCTACTTGTGGGGGAAAAAAGGACGTCAATTTTGTTTGGGAGCCGCGTCGCACGACCGCGCAATTGTCAGTTAAAGCGACGCATTGCCGCAAGCTGAAAGTTTACCTGGGCAGGAGGGGGGGTGTAAGTGCCCAGTATGCAAGTGGTTAACATCATCTTTCCCAATATAGAAAAAAATGGTGCTGGCTCTGCTGTTATTTTATTTATTTTTTATTTAAAAGGGTGAATTTTTTTTCCCCGAAAAATTGTGCTTGTAAGACCGCTGCGCAAATATGGCGTGACATAAAGTATTGCAACGACCGCCATTTTTATTCTCTAGAGTGCCTGAAAAATATATATATTTATATAATGTTTGGGGGTTCTAAGTAATTTTCTAGCAAAAAAATAAATATATTTTAACTTATAGACAACAAATCTCAAAAAGAGTCTCGGTCCAGAAATGTAACGATTTATTTAATTTTTTTTTTCTCCTGAATACCATCACAATTCTTTTCGTAGAAGTGTTAAATCCCCCCCCCCCCCCCCCCCCCCCACCTACGGACACTCCGCCTACAGAAGGAATATTTTTTTCTGCAGGGGACAGAGCTGTACCCAATAATAAAATAAGAAAAAAAAATGTCAGAAGCGAAGTGTTTATGTGGCCTGCAGAGGAGAGAAGTCCTGCTGGCGGCGGTCCAGCGGCGGAGGGGAGAAGTGGGGCAGATTGCCGCGAATCCTCGCCACCTCGAGACTGTTAATGTCCAGTGTGTGCTTTGGCATCGGACGCTGAGGATGTGCAGACAGCAGCCAGCTGAGAACGCGCGGCGGTGGGGGGGCGGATGGGAGACATTAGCACATGGAGACGGCAGACATGTGCTGGACGGTGGCGGATCGAGGCGGCGCTGCCTGACACCCACGAAAAAAAAAAGACTTTTTATGGACTGATATTGACAGATGTCACTTGTTTGAACTTCCTAAATCTTCTGTGTTAGTAAAAATTTTCGGCTTGATATGACCAGAGCCAATAATATCTTAGTTAGGATCACCACCACATCAGTCATTGTGTCCCTGATCACCACCACATCAGTCATTGTGTCCCTGATCACCACCACATCAGTCATTGTGTCCCTGATCACCGCCACATCAGTCATTGTGTCCCTGATCACCGCCACATCAGTCATAGTGTCCCTGATCACCGCCACATCAGTCATAGTGTCCCTGATCACCACCACATCAGTCATAGTGTCCCTGATCACCGCCACATCAGTCATAGTGTCCCTGATCACCGCCACATCAGTCATAGTGTCCCTGATCACCACCACATCAGTCATTGTGTCCCTGATCACCACCACGGCCGGTCGTATTGTCCCTTAAACCGCCACATCAGTCATAGTGTCCCTGATCACCGCCACATCAGTCATAGTGTCCCTGATCACCGCCACATCAGTCATAGTGTCCCTGATCACCGCCACATCAGTCATAGTGTCCCTGATCACCCCCACATCAGTCATAGTGTCCCTGATCACCGCCACATCAGTCATAGTGTCCCTGATCACCGCCACATCAGTCATAGTGTCCCTGATCACCGCCACATCAGTCATAGTGTCCCTGATCACCCCCACATCAGTCATAGTGTCCCTGATCACCGCCACATCAGTCATAGTGTCCCTGATCACCGCCACATCAGTCATAGTGTCCCTGATCACCGCCACATCAGTCATAGTGTCCCTGATCTCCGCCACATCAGTCATAGTGTCCCTGATCACCGCCACATCAGTCACAGGGTCCCTGATCACCGCCACATCAGTCATAGTGTCCCTGATCACCGCCACATCAGTCACAGGGTCCCTGATCACCGCCACATCAGTCATTGTGTCCCTGATCACCGCCACATCAGTCACAGGGTCCCTGATCACCGCCACATCAGTCATAGTGTCCCTGATCACCGCCACATCAGTCATAGTGTCCCTGATCACCCCCACATCAGTCATAGTGTCCCTGATCACCCCCACATCAGTCATAGTGTCCCTGATCACCCCCACATCAGTCATAGTGTCCCTGATCACCCCCACATCAGTCATAGTGTCCCTGATCACCGCCACATCAGTCATAGTGTCCCTGATCACCGCCACATCAGTCATAGTGTCCCTGATCACCGCCACATCAGTCATAGTGTCCCTGATCACCGCCACATTAGTCATTGTGTCCCTGATCACCGACACATCAGTCATAGTGTCCCTGATCACCGCCACATCAGTCATAGTGTCCCTGATCACCGCCACGGCCAGTCGTATTGTCCCTTAAACCGTCACATCAGTCATAGTGTCCCTGATCACCGCCACATCAGTCATAGTGTCCCTGATCACCGCCACATCAGTCATAGTGTCCCTGATCACCGCCACATCAGTCATAGTGTCCCTGATCACCGCCACGGCCGGTCGTATTGTCCCTTAAACCGTCATATCAGTCATAGTGTCCCTGATCACCGCCACATCAGTCACAGGGTCCCTAATCACCGCCACATCAGTCACAGGGTCCCTGATCACCGCCACATCAGTCATAGTGTCCCTGATCACCGCCACATCAGTCATAGTGTCCCTGATCACCGCCACATCAGTCACAGGGTCCCTGATCACCGCCACATCAGTCATAGTGTCCCTGATCACCGCCACATCAGTCATAGTGTCCCTGATCACCGCCACATCAGTCACAGGGTCCCTGATCACCGCCACATCAGTCACAGGGTCCCTGATCATCGCCACATCAGTCACAGGGTCCCTGATCACCGCCACATCAGTCACAGGGTCCCTGATCACCGCCACATCAGTCATAGTGTCCCTGATCACCCCCACATCAGTCACAGGGTCCCTGATCACCGCCACATCAGTCATAGTGTCCCTGATCACCGCCACATCAGTCATAGTGTCCCTGATCACCGCCACATCAGTCATAGTGTCCCTGATCACCGCCACATCAGTCATAGTGTCCCTGATCACCGCCACATCAGTCATAGTGTCCCTGATCACCGCCACATCAGTCATAGTGTCCCTGATCACCGCCACATCAGTCATAGTGTCCCTGATCACCGCCACATCAGTCATAGTGTCCCTGATCACCGCCACATCAGTCATAGTGTCCCTGATCACCGCCACATCAGTCATAGTGTCCCTGATCACCGCCACATCAGTCATAGTGTCCCTGATCACCGCCACATCAGTCATAGTGTCCCTGATCACCGCCACATCAGTCATAGTGTCCCTGATCACCGCCACATCAGTCATTGTGTCCCTGATCACCGCCACATCAGTCATAGTGTCCCTGATCACCACCACATCAGTCATTGTGTCCCTGATCACCGCCACATCAGTCATAGTGTCCCTGATCACCACCACATCAGTCACAGGGTCCCTGATCACCGCCACATCAGTCATTGTGTCCCTGATCACCGCCACATCAGTCATAGTGTCCCTGATCACCGCCACATCAGTCATAGTGTCCCTGATCACCGCCACATCAGTCATAGTGTCCTTGATCACCGCCACATCAGTCATAGTGTCCCTGATCACCGCCACATCAGTCATAGTGTCCCTGATCACCGCCACATCAGTCATAGTGTCCCTGATCACCGCCACATCAGTCATAGTGTCCCTGATCACCGACACATCAGTCATAGTGTCCCTGATCACCGCCACATCAGTCATAGTGTCCCTGATCACCGCCACGGCCGGTCGTATTGTCCCTTAAACCGCCACATCAGTCACAGGGTCCCTGATCACCGTCACATCAGTCACAGGGTCCCTGATCACCGCCACATCAGTCATAGTGTCCCTGATCACCGCCACATCAGTCACAGGGTCCCTAATCACCCCCACATCAGTCACAGGGTCCCTGATCACCGCCACATCAGTCATAGTGTCCCTGATCACCGCCACATCAGTCATAGTGTCCCTGATCACCGCCACATCAGTCACAGGGTCCCTAATCACCCCCACATCAGTCACAGGGTCCCTGATCACCGCCACATCAGTCATAGTGTCCCTGATCACCGCCACATCAGTCATAGTGTCCCTGATCACCGCCACATCAGTCATAGTGTCCCTGATCACCGCCACGGCCGGTCGTATTGTCCCTTAAACCGCCACATCAGTCACAGGGTCCCTGATCACCGTCACATCAGTCACAGCCACATCAGGTCCCTGATCACCGCCACATCAGTCATAGTGTCCCTGATCACCGCCACATCAGTCACAGGGTCCCTAATCACCCCCACATCAGTCACAGGGTCCCTGATCACCGCCACATCAGTCATAGTGTCCCTGATCACCGCCACATCAGTCATAGTGTCCCTGATCACCGCCACATCAGTCACAGGGTCCCTAATCACCCCCACATCAGTCACAGGGTCCCTGATCACCGCCACATCAGTCATAGTGTCCCTGATCACCGCCACATCAGTCATAGTGTCCCTGATCACCGCCACATCAGTCATAGTGTCCCTGATCACCGCCACATCAGTCATAGTGTCCCTGATCACCGCCACATCAGTCATAGTGTCCCTGATCACCGCCACATCAGTCATAGTGTCCCTGATCACCGCCACATCAGTCATAGTGTCCCTGATCACCGCCACATCAGTCATAGTGTCCCTGATCACCGCCACATCAGTCATAGTGTCCCTGATCACCGCCACATCAGTCACAGGGTCCCTGATCACCGTCACATCAGTCACAGGGTCCCTGATCACCGCCACATCAGTCATAGTGTCCCTGATCACCGCCACATCAGTCATAGTGTCCCTGATCACCGCCACATCAGTCACAGGGTCCCTGATCACCGTCACATCAGTCACAGGGTCCCTGATCACCGCCACATCAGTCATAGTGTCCCTGATCACCGCCACATCAGTCACAGGGTCCCTAATCACCCCCACATCAGTCACAGGGTCCCTGATCACCGCCACATCAGTCATAGTGTCCCTGATCACCGCCACATCAGTCATAGTGTCCCTGATCACCGCCACATCAGTCACAGGGTCCCTGACCACCACCACATCAGTCATAGTGTCCCTGATCACCGCCACATCAGTCATTGTGTCCCTGATCACCGCCACATCAGTCATAGTGTCCCTGATCACCGCCACATCAGTCATAGTGTCCCTGATCACCGCCACATCAGTCATAGTGTCCCTGATCACCGCCACATCAGTCATTGTGTCCCTGATCACCGCCACATCAGTCATAGTGTCCCTGATCACCACCACATCAGTCATTGTGTCCCTGATCACCGCCACATCAGTCATAGTGTCCCTGATCACCGCCACGGCCGGTCGTATTGTCCCTTAAACCGTCATATCAGTCATAGTGTCCCTGATCACCGCCACATCAGTCATAGTGTCCCTGATCACCGCCACATCAGTCATAGTGTCCCTGATCACCGCCACATCAGTCATAGTGTCCCTGATCACCACCACATCAGTCATTGTGTCCCTGATCACCGCCACATCAGTCATAGTGTCCCTGATCACCGCCACATCAGTCATAGTGTCCCTGATCACCGCCACATCAGTCATTGTGTCCCTGATCACCGCCACATCAGTCATAGTGTCCCTGATCACCACCACATCAGTCATTGTGTCCCTGATCACCGCCACATCAGTCATAGTGTCCCTGATCACCACCACATCAGTCACAGGGTCCCTGATCACCGCCACATCAGTCATTGTGTCCCTGATCACCGCCACATCAGTCATAGTGTCCCTGATCACCGCCACATCAGTCATAGTGTCCCTGATCACCGCCACATCAGTCATAGTGTCCCTGATCACCGCCACATCAGTCATAGTGTCCCTGATCACCGCCACATCAGTCATAGTGTCCCTGATCACCGCCACATCAGTCATAGTGTCCCTGATCACCGCCACATCAGTCATAGTGTCCCTGATCACCGACACATCAGTCATAGTGTCCCTGATCACCGCCACATCAGTCATAGTGTCCCTGATCACCGCCACGGCCGGTCGTATTGTCCCTTAAACCGCCACATCAGTCACAGGGTCCCTGATCACCGTCACATCAGTCACAGGGTCCCTGATCACCGCCACATCAGTCATAGTGTCCCTGATCACCGCCACATCAGTCACAGGGTCCCTAATCACCCCCACATCAGTCACAGGGTCCCTGATCACCGCCACATCAGTCATAGTGTCCCTGATCACCGCCACATCAGTCATAGTGTCCCTGATCACCGCCACATCAGTCACAGGGTCCCTAATCACCCCCACATCAGTCACAGGGTCCCTGATCACCGCCACATCAGTCATAGTGTCCCTGATCACCGCCACATCAGTCATAGTGTCCCTGATCACCGCCACATCAGTCATAGTGTCCCTGATCACCGCCACATCAGTCATAGTGTCCCTGATCACCGCCACATCAGTCATAGTGTCCCTGATCACCGCCACATCAGTCATAGTGTCCCTGATCACCGCCACATCAGTCATAGTGTCCCTGATCACCGCCACATCAGTCATAGTGTCCCTGATCACCGCCACATCAGTCATAGTGTCCCTGATCACCGCCACATCAGTCATAGTGTCCCTAATCACCACCACATCAGTCATTGTGTCCCTGATCACCGCCACATCAGTCACAGGGTCCCTAATCACCGCCACATCAGTCATAGTGTCCCTGATCACCGCCACATCAGTCATAGTGTCCCTGATCACCACCACATCAGTCATTGTGTCCCTGATCACCGCCACATCAGTCATAGTGTCCCTGATCACCACCACATCAGTCATTGTGTCCCTGATCACCGCCACATCAGTCATTGTGTCCCTGATCACCGCCACATCAGTCATAGTGTCCCTGATCACCACCACATCAGTCATTGTGTCCCTGATCACCGCCACATCAGTCACAGGGTCCCTAATCACCGCCACATCAGTCATAGTGTCCCTGATCACCGCCACATCAGTCATAGTGTCCCTGATCACCGCCACATCAGTCATTGTGTCCCCGATCACCGCCACATCAGTCATAGTGTCCCTGATCACCGCCACATCAGTCATAGTGTCCCTGATCACCGCCACATCAGTCATAGTGTCCCTGATCACCGCCACATCAGTCATAGTGTCCCTGATCACCGCCACGGCCGGTCGTATTGTCCCTTAAACCGCCACATCAGTCACAGGGTCCCTGATCACCGTCACATCAGTCACAGGGTCCCTGATCACCGCCACATCAGTCATAGTGTCCCTGATCACCGCCACATCAGTCACAGGGTCCCTAATCACCCCCACATCAGTCACAGGGTCCCTGATCACCGCCACATCAGTCATAGTGTCCCTGATCACCGCCACATCAGTCATAGTGTCCCTGATCACCGCCACATCAGTCACAGGGTCCCTAATCACCCCCACATCAGTCACAGGGTCCCTGATCACCGCCACATCAGTCATAGTGTCCCTGATCACCGCCACATCAGTCATAGTGTCCCTGATCACCGCCACATCAGTCATAGTGTCCCTGATCACCGCCACATCAGTCATAGTGTCCCTGATCACCGTCACATCAGTCACAGGGTCCCTGATCACCGCCACATCAGTCATAGTGTCCCTGATCACCGCCACATCAGTCACAGGGTCCCTAATCACCCCCACATCAGTCACAGGGTCCCTGATCACCGCCACATCAGTCATAGTGTCCCTGATCACCGCCACATCAGTCATAGTGTCCCTGATCACCGCCACATCAGTCACAGGGTCCCTAATCACCCCCACATCAGTCACAGGGTCCCTGATCACCGCCACATCAGTCATAGTGTCCCTGATCACCGCCACATCAGTCATAGTGTCCCTGATCACCGCCACATCAGTCATAGTGTCCCTGATCACCGCCACATCAGTCATAGTGTCCCTGATCACCGCCACGGCCGGTCGTATTGTCCCTTAAACCGCCACATCAGTCACAGGGTCCCTGATCACCGTCACATCAGTCACAGGGTCCCTGATCACCGCCACATCAGTCATAGTGTCCCTGATCACCGCCACATCAGTCACAGGGTCCCTAATCACCCCCACATCAGTCACAGGGTCCCTGATCACCGCCACATCAGTCATAGTGTCCCTGATCACCGCCACATCAGTCATAGTGTCCCTGATCACCGCCACATCAGTCACAGGGTCCCTAATCACCCCCACATCAGTCACAGGGTCCCTGATCACCGCCACATCAGTCATAGTGTCCCTGATCACCGCCACATCAGTCATAGTGTCCCTGATCACCGCCACATCAGTCATAGTGTCCCTGATCACCGCCACATCAGTCATAGTGTCCCTGATCACCGCCACATCAGTCATAGTGTCCCTGATCACCGCCACATCAGTCATAGTGTCCCTGATCACCGCCACATCAGTCATAGTGTCCCTGATCACCGCCACATCAGTCATAGTGTCCCTGATCACCGCCACATCAGTCATAGTGTCCCTAATCACCACCACATCAGTCATTGTGTCCCTGATCACCGCCACATCAGTCACAGGGTCCCTAATCACCGCCACATCAGTCATAGTGTCCCTGATCACCGCCACATCAGTCATAGTGTCCCTGATCACCACCACATCAGTCATTGTGTCCCTGATCACCGCCACATCAGTCATAGTGTCCCTGATCACCACCACATCAGTCATAGTGTCCCTGATCACCGCCACATCAGTCACAGGGTCCCTGACCACCACCACATCAGTCATAGTGTCCCTGATCACCGCCACATCAGTCATTGTGTCCCTGATCACCGCCACATCAGTCATAGTGTCCCTGATCACCGCCACATCAGTCATAGTGTCCCTGATCACCGCCACATCAGTCATAGTGTCCCTGATCACCGCCACATCAGTCATTGTGTCCCTGATCACCGCCACATCAGTCATAGTGTCCCTGATCACCACCACATCAGTCATTGTGTCCCTGATCACCGCCACATCAGTCATAGTGTCCCTGATCACCGCCACGGCCGGTCGTATTGTCCCTTAAACCGTCATATCAGTCATAGTGTCCCTGATCACCGCCACATCAGTCATAGTGTCCCTGATCACCGCCACATCAGTCATAGTGTCCCTGATCACCGCCACATCAGTCATAGTGTCCCTGATCACCACCACATCAGTCATAGTGTCCCTGATCACCGCCACATCAGTCATAGTGTCCCTGATCACCGCCACATCAGTCATAGTGTCCCTAATCACCACCACATCAGTCATTGTGTCCCTGATCACCGCCACATCAGTCACAGGGTCCCTAATCACCGCCACATCAGTCATAGTGTCCCTGATCACCGCCACATCAGTCATAGTGTCCCTGATCACCACCACATCAGTCATTGTGTCCCTGATCACCGCCACATCAGTCATAGTGTCCCTGATCACCACCACATCAGTCATAGTGTCCCTGATCACCGCCACATCAGTCATAGTGTCCCTGATCACCGCCACATCAGTCACAGGGTCCCTAATCACCCCCACATCAGTCACAGGGTCCCTGATCACCGCCACATCAGTCATAGTGTCCCTGATCACCGCCACATCAGTCATAGTGTCCCTGATCACCGCCACATCAGTCATAGTGTCCCTGATCACCGCCACATCAGTCACAGGGTCCCTAATCACCCCCACATCAGTCACAGGGTCCCTGATCACCGCCACATCAGTCATAGTGTCCCTGATCACCGCCACATCAGTCATAGTGTCCCTGATCACCGCCACATCAGTCATAGTGTCCCTGATCACCGCCACATCAGTCATAGTGTCCCTGATCACCGCCACGGCCGGTCGTATTGTCCCTTAAACCGCCACATCAGTCACAGGGTCCCTGATCACCGTCACATCAGTCACAGGGTCCCTGATCACCGCCACATCAGTCATAGTGTCCCTGATCACCGCCACATCAGTCACAGGGTCCCTAATCACCCCCACATCAGTCACAGGGTCCCTGATCACCGCCACATCAGTCATAGTGTCCCTGATCACCGCCACATCAGTCATAGTGTCCCTGATCACCGCCACATCAGTCACAGGGTCCCTAATCACCCCCACATCAGTCACAGGGTCCCTGATCACCGCCACATCAGTCATAGTGTCCCTGATCACCGCCACATCAGTCATAGTGTCCCTGATCACCGCCACATCAGTCATAGTGTCCCTGATCACCGCCACATCAGTCATAGTGTCCCTGATCACCGCCACATCAGTCATAGTGTCCCTGATCACCGCCACATCAGTCATAGTGTCCCTGATCACCGCCACATCAGTCATAGTGTCCCTGATCACCGCCACATCAGTCATAGTGTCCCTGATCACCGCCACATCAGTCATAGTGTCCCTGATCACCGCCACATCAGTCATAGTGTCCCTAATCACCACCACATCAGTCATTGTGTCCCTGATCACCGCCACATCAGTCACAGGGTCCCTAATCACCGCCACATCAGTCATAGTGTCCCTGATCACCGCCACATCAGTCATAGTGTCCCTGATCACCACCACATCAGTCATTGTGTCCCTGATCACCGCCACATCAGTCATAGTGTCCCTGATCACCACCACATCAGTCATTGTGTCCCTGATCACCGCCACATCAGTCATTGTGTCCCTGATCACCGCCACATCAGTCATAGTGTCCCTGATCACCACCACATCAGTCATTGTGTCCCTGATCACCGCCACATCAGTCACAGGGTCCCTAATCACCGCCACATCAGTCATAGTGTCCCTGATCACCGCCACATCAGTCATAGTGTCCCTGATCACCGCCACATCAGTCATTGTGTCCCCGATCACCGCCACATCAGTCATAGTGTCCCTGATCACCGCCACATCAGTCATAGTGTCCCTGATCACCGCCACATCAGTCATAGTGTCCCTGATCACCGCCACATCAGTCATAGTGTCCCTGATCACCGCCACGGCCGGTCGTATTGTCCCTTAAACCGCCACATCAGTCACAGGGTCCCTGATCACCGTCACATCAGTCACAGGGTCCCTGATCACCGCCACATCAGTCATAGTGTCCCTGATCACCGCCACATCAGTCACAGGGTCCCTAATCACCCCCACATCAGTCACAGGGTCCCTGATCACCGCCACATCAGTCATAGTGTCCCTGATCACCGCCACATCAGTCATAGTGTCCCTGATCACCGCCACATCAGTCACAGGGTCCCTAATCACCCCCACATCAGTCACAGGGTCCCTGATCACCGCCACATCAGTCATAGTGTCCCTGATCACCGCCACATCAGTCATAGTGTCCCTGATCACCGCCACATCAGTCATAGTGTCCCTGATCACCGCCACATCAGTCATAGTGTCCCTGATCACCGTCACATCAGTCACAGGGTCCCTGATCACCGCCACATCAGTCATAGTGTCCCTGATCACCGCCACATCAGTCATAGTGTCCCTGATCACCGCCACATCAGTCACAGGGTCCCTAATCACCCCCACATCAGTCACAGGGTCCCTGATCACCGCCACATCAGTCATAGTGTCCCTGATCACCGCCACATCAGTCATAGTGTCCCTGATCACCGCCACATCAGTCATAGTGTCCCTGATCACCGCCACATCAGTCATAGTGTCCCTGATCACCGTCACATCAGTCACAGGGTCCCTGATCACCGCCACATCAGTCATAGTGTCCCTGATCACCGCCACATCAGTCACAGGGTCCCTAATCACCCCCACATCAGTCACAGGGTCCCTGATCACCGCCACATCAGTCATAGTGTCCCTGATCACCGCCACATCAGTCATAGTGTCCCTGATCACCGCCACATCAGTCACAGGGTCCCTAATCACCCCCACATCAGTCACAGGGTCCCTGATCACCGCCACATCAGTCATAGTGTCCCTGATCACCGCCACATCAGTCATAGTGTCCCTGATCACCGCCACATCAGTCATAGTGTCCCTGATCACCGCCACATCAGTCATAGTGTCCCTGATCACCGCCACATCAGTCATAGTGTCCCTGATCACCGCCACATCAGTCATATTGTCCCTTAAACCGCCACATCAGTCACAGGGTCCCTGATCACCGTCACATCAGTCACAGGGTCCCTGATCACCGCCACATCAGTCATAGTGTCCCTGATCACCGCCACATCAGTCACAGGGTCCCTAATCACCCCCACATCAGTCAAAGTGTCCCTGATCACCGCCACATCAGTCATAGTGTCCCTGATCACCGCCACATCAGTCATAGTGTCCCTGATCACCGCCACATCAGTCACAGGGTCCCTAATCACCCCCACATCAGTCACAGGGTCCCTGATCACCGCCACATCAGTCATAGTGTCCCTGATCACCGCCCACATCAGTCATAGTGTCCCTGATCACCGCCACATCAGTCATAGTGTCCCTGATCACCGCCACATCAGTCATAGTGTCCCTGATCACCGCCACATCAGTCATAGTGTCCCTGATCACCGCCACATCAGTCATAGTGTCCCTGATCACCGCCACATCAGTCATAGTGTCCCTGATCACCGCCACATCAGTCATAGTGTCCCTGATCACCGCCACATCAGTCATAGTGTCCCTAATCACCACCACATCAGTCATTGTGTCCCTGATCACCGCCACATCAGTCACAGGGTCCCTAATCACCGCCACATCAGTCATAGTGTCCCTGATCACCGCCACATCAGTCATAGTGTCCCTGATCACCACCACATCAGTCATTGTGTCCCTGATCACCGCCACATCAGTCATAGTGTCCCTGATCACCACCACATCAGTCATTGTGTCCCTGATCACCGCCACATCAGTCATTGTGTCCCTGATCACCGCCACATCAGTCATAGTGTCCCTGATCACCGCCACATCAGTCATAGTGTCCCTGATCACCGCCACATCAGTCATAGTGTCCCTGATCACCGCCACATCAGTCATAGTGTCCCCTGATCACCGCCACATCAGTCATAGTGTCCCTGATCACCGCCACATCAGTCATAGTGTCCCTGATCACCGCCACATCAGTCATAGTGTCCCTGATCACCGCCACACAGGGTCCCTGATCACCGCCATCACCGCCACATCAGTCATAGTGTCCCTGATCACCGCCACATCAGTCACAGGGTCCCTAATCACCCCCACATCAGTCACAGGGTCCCTGATCACCGCCACATCAGTCATAGTGTCCCTGATCACCGCCACATCAGTCATAGTGTCCCTGATCACCGCCACATCAGTCACAGGGTCCCTAATCACCCCCACATCAGTCACAGGGTCCCTGATCACCGCCACATCAGTCATAGTGTCCCTGATCACCGCCACATCAGTCATAGTGTCCCTGATCACCGCCACATCAGTCATAGTGTCCCTGATCACCGCCACATCAGTCATAGTGTCCCTGATCACCGCCACATCAGTCACAGGGTCCCTGATCACCGCCACATCAGTCACAGGGTCCCTGATCATCGCCACATCAGTCACAGGGTCCCTGATCACCGCCACATCAGTCACAGGGTCCCTGATCACCGCCACATCAGTCATAGTGTCCCTGATCACCGCCACATCAGTCATAGTGTCCCTGATCACCGCCACATCAGTCATAGTGTCCCTGATCACCGCCACATCAGTCATAGTGTCCCTGATCACCGCCACATCAGTCATAGTGTCCCTGATCACCTCCACATCAGTCATAGTGTCCCTGATCACCGCCACATCAGTCATAGTGTCCCTGATCACCGCCACATCAGTCATAGTGTCCCTGATCACCCCCACATCAGTCATAGTGTCCCTGATCACCGCCACATCAGTCATAGTGTCCCTGATCACCGCCACATCAGTCATAGTGTCCCTGATCACCGCCACATCAGTCATAGTGTCCCTGATCACCGCCACATCAGTCATTGTGTCCCTGATCACCGACACATCAGTCATAGTGTCCCTGATCACCGCCACATCAGTCATAGTGTCCCTGATCACCGCCACGGCCGGTCGTATTGTCCCTTAAACCGCCACATCAGTCACAGGGTCCCTGATCACCGTCACATCAGTCACAGGGTCCCTGATCACCGCCACATCAGTCATAGTGTCCCTGATCACCGCCACATCAGTCACAGGGTCCCTAATCACCCCCACATCAGTCACAGGGTCCCTGATCACCGCCACATCAGTCATAGTGTCCCTGATCACCGCCACATCAGTCATAGTGTCCCTGATCACCGCCACATCAGTCACAGGGTCCCTAATCACCCCCACATCAGTCACAGGGTCCCTGATCACCGCCACATCAGTCATAGTGTCCCTGATCACCGCCACATCAGTCATAGTGTCCCTGATCACCGCCACATCAGTCATAGTGTCCCTGATCACCGCCACATCAGTCATAGTGTCCCTGATCACCGCCACATCAGTCATAGTGTCCCTGATCACCGCCACATCAGTCATAGTGTCCCTGATCACCGCCACATCAGTCATAGTGTCCCTGATCACCGCCACATCAGTCATAGTGTCCCTGATCACCGCCACATCAGTCATAGTGTCCCTAATCACCACCACATCAGTCATTGTGTCCCTGATCACCGCCACATCAGTCACAGGGTCCCTAATCACCGCCACATCAGTCATAGTGTCCCTGATCACCGCCACATCAGTCATAGTGTCCCTGATCACCACCACATCAGTCATTGTGTCCCTGATCACCGCCACATCAGTCATAGTGTCCCTGATCACCACCACATCAGTCATTGTGTCCCTGATCACCGCCACATCAGTCATAGTGTCCCTGATCACCACCACATCAGTCATTGTGTCCCTGATCACCGCCACATCAGTCATAGTGTCCCTGATCACCGCCACATCAGTCATAGTGTCCCTGATCACCGCCACATCAGTCATTGTGTCCCCGATCACCGCCACATCAGTCATAGTGTCCCTGATCACCGCCACATCAGTCATAGTGTCCCTGATCACCGCCACATCAGTCATAGTGTCCCTGATCACCGCCACATCAGTCATAGTGTCCCTGATCACCGCCACGGCCGGTCGTATTGTCCCTTAAACCGCCACATCAGTCACAGGGTCCCTGATCACCGTCACATCAGTCACAGGGTCCCTGATCACCGCCACATCAGTCATAGTGTCCCTGATCACCGCCACATCAGTCACAGGGTCCCTAATCACCCCCACATCAGTCACAGGGTCCCTGATCACCGCCACATCAGTCATAGTGTCCCTGATCACCGCCACATCAGTCATAGTGTCCCTGATCACCGCCACATCAGTCACAGGGTCCCTAATCACCCCCACATCAGTCACAGGGTCCCTGATCACCGCCACATCAGTCATAGTGTCCCTGATCACCGCCACATCAGTCATAGTGTCCCTGATCACCGCCACATCAGTCATAGTGTCCCTGATCACCGCCACATCAGTCATAGTGTCCCTGATCACCGCCACATCAGTCACAGGGTCCCTGATCACCGCCACATCAGTCACAGGGTCCCTGATCATCGCCACATCAGTCACAGGGTCCCTGATCACCGCCACATCAGTCACAGGGTCCCTGATCACCGCCACATCAGTCATAGTGTCCCTGATCACCGCCACATCAGTCATAGTGTCCCTGATCACCGCCACATCAGTCATAGTGTCCCTGATCACCGCCACATCAGTCATAGTGTCCCTGATCACCGCCACATCAGTCATAGTGTCCCTGATCACCGCCACATCAGTCATAGTGTCCCTGATCACCGCCACATCAGTCATAGTGTCCCTGATCACCGCCACATCAGTCATAGTGTCCCTGATCACCGCCACATCAGTCATAGTGTCCCTGATCACCGCCACATCAGTCATAGTGTCCCTGATCACCCCACATCAGTCATAGTGTCCCTGATCACCCCCACATCAGTCATAGTGTCCCTGATCACCGCCACATCAGTCATAGTGTCCCTGATCACCGCCACATCAGTCATAGTGTCCCTGATCACCGCCACATCAGTCATAGTGTCCCTGATCACCGCCACATCAGTCATTGTGTCCCTGATCACCGACACATCAGTCATAGTGTCCCTGATCACCGCCACATCAGTCATAGTGTCCCTGATCACCGCCACGGCCGGTCGTATTGTCCCTTAAACCGTCACATCAGTCATAGTGTCCCTGATCACCGCCACATCAGTCATAGTGTCCCTGATCACCGCCACGGCCGGTCGTATTGTCCCTTAAACCGTCACATCAGTCATAGTGTCCCTGATCACCGCCACATCAGTCATAGTGTCCCTGATCACCGCCACATGGGTCATAGTGTCCCTGATCACCGCCACATCAGTCATAGTGTCCCTGATCACCGCCACGGCCGGTCGTATTGTCCCTTAAACCGTCATATCAGTCATAGTGTCCCTGATCACCGCCACATCAGTCACAGGGTCCCTAATCACCGCCACATCAGTCACAGGGTCCCTGATCACCGCCACATCAGTCATAGTGTCCCTGATCACCGCCACATCAGTCATAGTGTCCCTGATCACCGCCACATCAGTCACAGGGTCCCTGATCACCGCCACATCAGTCATAGTGTCCCTGATCACCGCCACATCAGTCATAGTGTCCCTGATCACCGCCACATCAGTCATAGTGTCCCTGATCACCGCCACATCAGTCATAGTGCCCCTGATCACCGCCACATCAGTCATAGTGTTCCTGATCACCGCCACATCAGTCATAGTGTTCCTGATCACCACCACATCAGTCACAGCGTCCCTGATCACCGCCACATCAGTCACAGGGTCCCTGATCACCGCCACATCAGTCATAGTGTTCCTGATCACCACCACATCAGTCACAGGGTCCCTGATCACCGCCACATCAGTCACAGGGTCCCTGATCACCGCCACATCAGTCATAGTGTCCCTGATCACCGCCACATCAGTCATAGTGTCCCTGATCACCGCCACGGCCGGTCGTATTGTCCCTTAAACCGTCACATCAGTCATAGTGTCCCTGATCACCGCCACATCAGTCATAGTGTCCCTGATCACCGCCACATGGGTCATAGTGTCCCTGATCACCGCCACATCAGTCATAGTGTCCCTGATCACCGCCACGGCCGGTCGTATTGTCCCTTAAACCGTCATATCAGTCATAGTGTCCCTGATCACCGCCACATCAGTCACAGGGTCCCTAATCACCGCCACATCAGTCACAGGGTCCCTGATCACCGCCACATCAGTCATAGTGTCCCTGATCACCGCCACATCAGTCATAGTGTCCCTGATCACCGCCACATCAGTCACAGGGTCCCTGATCACCGCCACATCAGTCATAGTGTCCCTGATCACCGCCACATCAGTCATAGTGTCCCTGATCACCGCCACATCAGTCATAGTGTCCCTGATCACCGCCACATCAGTCATAGTGCCCCTGATCACCGCCACATCAGTCATAGTGTTCCTGATCACCGCCACATCAGTCATAGTGTTCCTGATCACCACCACATCAGTCACAGCGTCCCTGATCACCGCCACATCAGTCACAGGGTCCCTGATCACCGCCACATCAGTCATAGTGTTCCTGATCACCACCACATCAGTCACAGGGTCCCTGATCACCGCCACATCAGTCACAGGGTCCCTGATCACCGCCACATCAGTCATAGTGTCCCTGATCACCGCCACATCAGTCATAGTGTCCCTGATCACCGCCACATCAGTCATAGTGTCCCTGATCACCACCACATCAGTCATTGTGTCCCTGATCACCGCCACATCAGTCATAGTGTCCCTGATCACCACCACACCAGTAATATTATCTCTGATCACCGCCACATCAGTCATAGTGTCCCTGATCACCGCCACGGCCGGTCGTATTGTCCCTTAAACCGTCACATCAGTCATAGTGTCCCTGATCACCGCCACATCAGTCATAGTGTCCCTGATCACCGCCACATCAGTCATAGTGTCCCTGATCACCGCCACATCAGTCATAGTGTCCCTGATCACCGCCACGGCCGGTCGTATTGTCCCTTAAACCGTCATATCAGTCATAGTGTCCCTGATCACCGCCACATCAGTCACAGGGTCCCTAATCACCGCCACATCAGTCACAGGGTCCCTGATCACCGCCACATCAGTCATAGTGTCCCTGATCACCGCCACATCAGTCATAGTGTCCCTGATCACTGCCACATCAGTCACAGGGTCTCTGATCACCGCCACATCAGTCATAGTGTCCCTGATCACCGCCACATCAGTCATAGTGTCCCTGATCACCGCCACATCAGTCATAGTGTCCCTGATCACCGCCACATCAGTCATAGTGCCCCTGATCACCGCCACATCAGTCATAGTGTCCCTGATCACCGCCACATCAGTCATAGTGTCCCTGATCACCGCCACATCAGTCACAGGGTCCCTGATCACCGCCACATCAGTCATAGTGTCCCTGATCACCACCACATCAGTCATAGTGTCCCTGATCACCGCCACATCAGTCATAGTGTCCCTGATCACCGCCACATCAGTCATAGTGTCCCTGATCACCGCCACATCAGTCATAGTGTCCCTGATCACCGCCACATCAGTCATAGTGTCCCTGATCACCACCACATCAGTCATTGTGTCCCTGATCACCGCCACATCAGTCATAGTGTCCCTGATCACCACCACACCAGTAATATTATCTCTGATCACCGCCACATCAGTCATAGTGTCCCTGATCACCGCCACATCAGTCATAGTGTCCCTGATCACCGCCACATCAGTCATAGTGTCCCTGATCACCACCACACCAGTAATATTATCTCTGATCTCCACACCAGTAATATTATCTCTGATCACCACCACATCAGTCATAGTGTCCCTGATCACCACCACATCAGTCATATTGTCCCTGATCACCACCACATCAGTCATATTGTCCCCGATCATCGCCACATCAGTCATAGTGTCCCTGATCACTGCCACACCAGTCCCAGTGTCCCTAATCCCCTTGACACCAGCAATATTGTCCCTGATCACTGCCACACCAGTCTCCGTGTCCCTAACCCCCTTGACACCAGTCATAGAAGCCGCGTGATCTCAGAAGAGAAGAGGACACAGTAGGACGCTGCCAGATGGCCACAGCAGCCTGTCCTCTGCCCAATGTGCTCGCCGATCCCCAATGCCGGTAGACAGCGTTGGGGTGGTTTAATGGTTGTTTGCCGCCTCCTCCAAACAAAAAAAAAACACCAGCCACCACTGACCACTACACCAGTGCAGTGTGGCCTCTGCCTGCTGCCTGTACTAATCCTGTCCTGTTCATTGGTCTGCCTGCTTGGTTGACTAAAACTGGAGAGTGAAAAATCTGGCACAGCTGTGCATGGTGGCCAATCAGCTTCTAGCTTCAGCTTGTTCAATTAAGCTTTGACAAAAAAAATGTGGAAGCTGCACCAGACTTTTCACTTTCCAGTTTTAGTAAATCAACCCCTTTCAAAAAACTCACTATGCCTTCCAAATATATATTTATGGGTATTTCCAATGTCCTGGTGCTCCAGGGCCTCCATAAATGTGATAGGTAGTCATGGAATTACCATAGATGTGTAATTAATGCCCCTAGAATGCCTGAAGGTGCTCCTTGGATGTTGGGCCCCATATGCGCGGCTAGGATCTTAAGAAGTCCCACCCCATGTGCTATCATCATACTCAGGAGGAGGAGCAGAATGTTTGAGGTTGCTCTGGTGCTCTATGGCCTCAAATTGTCATAGGCAGTAAATTGGATGTGTAATTAATGTCATTAGAACACCTAAAGGCACTCCTTGGATTTTGGGTCTCTCTCTGCATCTAGACTGTGGAAAAGTCTCACACACGTGGTATCCCCATTCTCAGGAGGAGTAGCAGAATGTTTTTTTTTGGGGGGAAATAAGTTGTTAAAATGGCAACTTTGTTTAAACAAATTATTTTCTTAATAGGTGGGCGGCCATGTCTTGGTAGGTTTGCCATACTCTATCCATTTTCGTGAGATCTTTAAAGCTTGGGAGATTTTTTCTATAACCTAACCGTGCTTTATACTCCTCCACAACTTTATCCCTGACCTGTCGGGTGTGTCCCTCGGCCTTCGTGATGATGTTTGTTCACTAAGGATCTCTAACAAACCTTTGAGGGCTACACAGAACAGCTGTCTTTATACTGAGATAAAATTACACACAGGTGGACTCTATTTACTAATTAGGTGACTTCTGAAGGAAATAGTTTCCTCTAGATTTTAGTTGGGGCATCAGAGTAAAGGGGGGCTGAATACAAATGCCCCCCCCCCCCACCCCAACACACACACTTTTCACATATTTATTTGTATAAGTTATCATTTTTCTTCCACTTCACAATTATGTGCCACTTTGTGTTGGTCAATCACATAAAAGACATGTATTTTTTTTGGTTGTAACATGACAAAATGTGGAAAGTTTTAAGGGGTATGAATACTTTTTCGTGGCACTGTGTGTGTATATATATATATATTAGAGGTGCACCGAAATGGAAATTTCAGAACCGAAACGAAACCGAAATAAAAAAAAGTCAGGCCGAAACCGAAAATGACTTTTCTTTTTTTTACATTTTTTTTTAATTGTATGTTAAAACACCACCCCCACCTCCTGCCACAATCACCTCCTGCCCCCACCACCCCCTGCCACCATCACCTCCTGCCAGCTCTTGCCACCACCTCCTGCACCCACCACCCCCACCTCCTGCCACAATCACCTCCTGCCCCCACCACCCCCTGCCACCATCACCTCCTGCCAGCTCTTGCCACCACCTCCTGCACCCACCACCCCCACCTCCTGCCACAATCACCTCCTACCCCCACCACCCCCTGCCACCATCACCTCCTGCCAGCTCTTGCCACCATCACCTCCTGCTCTCACCACCACCTCCTGCACCCACCACCCCCACCTCCTGCCACAATCACCTCCTGCCCCCACCACCACCCCTGCCACCATCACCTCCTGCCAGCTCTTGCCACCACCTCCTGCACCCACCACCCCCACCTCCTGCCACAATCACCTCCTGCCCCCACCACCCCCTGCCACCATCACCTCCTGCCAGCTCTTGCCACCATCACCTCCTGCTCTCACCACCACCTCCTGCACCCACCACCCCCACCTCCTGCCACAATCACCTCCTGCCCCCACCACCCCCTGCCACCATCACCTCCTGCCAGCTCTTGCCACCACCTCCTGCACCCACCACCCCCACCTCCTGCCACAATCACCTCCTGCCCCCACCACCCCCTGCCACCATCACCTCCTGCCAGCTCTTGCCACCATCACCTCCTGCTCTCACCACCACCTCCTGCACCCACCACCCCCACCTCCTGCCACAATCACCTCCTGCCCCCACCACCCCCTGCCACCATCACCTCCTGCCAGCTCTTGCCACCACCTCCTGCACCCACCACCCCCACCTCCTGCCACAATCGGCTCTTGCCACCATCACCTCCTGCTCTCGCCACCACCTCCTGCACCCACCACCCCCACCTCCTGCCACAATCGGCTCTTGCCACCATCACCTCCTGCCCCACCACCTCCTGCACCCACCACCCCCACCTCCTGCCACAATCACCTCCTGCCCCCACCACCCCCTGCCACCATCACCTCCTGCCAGCTCTTGCCACCATCACCTCCTGCTCTCACCACCACCTCCTGCACCCACCACCCCCACCTCCTGCCACAATCACCTCCTGCCCCCACCACCCCCTGCCACCATCACCTCCTGCCAGCTCTTGCCACCATCACCTCCTGCTCTCACCACCACCTCCTGCACCCACCACCCCCACCTCCTGCCACAATCCGCTCTTGCCACCATCACCTCCTGCCCCACCACCTCCTGCCAGCATTACCTCACCCACCTCCTGCCACGGCGCCACCATTAACTTCTTCCCCCGCCACCTCCTGCCACCATCACCTACTGCCACCACCAGCTTTTTTATTACCTTAAAGCTGGGCTGTGCTGGACATGGCTGGGCTGGGCTCTGCTGGACAGGACTGTCACGGCCCCGTCCTCTGCCTATGGCGAGTGCACTGCACGAGCCAACGAGTGTCACTGGCAAACTGTCCCTCCTGAGTCCTCCTGACTAGATCGGCTATTCAAAAATAGCGCCGGCGTGGCGCCATTACCTATCTGCTTATGCGCCGAGAAAGGCTCGAGAAAGCTTGTATCCGCTCGGCCGGTGTGTTGTCATTTTCGGCTCCCTATCATAGAATGCTGCGGAAGTCACGTGGCGGCGAACCGCGCATGCGCGATGCGTTCCAAACGCAACTGCGATGCGTTCCAATAGATTTACGACAGTACTCACCAGTGAACCCGGAATTCAGGGCGACGTGGAATTTGAGGAAAGTGGCCGGTCGGCCTCACGCCCTCGCTTCGCTCGGATGGCTCGCTCCACTCGCTCGACATCCTCCAATCCACGGGGATGTTAAGGAATGAGCCTGGATGCCCACCAAGGTTTCACTGGTGTGTACTGTCGTAAATCCATTGGAAAGCATCGCACTTGCGGTTGGAACGCATCGCGCATGCGCAGTTGGCCACCACGTGACTTCCGTAGCAGTCTGAGATAGGGAGCCGATAATGACAACTCACCGGGCGGCGCATAAGCAAATACATAATGGCGCCACCCGGTGCCATTTTTGAATAGCCGATCTAGTCAGGAGGACTCAGTAGGGACTGTTTGCCAGTGACACTCGTTGGCTCGTGCAGTGCACTCGCCATAGGCAGAGGCAGAGGACGGAGCCGTGACAGCCCAGCGGCCATCTTTTTTTACGGGCACCCGATGCCCATATCGGCAATTTTCAAGCTGTTTCGGCATGTCGCCAAAACACCCGATATATCGGTGCATCCCTAATATATATACACAGAGAGGTAGATTCACATAGAGATACGACGGGGTATCTACTGATACCCCATCATATCTCTGAGATCCGACGCTCGGATCGATGCGGCTGATTCCTCGAATCAGGTTCCACATAGATCTCCCTTAGAGCCGACAGGTGTAAGTGACTTACACCGTCGGATCTTAGGCTGCAATCTCCCGCCGGCCGCTAGGTGGCGCTTCCGTTTTTCTACGCGACGAATATGCAAATGAGGAGAACCGCCGATTCAGAAACGAACGCCCGGCCGTCGCTTTTTTTTTTTTACGTCGTTTGCGTTCGTCTTTTTCCAGTCGGATAGTTACCCCTGCTATATGAGGGGTAAGTGCGGCGTATCCTATGTTAAGTATGGCCGTCGTTCCCGGGTCGAGTTTTGAATTTTTTACGTCGTTCACGTAAGTCGTTCGCGAATACGGGCATATACGTAAATTGCGTTAACGTCGAAACCAATGACGTCCTTGCGATGTCATATGGAGCAATGCACGCTGGGAAATTTAGCCGGCGGCGCATGCGCAGTATGATCGGCGCGGGGACGCGCCTGATTTAAAACGTAAACTCCCCCTAGCCGCGGAATTTGCATTCCGCCGGGGGATTTACGATCCGCCAGGGGCAACTGACGAGGCAAGTGCTTTCTGAATACAGCACTTGCCTCAAAAACTGGCGCTGGCGGATCGTAAATAAGATAGATCAGGCGGATCAAAAGATCCGCTGATCTACGTGAATCTACCCCACAGTGTCTTAAATACAGCAGAGTATATATATAATAAAATATTTTGTTATGCTGTTTCTAATTGATATTTAAAAAAGCATAACAAATAAAAAAATAATAATATATAATATAAATATATATATATATATATATATATATATATATATATACACATATAGGGCCAGATTCTCAGCGGCGTTACGACGCAGTATCTCAGATACCCCGTCGTATCGCCGTTTTTTTTGCCTCGTATCTATGCGAGTGATGCTGAGCATCACTTTGGCATAGATACGCTTCTACATCCGACAAGTGTAATACCATTACACTTGCGGATCGTAGGTGTAATGACAACTCCGGCCACTAGGTGGCCTTTAAGTTGTTTTCGCATTTGCATATGCAAATGCGGTAGTACGCCGATTCTCGATCGCTTTTACGCCGCCCCGTCGTCGCGTACGTCGTTTTCGTCCGCGTAAGGTTACCCCAGCTTCTATGTGGAGTAACCTTACGAGGTCCCGTCGGGTGCCGCCGGGTGCCGTCGGACGCCATGTTAAGTATGGCGTCGGGTCAGCGTCGGCTTTTTCCGTCGCTTACGTCGTTTTACCAACTCGTTCGCGAATAGGGCGTTGCGTAAGCGTCGATCGCGTCGTTTTGACGCCGGTTTCCAACGACGCTTTCCGACGTCAGCTGGAGCATGCGCACTGGGCTTTTTCCCCCGGCCGGCGCGTGCGCAGTTCGTTCGACGCGGGGGGGGGCGCGCTTAATTTAAATACAAGCCGCCCCATTTGAATTGCGCGGGTTTACGCCTTGCGCGATTTACGCGACGCAGGCGAAACCTACGGAGCAGGTGCTTAGAGAATAAAGCACTTGCTCTAGTACGATGCGGCGGCGTAGTGTAACTGGCTTACGCTACGCCGCCGGAATTCTTAGAGAATCTGGCCCACTGTATTTTGTTATGATGTTTTTTTTCTAATTAATATTTAACAAGGCATAACAAATAAATAATTATATATATATATATATATATATTATATTATATATATTATATATATTATATATATATATATGGCTGGCCATGACCAAGCACTGATTGTAAGTGCGAAACGCGTCGGCCATACTGTATTTTGTTGGTTGCAGTGACTGTGTGTACAGTTGAAAAATAAAAGACAACTTATTTTAAGTGATTTCGGAGTGCGGCTGTCCAGTTTTCGTCCTTCAATTTGCTAGCATAACAAATATATATAATAATAATAATAATAATAATAATAATAATAATAATAATTAAATAAATAAATAAATAAATAAATATAAAATATATAAAATAATTTGTTGTGCTGTTTTTTTCTAATTGATATTTAACAAGGCATAACAAATAAAATATATTATTTATTTTGCTGTATTTATTTCAGTTTTATAGAGCTCTGTGTATTTATATTCCTTTTGGTGATTTTTTATCTTTCTGGTCACAAAGCGGCTTTGTATTTTTTTCCTATCGAAGGGGTATGAATACTTTTTCAAGGGCACTGTACACGGCTTGAAATAAAAAAAAAAAAAGAGAGAAGAAAAAAATAACTGTAACAATGTATTGATAATTACAGAGCACCGCATCATTTGTGTCTTTCGTACCTGCTGCCCGCGTTAAGCACTTCACTTACATTTTGCGAATCAAAATAGAAGCGTCGGTGTTTTGCGGAGACGCTCGCCGTGTATCATTTTCTCGGCTCCCCATAGAAAGACATAGAAATGTTTCTCGGATTGGAGCCTATAATTATATGATCTATAGAGGGAGGTGATCGCGGGGGGGGGGGGGGGTTACATTCTATGTATCAGGGCCGGTTTATCTCCATAAATAGCGATGATATAAGAAGATCTGGAGGACGGTATGTTGGGTTCCTGGACGGGGGAGGGGGAGGGGGGGCGCAGTCCTCGCCGTGTCACTCTGGGACACTCCAACTGCTGACTGCGGTGGCATCTGGGCCTGACACCGGAGACGTGAAATATTGTACATGACGATCCCGGGGCCATTGTGTGGGGGTGATCGAGTTTCCTGCGGCCTCGTCCATCCAGCTGACGGAATCTTCCATGGGCAGAACATTAAAGGCGTGCGCACAACCTCATGTGCAATCAACGGCGCTTGTCTAGGCTTCCAATAATTCATTATAAGAAGTGAATTGGAAATATATATGTAAAAAAGAAATCAAACAAATAGAGATTGCTAATGTGTTACATTGAAATAAATAGAGATACTACTATTACTACTATTATCATTACTACTATCACTACTACTATCACTACTACTATTACTACTACTATTACTACTACTACTATCACTACTACTATCACTACTACTATTACTATCACTACTACTATCACTACTACCATCACTACTACTATCACTACTACTATCACTATTACTATTACTACTATCACTACTACTATTACTACTACTACTATCATTACTACTATTACTACTACTATCACTACTAGTACTATCACTACTACTATTACTATCACTACTACTATCACTACTACTATTACTACTACTATCACTACTAGTACTATCACTACTACTATTACTATCACTACTACTATCACTACTACTATTACTTCTACTACTATCACTACTACTATTACTACTACTATCACTACTAGTACTATCACTACTACTATTACTATCACTACTACTATCACTACTACTATCACTACTACTATTACTACTTCTACTATCACTACTACTATTACTATTACTACTATCACTACTACTATCACTACTACTATTACTACTACAACTATCACTACTACTATTACTACTAGTACTATCACTACTACTATTACTATCACTACTACTATCACTACTACTATTACTACTACTACTATCACTACTACTATCACTGCCACTATTACTATCACTACTACTATCACTACTACTATCACTACTACTATCACTACTACTATTACTATCAGTACTACTATTACTACTACTACTATTACTACTACTATCACTACTACTATTACTATCACTACTACTATCACTACTACTATTACTACTACTATCACTACTACTATTACTACTACTACTTTTCACTACTACTATCACTACTACTATTACTACTACTATCACTATTACTATTACTACTACTATCACTATTACTATCACTACTACTATTACTCACTAGTGTTGCTCACGAATATTCGTATTTTTTCAAATTTCGCAATCAATTTTAGCGAAATTTCGCAATTTTTTTTTTTTTTATATAAAATATCACGAATATTCGATATTAACGAATATTCGCGACCGCATATGTGAAATCTCGCTTTTTTTTTTTATATAAAACATACCGAATATTCGTAAATATCGAATATTCGTGATATTTTATAAAAAAAAAAACGCGAAATTTCGCATTGGCGAAAATTCGCAATTTTTTTTTTTTATAAAATATCACGAATATTCGATATTAACGAATATTCGCGAATATTCTTCGAAATATTCGCGAAATATCGCAAAATCGAATATGGCGTATTCCGCTCATCACTAATGAAGACCCCCCAGACAAGGCCGGAGTCCTCGGAGGTGGTTGAGGAGGAGGAGTTTGAGTTGGAGGAGGAGGGCTTGTCAGGGAATGGCTTGTTTGTTTTGGAGGAGTCTTCCCCTTTGGCTGGCAGCAGCCAGACCTCCATCAGGGGTAGCACCTCCCACTCCTCCCCCAAGAGGGGTCCCCTCCCAAGGGGCTCCCCTTCTCCCCGGCCACAAGCCTCATCTGGAGGCAGGAAGGCGACCCACAAAACTAGGGGAGTGGCCGAGTTTCTGCCCCGCCAACCTGAGAAGGGACCAGGCCCTTCAGACCCGCCAGACTTTGGGGCGGATGGAGGAGAGCCTGTCCTCCATAAAGGATACACTTGGGGACCTGGCCTGCAACCCCCTGGCCCTGATCAATTGCCTAAATGAACAGCAGGCTACCACAGCAGGCGTTGGTCAGGATGTGCGGGCCCTCGGTCAGGATGTGCGGGCCCTCGGTCAGGATGTGCGGGCCCTCACCCAGGCTATCCAGGCCAATAAGGCAACGCTCAATGATGGGCTGACTCGCATTGCCGTGGCCTTGGAGGGCAGAGACCAGGGGATGCTCCTCCTTCCCGGATTACCCCCCCCCCATGAGTTGGCCCTGAGGAGCCGGGGCTGTGGCCGTGGGCGCCCCAGGCGTGGGTCAGGATGTGTGGCCCCTCGGTCAGGATGTGAGGGCCCTCACCCAGGCTATCCAGGCCAATAAGGCAACGCTCAATGATGGGCTGACTCGCATTGCCGTGGCCTTGGAGGGCAGAGACCAGGGGATGCTCCTCCTTCCCGGATTACCCCCCCCCCATGAGTTGGCCCTGAGGAGCCGGGGCTGTGGCCGTGGGCGCCCCAGGCGTGGGTCAGGATGTGTGGCCCCTCGGTCAGGATGTGAGGGCCCTCACCCAGGCTATCCAGGCCAATACGGCAACGCTCAATGATGGGCTGACTCGCATTGCCGTGGCCTTGGAGGGCAGAGACCAGGGGATGCTCCTCCTTCCCGGATTACCCCCCCCCCCATGAGTTGGCCCTGAGGAGCCGGGGCTGTGGCCGTGGGCGCCCCAGGCGTGGGTCAGGATGTGTGGGCCCTCGGTCAGGATGTGAGGGCCCTCACCCAGGCTATCCAGGCCAATACGGCAACGCTCAATGATGGGCTGACTCGCATTGCCGTGGCCTTGGAGGGCAGGCCGCCAGAGACCAGGGGATGCTCCTCCTTCCCGGATTACCCCCCCCCCCCATGAGTTGGCCCTGAGGAGCCGGGGCTGTGGCCGTGGGCGCCCCAGGCGTGGGTCACGGCAGCGGCGGTAGTTTTTTTTTTTTTTTAAATATAGTTTTTTTTTTGCTGGTCTTTTTTTTGGGTGCGGGACAATTTTTATTTTTGGGTTGTGAATAATTTATGATTGTGGGGGTGACAGTCCTGCCGGAAAAGGGGTGTCACCCTCAATTTTGGTGGAGAAGTGATCCCCAGGACCAGGGAGAAGTGATCCCCAGGTCTGTGTGAATGGTGTATGAATGTACAGTGACATAATTGGAGCCGTGGCGTGGTGTTGCTGCTCACAAGTCCTGCATGGTGGACTGGTGCCAATCCAATGTGATGAGGATGTGGGGTGTGTGTGCTAGGGACCACAGTGGTGTGCATGCATGCATTCTCATTGTGCCATGATTAGTGTGTGTGTTTAACGTGCAAAGGTGCCTAATGTGAGTTGTCTCCTGGCTGCTCTTCCCTCAGAAGACGGGGTATCCTCGGTTAGGGGGGGATTGTCTGGTTCGGGGGTCAGGTCATCACGTAGGTCAATCTGCAGGCCCTTTCTCACTGCGAAGTTGTGCAGCATGCAACATGCACCGATGATCTGGCACACAAAGTTTGGGGAATACAAGAGGGTACCCCCAGACTTATCCAGGCATCGGAAACGGGACTTCAGGAGGCCAAAGGTGCGCTCCACCACTGCTCGGGTTTGGGCATGTGCTTCATTGTATCTTTCCTCTCCTGGGGTTTGGGGGTTCCGGATAGGAGTCATGAGATGGGGTCCCAGTGGATATGCAGAGTCACCTGTAAGGGAAAAGACAGGACGATGTTAGTAGTGCATGTGCCCCTTCTGATGTGTGCATCATGGGGGGGGGGGCAGTTATGCCTGCCACCCATGTCACTCACCAACCAGCCAGCTGTCCCCATACATGTTCTGATCGAATTCCATTGGGATGGGGCTCTGATTGTATATGTAGCTGTCATGGCTGGATCCGGGGTGCCGGACGTGCCATATGAGGCCTTGGGCATCGGCTATCACCTGTACGTTGATGGAATGCCAATGCTTCCGATTGCGGTACATGTGCTCTGTCTCATGGGGGGGCTGGAGTGCCACATGTGTGCAATCAATGGCCCCCACGGTGCGTGGGAATCCGGCAATCCTGTAGAAATCCTGCATTGCCTTATGCCGCAGATGTTCAGTGGTGGGTCTGATGATGTGGTGGGACATGCGTCTGAGGATTGCAGGGATAACCGGGTGCACACATCTGCTCATGGAGGACTGTGACATCCCAGCCACCACTCCACTTGTACGCTGAAAAGAGCCACTGGCAAGGAAATGGAGTGTTGCCAGGACCTTCACCAGTGGCTGCACTGCATGTGAGCGGTGTGTTGGGCTGGTGATGTCCTCCTGCAGGGTTGTGGTTAATTCCAGGATGGCATGAGGGGTGAATCTGAAGAGGCGATACACCTCTGAATCACTCATGCCAAAGATGTCTATGCGTGTGCGGTATATCCTCTCCCGTGCCATCCTCCGTGCCCTCCTCCTTCTGCGCTCATCTAAAGTCAGTAGTATAGCTATGTGCGACGATGCCCCTGGCATGGTGGCATACAGACTGTTGTCCTGCAAGTGTGGCTGCTCAGCTCGTCCCTAACAGTGTTGCTTTATCTGACGGATTGTCTAATTTTAAGCAAGCTTTAATATGGACTAATTTTAGACAGGCCGTGCAGCTGTTGCGCACAACGCGTAGCCTGCGCCGCGCAAACTTACTTTTGTGGATCGCCGTAACGCCCTCATTTGCATATTTGCCTAGCAAATCAATGGTGTGTCTAGCGCCTTTTTTTGCGCGCACGATGCGCCCGTCTATCGAAATTACGCCGCTCGTAAAAAAACTAGATTTCTGGCGCATATCGTTTTGCGGATACGGCGCATAGATACGAAGGCGCATATTTCCAATTGCGCAGGCGCAGCTCCTGATACTCCAGCGTAAGTGCTTCGTGAAAGTGGCCCTCTATATTTTTTTTTGTTTTTAGCAGACACCCTAGGGAATAAATTGGCGGTCATTGCAACTTTTTATCTCGCATGGTATTTGCGCAATAATTTTTCAAACGCCTTTTTTTGAAAAAAAAAAAAAAAAAGGTTTCATAAATTAACCACTTAAGGACCTTGGGTGTTTCTCAGATTCGGTGTTTACGAGACTAAAACTGTTTTTTTTTTGCTAGAAAATTACTTAAAACCCCTCAAACATTATGGGCCAGATTCAGGTAGATGGGCGGATCTTTATGTTGGAGTAACGTTTCTCATTTACGTTACTCCGCCGAAACTTTAGGAGCAAGTACTGTTATTCACATAGCACTTGCTCCTAAAGTTGCGGCGGCGTAGCGAAAATGAGCCGGCGGAATTCAAATTGGGCGGGTAGGGGGCGTGTATTATTTAAACTAGGCGCGATCCCGCGGCGAACGTACTGCGTCGACTGCCAGTGCGCATGCTCCAAATTCTGTCAGTGAACGTCAATGACGTCAATCCCCATTCACGGACGTTTTACGCAAACGACGCAAAACATTTTAAATTCGACGCAATGACGACGGCCATACTTAACATAGGATACTCCACTAGGGGGCTGCTTTATCTTTACGCCGCGTATCGCTTACGGAAACGTCGGAAAGTCACTGCGTCGGGCCCGAGTACGATCGTGAATTCGCCGATTCTCGCTGGTTAACATATTCTCGGCGTTAATCAGCGGGAACGCCCCCGGCGCCATTTTTAAAATTGCAGTTCCGATACGACGGCGAAATACAATTACGCCGCTCGTATAGGAACTCCAACCCGGCGTTTCTTGTTTTCTGCTTACTCCAGAGTAACTCTACCTGAATCTGGCGATATATTTTTTTCTAACACCCTAGAGCAGGGGTCTTCAAACTACGGCCCTCCAGATGTTCAGGAACTACAATTCCCATCATGCCTCGTCATGTCTTTGAATGTCAGAGTTTTGCAATGCCTCATGGGATGTGTAGTTCCCCAACAACTGGAGGGCCGTAGTTTGAGGATCCCTGCCATAGAGAATACAATGGCGGTCATTGCAATACTTTGTCACACCGTATTTGCGCACTTTTTTGGGAAAAAAAAACAACTTTTTTTTTTATTAAAAAATAAGACAACAATAAATTTGGCCCAATTTTTTTATATATTGTGAAAGATAATGTTACGCCGAGTAAAATGATACCCAACATGATTTTATATATATATATATATATATATATATAAAATCATGTTATATATAACATGTTATATATAACATTTTTGTTATATATTATATATAACATTTTTCCTAAAATTGCGCCCGCTCGTGGCACGGTGTCAAACTTTTACCCTTAAAAATCTCAATACGCGACGTTTAAAAAAAAATTCTATAGGTTGCATTTTTTGAGCTACAGAGGAGGTCTAGGGCTAGAATTATTTCTCTCGCTCTAACGATCGCGGCGATACCTCACTTGTGTGGTTTGAACACCGTTTTCATATGCGGGCGCTACTCGCGTATGCGTTCGCTTCTGCGCACGAGCTCGTCGGGACGGGACGCTTTTTTTAGTTTTCTTATGTATTTTTATTTCTTTTATAATTTTTTACACTAAAAAAATAAATAAAAAGGGTCACTTTTATTCCTATTACAAGGAATGTAAACATCCCTTGTAGTAGAAAAAAGCATGACAGGTCCTCTTATATATTTAGACTTAAATGCAAAAAAAAAGGGAAATTTTGTCATTTGAAAAAATGACAACAAAAAAAAATTTCCTGTAAGACGCAGGGGGCGGGACTGAGGTTTTGACGTCACTTCCGCCCTGCTATGCTATGGGGACGGGTGGGGGCCATCTTGCCCTCACTGGCATCCCCACGCAGCAGGCAGCAGGACCCGATCGCCTCGGCCGCTACCGGCGTCTCCGGTAAGCGGCGGAGGGCGCGGGAGAGCGGCGGGAAGGCCCCTCTCCCGCCGCCGATAACGGTGATCTCGCGGTGGATCCGCCGCAGAGACCACCTTTATCGTAAAAACAGGACCGCTCATGCTAAAGATGGATATCTCGGTTGTAGCAGCAGCTGCTGCCGTTACCGAGGTATCCATCTTTAAAATACCGACGTATAGGTACATGAGCGGGTCCTTAAGTGGTTAAAAAATAACAAAACAGTAAAGTTAGCCCAATTTTTTTTGTATAATGTGAAAGATGAAGTTACGCCGAGTAAATAGATACCAGACATGTCACGCTTTAAAAATTGCGCACACTCGTGGAATGGCGGCAAACTTCGGTACTTAAAAATCTCCATAGCCGACGCTTTAAAAATGTTTACAGGTTACCAGTTTAGAGTTACAGAGGAGGTCGAGGGCTAGAATTATTACTCTCGCTCTAACGATCGCGGTGATACCTCACATGTGTGGTTTGAACACCGTTTTCATTATATGATGGAGAGCAGGGCGCATTACGTGGGGGTAGCAGTAGGGCGCATTACGTGGGGGTAGCAGTAGGGCGCATTACGTGGGGGTAGCAGTAGGGCGCATTACGTGGGGGTAGCAGTAGGGCGCATTACGTGGGGTAGCAGTAGGGCGCATTACATGGGTGGTGCAGGAAACTTAACATGGGGGGAAGCAGCAGGGAACATTACATGGGGGAGGCAGCAGGGCATATTAAATTAGGGGTACCGGCAGGACAGGTTACATGATGGGCAGCTGCAGGGTACATTACATTGGGGGTGCAGGAAACATTACATGGGGGGAAACAGAAGGGCACATTACATGAGGGAGCTGCATGTAACATTGCATGGGGTAGGCAGCAGAGCAATTTAGATGGGGGGAGCTGCAGGGCATTTTACATGGGGGGGGTGGCATATTAAATTAGGGGTACCGGCAGGGCCTATTACATGGAGGGCTGCGGGGAACATTACATGGAGGGCAGCAGCAGGGCACAGTATATGATGGAGAGCAGGGCGCAGTACGTGGGGGAGCTGCAGGGAACATTACATGAGCGGCAGCAGGGCACATTACATAGGGGGGGGGGGTGCAGGGAACATTACATGAGAGAGGCAGCAGGGCACATTACATGGGGGCAGCAGCAGGGCACATTACATGGGGGCAGCAGCAGGGCACATTACATGGGGGCAGCAGCAGGGCACATTACATGGGGGCAGCAGCAGGGAACATTATATGATGGGGAGCAGGGCACATTACATGGGGCAGCAGCAGGGCACATTACATGGGGCAGCAGCAGGGCACATTACATGGGGCAGCAGCAGGGAACATTATATGATGGGGAGCAGGGCACATAACATAGGGGCAGCAGCAGGGAACATTATATGATGGGGAGCAGGGCACATAACATAGGGGCAGCAGCAGGGCACATTACATGGGGCAGCAGCAGGGCACATTACATGGGGGCAGCAGCAGGGCACATTACATGGGGGCAGCAGCAGGACACATTACATGGGGGCAGCAGCAGGACACATTACATGGGGGCAGCAGCAGGGCACATTACATGGGGGCAGCAGCAGGGAAAATTATATGATGGGGAGCAGGGCACATTACATGGGGCAGCAGCAGGGCACATTACATGGGGGCAGCAGCAGGGCACATTACATGGGGCAGCAGCAGGGCACATTACATGGGGGCAGCAGCAGGGCACATTACATGGGGGCAGCAGCAGGGCACATTACATGGGGCAGCAGCAGGGCACATTACATGGGGGCAGCAGCAGGGAACATTATATGATGGGGAGCAGGGCACATTACATGGGGCAGCAGCAGGGCACATGACATGGGGCAGCAGCAGGGCACATTACATGGGGCAGCAGCAGGGCACATTACATGGGGCAGCAGCAGGGAACATTACATGGGGGCAGCAGCAGGGCACATTACATGGGGGCAGCAGCAGGGAAAATTATATGATGGGGAGCAGGGCACATTACATGGGGCAGCAGCAGGGCACATGACATGGGGCAGCAGCAGGGCACATTACATGGGGCAGCAGCAGGGCACATTACATGGGGCAGCAGCAGGGAACATTACATGGGGGCAGCAGCAGGGCACATTACATGGGGCAGCAGCAGGGCACATTACATGGGGGCAGCAGCAGGGCACATTACATGGGGCAGCAGCAGGGCACATTACATGGGGGCAGCAGCAGGGCACATTACATGGGGGCAGCAGCAGGACACATTACATGGGGGCAGCAGCAGGGCACATTACATGGGGGCAGCAGCAGGGAAAATGATATGATGGGGAGCAGGGCACATTACATGGGGCAGCAGCAGGGCACATTACATGGGGCAGCAGCAGGGCACATTACATGGGGGCAGCAGCAGGGCACATTACATGGGGGCAGCAGCAGGGCACATTACATGGGGGCAGCAGCAGGGAACATTATATGATGGGGAGCAGGGCACATTACATGGGGCAGCAGCAGGGCACATTACATGGGGCAGCAGCAGGGCACATGACATGGGGCAGCAGCAGGGCACATTACATGGGGCAGCAGCAGGGCACATTACATGGGGCAGCAGCAGGGAACATTACATGGGGGCAGCAGCAGGGCACATTACATGGGGGCAGCAGCAGGGCACATTACATGGGGGCAGCAGCAGGGAACATTATATGATGGGGAGCAGGGCACATTACATGGGGGCAGCAGCAGGGCACATTACATGGGGGCAGCAGCAGGGCACATTACATGGGGGCAGCAGCAGGGCACATTACATGGGGCAGCAGCAGGGCACATTACATGGGGGCAGCAGCAGGGAACATTATATGATGGGGAGCAGGGCACATAACATGGGGGCAGCAACAGGGCACATTACATGGGGGCAGCAGCAGGGCACATTACATTGGGGCAGCAGCAGGGAACATTATATGATGGGGAGCAGGGCACATTACATGGGGGCAGCAGCAGGGCACATTACATGGGGGCAGCAGCAGGGCACATTACATGGGGGCAGCAGCAGGGCACATTACATGGGGGCAGCAGCAGGGCACATTACATGGGGGCAGCAGCAGGGCACATTACATGGGGCAGCAGCAGGGCACATTACATGGGGGCAGCAGCAGGGAACATTATATGATGGGGAGCAGGGCACATTACATGGGGCAGCAGCAGGGCACATTACATGGGGGCAGCAGCAGGGCACATTACATTGGGGCAGCAGCAGGGAACATTATATGATGGGGAGCAGGGCACATTACATGGTGGCAGCAGCAGGGCACATTACATGGGGGCAACAGCAGGGCACATTACATGGGGGCAGCAGCAGGGAACATTATATGATGGGGAGCAGGGCACATTACATGGGGGCAGCAACAGGGCACATTACATGGGGGCAGCAGCGGGGCACATTACATGGGGCAGCAGCAGGGCACATTACATGGGGGCAGCAGCAGGGCACATTACATTGGGGCAGCAGCAGGGAACATTATATGATGGGGAGCAGGGCACATTACATGGTGGCAGCAGCAGGGCACATTACATGGGGGCAACAGCAGGGCACATTACATGGGGGCAGCAGCAGGGAACATTATATGATGGGGAGCAGGGCACATTACATGGGGGCAGCAGCAGGGCACATTACATGGGGGCAGCAGCAGGGCACATTAGATGGGGCAGCAGCAGGGCACATTAGATGGGGCAGCAGCAGGGCACATTAGATGGGGCAGCAGCAGGGCAAATTACATGGGGGAACATTATATGATGGGGAGCAGGGCACATTACATGGGGCAGCAGCAGGGCACATTACATGGGGCAGCAGCAGGGCACATTACATGGGGCAGCAGCAGGGCACATTACATGGGGCAGCAGCAGGGCACATTTCATGGGGGCAGCAGCAGGGCACATAACATGGGGGCAGCAGCAGGGCACATTACATGGGGGCAGCAGCAGGGCACATTACATGGGGGCAGCAGAAGGGCACATAACATGGGGCAGCAGCAGGGCACATTACATGGGGGCAGCAGGGAACATTATATGATGGGGAGCAGGGCACATTACATGGGGGCAGGAGCAGGACATATTTCATGGGGGGGGGGGGGTGCAGGAAACATTACATGGTAGGTGGTAGTAGGGCACATTACATGAGGAGGAAGACATTTCAGTCCAGGAGAGGATCCGGTACAACTGCGCAGGACCGGAGGGGACATCGGAGGTGAGATTTAAGGATATACCGAACCTGCAGAACCAACAGAGGGTCTTGCCTGGGGGGTAAAACCTCTCTATGTACCCCCTTTATATCAGAGTCCCGGGGGAGTCTCTCACACAACGGCCCATATTTCAGGGCAGAGTGCAGGCGATGACACGGGACAATTTAGTAGCTGGGTTTGCTCTTAGGTGGACTCAGTGTTGTAATTACACACTTAGGGGTGTGACCCCCCTCCCCCCCCTCCTATGAGGGACCGGCTCCGGCTCTGGTCTCATTATAGACCGCGTTACACTCTTTCTGGGGCCAAGGGAACAGCTGGGGTCTTCACATCGATTATAGACGATGTATGAGTGATGACCGCACTGTCCCATCGTCACTATAGAAGAAAGATGACCCATTCCAGGAGAAGTGAGCCGGCTCCATGACTTATGCCGCGTACACACGGTCGTTTTTTTTTGCGATGAAAAAAAACATCGTTTTTTAAAACGTCATTTAAATTGATCGTGTGTGGGCAGAACGTCGTTTTTTGTCTTCAAAAAAACTACCAAAAAAAAATTACTACAGGAGATGATCAGAGACTGCAGACATAGTACAGGAGATGGTCAGAGACTGCAGACATAGTACAGGAGATGATCAGAGACTGCAGACATAGTACAGGAGATGGTCAGAGACTGCAGACATAATACAGGAGATGATCAGAGACTGCAGACATACTACAGGAGATGGTCAGAGACTGTAGACATACTACAGGAGATGGTCAGAGACTGCAGACATAGTACAGGAGACGGTCAGAGACTGCAGACATACTACAGGAGATGATCAGAGACTGTAGACATACTACAGGAGATGATCAGAGACTGTAGACATACTACAGGAGATGGTCGGAGACTGCAGACATACTACAGGAGATGATCAGAGACTGCAGACATAGTACAGGAGATGATCAGAGACTGTAGACATACTACAGGAGATGGTCAGAGACTGCAGACATACTACAGGAGATGATCAGAGACTGCAGACATAGTACAGGAGATGATCAGAGACTGTAGACATACTACAGGAGATGGTCAGAGACTGCAGACATACTACAGGAGATGATCAGAGACTGTAGACATAGTACAGGAGATGGTCAGAGACTGCAGACATAGTACAGGAGATGATCAGAGACTGCAGACATAGTACAGGAGATGGTCAGAGACTGCAGACATACTACAGGAGATGATCAGAGACTGCAGACATAGTACAGGAGATGATCAGAGACTGTAGACATACTACAGGAGATGGTCAGAGACTGCAGACATACTACAGGAGATGATCAGAGACTGTAGACATAGTACAGGAGATGGTCAGAGACTGTAGACATACTACAGGAGATGATCAGAGACTGTAGACATACTACAGGAGATGGTCAGAGACTGCAGACATAGTACAGGAGATGATCAGAGACTGCAGACATAGTACAGGAGATGGTCAGAGACTGCAGACATACTACAGGAGATGATCAGAGACTGCAGACATAGTACAGGAGATGGTCAGAGACTGCAGACATAATACAGGAGATGATCAGAGACTGCAGACATACTACAGGAGATGATCAGAGACTGCAGACATAGTACAGGAGATGGTCAGAGACTGCAGACATACTACAGGAGATGATCAGAGACTGCAGACATAGTACAGGAGATGGTCAGAGACTGCAGACATAGTACAGGAGATGGTCAGAGACTGCAGACATAATACAGGAGATGGTCAGAGACTGCAGACATACTACAGGAGATGATCAGAGACTGCAGACATACTACAGGAGATGATCAGAGACTGTAGACATACTACAGGAGATGGTCAGAGACTGCAGACATACTACAGGAGATGATCAGAGACTGCAGACATACTACAGGAGATGGTCAGAGACTGCAGACATACTACAGGAGATGATCAGAGACTGTAGACATACTACAGGAGATGATCAGAGACTGCAGACATAGTACAGGAGATGATCAGAGACTGTAGCAGTGGCGGCTGGTGCTCAAAATTTTTGGGGGGGCGCAAACGAAAAAAAAAATATTGCAGCCTCACTGTGCCCATCACATGCAGCCACTGTGCCATGCCACCAAATGTAGCCACTGTGCCATGCCACCAAATGCAGCCACTGTGCCATCAATTGTCACCACTGTGCCATGCCATCAAATGCAGCCACTGTGCCATCAATTGTCACCACTGTGCCATGCCATCAAATGCAGCTACTGTGCCCATCAATTGTCACCAATGTGCTATGCCATCATATGCAGTCACTGTGCCATCAATTGTCACCACTTGTGTCACTAATTGTGCCATGCCATCAAACGCCACCACTGTGCCATCAATTGTCACCAATGTGCCATGCCATCAAAAGCAGCTACTGTGCCCATCAATTGTCACCACTGTGCCATGCCATCAAATGCAGTCACTGTGCCATCAATTGTCACCACTGTGCCATGCCATCAAACGGGAGATGGTCAGGGATCTTAGATTGTAAGCTCTTTGGGTGCAGGGACTGATGTGACTGTATGGTATGTAAAGCTCTGTAAAATAAATAATATTGTGTTTCTGGTTCCCAGGCTCGGAGCCGTGCTCAGCCATGTGTGGGTCATGAGGGGGGGATAATGGAGCCTCTACCCCATGGGCACGGCACACATGCTGGTACAATTCACACCTCCCGGCTCCCAGCGTGCGCACATCCTGCCCATAAAACGCGCCGGCCACTGGCGCTCATAACCCGGCCCCTCGAGGGAGCCAGCAGAGGTCTGGCCTCTCGTTCGGAGCTGCTGATTGAGTGAAACTTCCTGATGTGTAAATCACAATTCTCAGCCGGGCCCCCCATCTACTAAAGGCGGCCGGTGACAGGGGCCAGGGCCGGCCTCTGGAGTGTGCGGCCGCACAGGACGCCATGGGCAACAGGGGCGCCGTGCGGCCATCACAGCTCGCACACGCCAAAGGCCGGCCCTGAGCCTGCCATCCTGTGCCCTCCATCCTCTACTATATGCCGGTGCCCACACCCATCTCACCTGTCACCCCCCACCAGCCAATCGGTGAGTTCGGTAGGGTGCAGAGGGGCGGGGCTGTCACCGTTCCCTATTTTCCTCCTTCCAAACTGGAGAATTGGGGAGTGGGGCGGGTGACGTAGTGATAGTCCCCTGGGAACAACAACACTGCTTTGTGAATCTTCCCTGGGCGAGGACACCTGGGGGGAGAGAAGGGGGGCACGGTGACACGAGCAGGGAGAGGATTCTCCGCGATGCCCGGTGGGGGGAGGGGGTGACACGAGCAGGGAGAGGATTCTCCGCGATGCCCGGTGGGGGGAGGGGGGAACCTCCTACCAGGCTAGATCCCGGGCTCTGCCAGCTCTGCCGGCTAGATGGTGTTGTGGATCATTTCTAAGGCCGTGGTGTAAGTCATCCCACATTCTCCTCCTTCCAGAAGGGTGCCAGCATCCCGGGCATTGTATGTCTGTGGATGATGGGAGGCCCTCCCTCACCTTATATACATGTATATAGGTAATGATCAGATGGGGATGGGGGGGGGCGCCACAGGATTAGCTCGCACAGGGCGCCTGAACACCTAAGGCCGGCCCTGACAGGGGCCCAGCGCTCCGTTCCCCAGCACTCTGCACTGCGAGCCAGCGAGGGGGACTTTATTCAGAGAGATCACAAGAGCATCCGGGAAGTATTCACAGAGCTTCACTTTTTCCACATTTTGTTATGTTACAGCCGCATTCCAAAATGGATTCAATTCATTATTTTCCTCAAAATTCTACAAACAATCCCCGATAGTGACAACGTGAGAGAAGTTTGAAATCTTCGCAAATTTATTAAAAAACAAAAAAAGGAAAAGATCCCATGTACAGAAGTATCACAGGCTCCTCCCATGTACAGAAGTATCACAGGCTCCTCCCATGTACAGAAGTATCACAGGCTCCTCCCATGTACAGAAGTATCACAGGCTCCTCCCATGTACAGAAGTATCACAGGCTCCTCCCATGTACATATGTATCCCAAGCTCCTCCCATGTACATACGTATCACAGGCTCCTCCCATGTACATATGTATCCCAAGCTCCTCCCATGTACATACGTATCACAGGCTCCTCCCAAGTACAGCAGAATCACAGGCTCCTCCCATGTACAGAAGTATCACAGGCTCCTCCCATGTACATATGTATCCCAAGCTCCTCCCATGTACATACGTATCACAGGCTCCTCCCAAGTACAGCAGAATCACAGGCTCCTCCCATGTACAGAAGTATCACAGGCTCCTCCCATGTACATATGTATCACAGGCTCCTCCCAAGTACAGCAGAATCACAGGCTCCTCCCATGTACATAAGTATCACAGGCTCCTCCCAAGTACAGCAGAATCACAGGCTCCTCCCATGTACAGAAGTATCACAGGCTCATTCCATCTACAGAAGTATCACAGGCTCATTCCATCTACAGACGTATCACAGGCTCCTCCCATGTACATACGTATCACAAGCTCCTCCCTTGTTCATACGTATCACAGGCTCCTCCCAAGTACAGCAGAATCACAGGCTCCTCCCATGTACAGAAGTATCACAGGCTCATTCCATCTACAGAAGTATCACAGGCTCCTCCATTGTACAAAAGTATCACAGGCTCCTCCCATGTACAAAAGTATCACAAGCTCCTCCCATGTTTTACAGGCTCCTCCCAAGTACAGCAGAATCACAGGCTCCTCCCATGTACAGAAGTATCACAGGCTCATTTCATCTACAGACGTATCACAGGCTCCTCCCATGTGCAAAGGTATCACAGGCTCCTCCCATGTACAGAAGTATCACAGGCTCCTCCCATGTACAGAAGTATCACAGGCTCCTCCCATGACTTTTTTTAATGACTTTTTAATGAAAACATTAAAATAAATCATTCAGTTTTCATAATGTTCCTTATTTAAATCCCAGTGACATCATCACTAGGTCTTTGTGCTTCTCTACGCACTACAGGCAGGTCATGGCTGGTGGGAGGGGCCAGCAGGGTGCTGTACGGTGCTTCCAAAAAACATCACAGATGCAAAGTAACATTGTTTATAAACATTGATCAGGCGGGAGATGGAGAGATACAAAGTAACATTGTTTATAAACATTGATGAGACAGGAGATAGAGAGATACAAAGTAACATTGTTTATAAACATTGATCAGACAGGAGATAGAGAGATACAAAGTAACATTGTATATAAACATTGATCAGACGGGAGATAGAGAGATACAAAGTAACATTGTTTATAAACATTGATCAGACGGGAGATAGAGAGATACAAAGTAACATTGTTTATAAACATTGATGAGACAGGAGATAGAGAGATACAAAGTAACATTGTTTATAAACATTGATCAGACAGGAGATAGAGAGATACAAAGTAACATTGTTTATAAGCATTGATCAGACGGGAGATAGAGATACAAAGTAACATTGTTTATAAACATTGATCAGACGGGAGATAGAGAGATACAAAGTAACATTGTTTATAAACATTGATCAGACGGGAGATAGAGATACAAAGTAACATTGTTTATAAACATTGATCAGACGGGAGATAGAGAGATACAAAGTAACATTGTTTATAAACATTGATCAGACAGGAGATAGAGAGATACAAAGTAACATTGTTTATAAACATTGATCAGACGGGAGATGGAGAGATACAAAGTAACATTGTTTATAAACATTGATCAGCCAGGAGATAGAGATACAAAGTAACATTGTTTATAAACATTGATCAGACAGGAGATAGAGAGATACAAAGTAACATTGTTTATAAACATTGATCAGACAGGAGATAGAGAGATACAAAGTAACATTGTTTATACTGAGAGACATTTTTAATAGAAGGCACGGGTTTTCCCTCGCTGATTGCGGAGAATTGGCCGCACACCTATTTAGAAAGTAAAGCTTTGAGGTCACTCGGCGCAGCAGACGGTAGTAAAAGCGATCACAGTGGGGTGGGGGGGAGGGGAAGTTCTGTGTATCCGAGCCGGACAGTTTTACAGCACGGGGCGCAGCCTGGACGAGGTGCTGATGTCCCGGACGGGTGATGAAGAGTCCGGGGGGAAATTGTAAAACGTCTTGAAGTGCCGTCTGACATTCCAGACACTGAGCTGGAAGATATTATGACCAGGCCGGCGGTCGTAAAGTGACGGAACCCGGACCGGAGATAACGTTACACCTCGCACCAGACACACATGGCAGGTGAGGACCACAGGAGCGTCCTCATAGAACAGACAGGTTACCATTGTCCTTACAATTCCCGGGACTAAAGCGGGCAAGAATAAAAAGAGCATCTGTCATTGAAGCGCATGGAAACTGTTGGCGATTTATAAATCCTGTGCACTGGTCCAAATCATTTGGTGGATCATTTGGCGATTATGGTGGGGGGTTGTTTTAAAGGGCAAATATGCCAGAGAAAGGACAAGGTCATCATGTGCCCAAGACAAAGATGCCAGTGACGGGACAAGGTCATGAAGCACCCAGGGCAAAGATGCCAGTGATGGGACAAGGTCATCAAGCGCCCTGGTAAAATATGCCAGTGATGGGACAAGGTCATCAAGCGCCCAGGGCAGAGATGCCAGTGACGGGACAATGTCATCAAGTGCTCAGGGCAAAGATGCCAGTGATGGGTCAAGATCATCAAGCACCCGAGGCAAAGATGCCAGTGATGGGACAAGGTCATCAAGCGCCCAGGGCAAAGATGCCAGTGACGGGTCAAGGTCTTCAAGCACCCAGGGCAAAGATGCTAGTGACAGGTCAAGGTCATCAAGTGCCCAGGGCAAAGATGCCAGTGACAGGACAAGGTCATCAAGCGCCCAGGTAAAATATGCCAGTGATGGTTCAAGGTCATCATGTGCCCAGGGCAAAGATGCCAGTGATGGGACAAGGTCATCATGTGCCCAGGGCAAAGATGCCAGTGATGGGACAAGGTCATCAAGCGCCCAAGGGCAAAGATGCCAGTGATGGGTCAAGATCATCAAGCACCCAAGGCAAAGGTGCCAGTGATGGGACAAGGTCATCAAGCGCCCAGGGCAAAGATGCCAGTGACGGGTCAAGGTCATCAAGCACCCAAGGCAAAGATACCAGTGATGGGACAAGGTCATCAAGCGCCCAAGGGCAAAGATGCCAGTGATGGGTCAAGATCATCAAGCACCCAAGGCAAAGGTGCCAGTGATGGGACAAGGTCATCAAGCGCCCAGGGCAAAGATGGCAGTGATGGGACAAGGTCATCAAGCACCCAAGGCAAAGATGCCAGTGATGGGACAAGGTCATCAAGCGCCCAAGGGCAAAGATGCCAGTGATGGGTCAAGATCATCAAGCACCCAAGGCAAAGGTGCCAGTGATGGGACAAGGTCATCAAGCGCCCAGGGCAAAGATGCCAGTGAGGGGTCAAGGTCATCAAGCACCCAGGGCAAAGATGCCAGTGATGGGACAAGGTCATCAAGTGCCCAGGGCAAAGATGCCAGTGACAGGTCAAGGTCATCAAGTGCCCAGGGCAAAAATTCCAGTGACGGGACAAGGTCATCAAGTGCCCAGGGCAAAGATGCCAGTGATGGGACAAGATCATCAAGCACCCAAGGCAAAGATGTTAGTGACGGGACAAGGTCATCAAGCGCCCAAGGGCAAAGATGCCAGTGATGGGACAAGATTATCAAGCACCCAAGGCAAAGGTGCCAGTGATGGGACAAGGTCATCAAGCGCCCAGGGCAAAGATGCCAGTGATGGGAAAGGTCATCAAGCACCCAAGGCAAAGATGCCAGTGATGGGACAAGGTCATCAAGCGCCCAAGGGCAAAGATTCCAGTGATGGGTCAAGATCATCAAGCACCCAAGGCAAAGGTGCCAGTGATGGGACAAGGTCATCAAGCGCCCAGGGCAATGATGCCAGTGACAGGTCAAGGTCATCAAGCACCTAGGGCAAAGATGCCAGTGATGGGACAAGGTCATCAAGTGCCCAGGGCAAAGATTCCAGTGACAGGTCAAGGTCATCAAGTGCCCAGGGCAAAAATTCCAGTGACGGGACAAGGTCATCAAGTGCCCAGGGCAAAGATGCCAGTGATGGGACAAGATCATCAAGCACCGAAGGCAAAGATGTTAGTGACGGGACAAGGTCATCAAGCGCCCAAGGGCAAAGATGCCAGTGATGGGACAAGATTATCAAGCACCCAAGGCAAAGATGCCAGTGATGGGACAAGGACATCAAGCGCCCAAGGGCAAGATGCCAGTGATGGGACAAGGTCATCAAGTGCCCAAGGCAAAGATGCCAGTGATGGGACAAGGTCATCAAGCACCCAAGGCAAAGATGTTAGTGACGGGACAAGGTCATCAAGCGCCCAAGGGCAAAGATGCCAGTGATGGGGCGAGATCATCAAGCACCCAAGGCAAAGATGCCAGTGATGGGACAAGGTCATCAAGCATTCAGGGCAAAGATGCCAGTGACAGGACAAGATCATCAAGCACCCAAGGCAAAGATGTCAGTGATGGGACAAGGTCATCAAGCGCCCAAGGGCAAAGATGCCAGTGATGGGTCAAGATCATCAAGCACCCAAGGCAAAGGTGCCAGTGATGGGACAAGGTCATCAAGCGCCCAGGGCAATGATGCCAGTGACGGGTCAAGGTCATCAAGCACCTAGGGCAAATATGCCAGTGACGGGACAATGTCATCAAGTGCTCAGGGCAAAGATGCCAATGACAGGACAAGGTGATCTAGCACTCAGGGCAAAGATTCCAGTGACGGGACAAGGTCATCAAGTGCCCAAGGCAAAGATGCCAGTGACAGGACAAGGTCATCAAGCGCCCAGGGCAAATATGCCAGTGATGGGACAAGGTCATCAAGTGCTCAGGGCAAAGATGCCAATGACAGGACAAGGTGATCTAGCACTCAGGGCAAAGATTCCAGTGACGGGACAAGGTCATCAAGTGCCCAAGGCAAAGATGCCAGTGACAGGACAAGGTCATCAAGCGCCCAGGGCAAATATGCTAGTGACGGGACAAGGTCATGAAGCACCCAAGGCAAAGATGCCAGTGATGGGACAAGGTCATCAAGTGCCCAGGGCAAAGATGCCAGTGATGGGACAAGGTCATCAAATGCCCAGGGCAAAGATGCCAGTGATGGGACAAGGTCATCAAGTGCCCAGGGTAAAGATGCCAGTGACAGGTCAAGGTCATCAAGTGCCCATGGCAAAAATTCCAGTGACGGGACAAGGTCATCAAGCCAGGGCAAAGATGATGGGAGAAAATCAAGCACCCAAGGCAAAGATCATGATGGGACAAGGTCCAAGCAGGGTAAAGATGCCAGGACAGCAAGGTCATCAAGTGCCCATGCAAAAATTCAGTGATGGGACGGGAAGGTCATCAAGTGCCCAGGGCAAAGATGATGATGGGAGAAAATCATCAAGCACCCAAGGCAAAGATGCCAGTGATGGGACAAGGTCATGAAGCGCCCAAGGGCAAAGATGCCAGTGATGGGACAAGATCATCAAGCACCCAAGGCAAAGATGCCAGTGATGGGACAAGGTCATCAAGCATTCAGGGCAAAGATGCCAGTGATGGGACAAGATCATCAAGCACCCAAGGCAAAGATGCCAGTGATGGGACAAGGTCATCAAGTGCCCAGGGCAAAGATGCCAGTGACAGGTCAAGGTCATCAAGTGCCCAGGGCAAAAATTCCAGTGACGGGACAAGGTCATCAAGTGCCCAGGGCAAAGATGCCAGTGACGGGACAAGGTCATCAAGCGCCCAGGGCAAAGATGCCAGTGACGGGACAAGGTCATTAAGCGCCCAGGGCAAAGATGCCAGTGATAGGACAAGGTAGGCAAGGACGGGACAAGGTCATTAAGCACAAAGATGCAATAGGACATGAAGGACAACACAAGCAGGGCAAAGATGTTAGTGACGGGACAAGGTCATTAAGCGCTAAGGGCAAAGATGCCAGTGACAGGACAATGTCATCAAGTGCCCAAGGCAAAGATGCCAGTGACAGGACAAGGTCATCATGTGCCCAGGGCAAAGATGCCAGTGATGGGACAATGTCACCAAACGCTCAGGGCAAAGATGTCAGTGACAGGTCAAGGTCATCAAGCACCCAGGGCAAAGATGCCCGTGATAGGACAAGGTCATCAAGCACCCAGGGCAAAGATGCCAGTGACGGGACAAGGTCATGAAGCGCCCAGGGCAAAGATGCCCGTGATAGGACAAGGTCATCAAGCGCCCAAGGGCAAAGATGCCAGTGATGGGACAAGGTCATCAAGCACCCATGGCAAAGATGCCAGTGATGGGACAAGATCATCATGCGCCCAGGGCAAAGATGCCAGTGATGGGACAAGGTCATCAAGCGCCCAGGTAAAATATGCCAGAGATGGGACAAGGTCATCATGTGCCCAGGTAAAATATGCCAGTGATGGGACAAGGTCATCATGTGCCCAGGGCAAAGATGCCAGTGACGGGACAAGGTCATCAAGTGCCCAGGGCAAAGATGCCAGTGACGGGACAAGGTCATCAAGTGCCCAGGGCAAAGATACCAGTGACGGGACAAAGTCATCAAGCACCTGCTCCTGGTCGGCGGCCATCTTGGTACACCCAGCAGCAGTGTCAGCAGTGTCAGCTTCCCCCCCCCCCACCCCCCCTGTCACAACTTAATAGTACTTGATCCAGGGGTTCGCCCGATCGCCTTTCAGGGATCAGGAAGGAATTTTTTCCCCTACCAAATGCAAATTGGCATAGCATGGTTAGGGGTTTTTTGCCTTCCTCTGGACCAAGCCGGGAGGATTCACTGAATCCTTTCTTCATCGCCACCAAAAGGAACGACTTTTTCCCCGGTGAATGGCGACCATGGCTAATCTGCGGTACTCTGCAGAAACCATTTGGAATTTGAGGCGTTTCGCCGCAATACTGCCAGCCATCACCAAAAAGACCCTAAGAATTGAGCACCTTTTGAGGATCGATCGACGATCGACCGTCAAAATTTTTAGCCGTTTACCTCAACCTAAGCGCATTTCATGTGCTCTGATCAACACAAGATCGGCAGTAAAACACAGACTTGAAATCCATGATTTCATTCTACAACACGATCTAGACTGCCTCTTCATTACAGAGAGCTGGCTCACAGCCGACTGTAACACCATTCTAGGAGAATTGGTGCCAGAAAACTACCGTATTATTACTTACGGAAAACAGAATAGGGCAAAAAGGAGGAGGACTGGCGGTGATCCATAAGACGCGTCTTGCGATCACAAAACCAAGCCTCCAAAACCCTCTTCCGTTCATGGAAACCCTTACTCTTCAACTGCAAGTAAACGGCCAGGAGACCGTCCGGATTCTACTCTGCTATAGGCCACCCGGCCCCAAGTCGCAGCTGCTCCCATCTTTGATGGACTTTGTCTCCACCTATACCCTGAATAGCAAACACCTTTTGCTGCTCGGGGACTTCAACCTCTGGGCCAACTCCCCGCAAGACCCCATTGCCGACGCCTGCATCGACCACCTGGAAGGATTAGGGCTTCAGCAACTAGTATGTGGGCCCACACATGCTTCAGGTCATACGCTCGATCTTATTTTCAGACAAGATCTGGAAATAAAAATCTTGGAAAATGAACCATTGCCATGGTCAGATCACCATGCAATTCAATTCATTATTTCCGAATTCCCTCCCTTAACAAAAACATCAAATCCAGTGACAACACACTGGACCAGATGTCAGAAGAAGCTCCATTCGGAACTCTTCAAAGCCACGTTAGGGGAAAAATTAAACACAATTCAGCCGCACCAAACAGCGGAAGAAACACTAGAGGCCATAAACACAGCACTATTGCAGTCAGCTGACTTGATAGCGCCGAAACGAAAGACCCAGATCAGGAAAAATAACTCCGGCTGGTTCAACAGCCAGCTGGCGCTACTGAAGCAAGAGCGCAGAAGGGCAGAAGCAGCCTGGAAAAGAAACTCTTCAGATGAGAACCTCTCGATCTACAAGACAATAACCAGAAAATACTACAAGCAAATCTTTGAAGCCAAGAAAAACTATTTTTCTGAGGCTATCAACGGTGCCCTAAATTGCCCCCGCGAACTCTTCAAGCTGGTCACTCAGACCATGAATCCAGGATGCCTTGAAGCCCCCAACTTGGATACACAAGAATTTTGCAATGAGTTATCGGATTGCTTCATTAACAAAATTATGGCAATCCGGCAAAGCATTCAGCAAAACAATTGCTCTCCCAGCCCCCCCCGTAGTCATTTACACAGCACCGGCAGCAACTCACCACAGTTTGGTGAGTTCACGCTGGAACCCATCTCCATTCAGACCACTAAAAATATCATCGGCACTCTGCGCAACAGCACTGCGCCAAATGATATTATCCCCACCAAACTGCTGAAGGAATGCGCCGACATCCTGGCACCTCCTGTCACCCAGCTTATTAACCAATCCTTCAGGGAGGGCAAAATGCCCTCCCAGCTGAAGGAGGGCTTCATTCAACCCATTTTGAAGAAAGCCACCCTGAATCCTAAGGATCCACTCAACTGGCGCCCCATAACAGGCCTAAATGTTCTCTCCAAGGTAATGGAGAAAGCAGTGGTACAGCAGCTGCAACAGCATCTAGATACCCACAACTTACTCGACCCATTGCAATCAGGATTCCGGCCCGGACATGGGACGGAAACAGCATTGCTTAAGATATGGGACGACGTTCTCGAGGCCACAGACGAAGGAGAATCTTCTCTTCTGGTTCTGCTGGACCTAAGCCCAGCCTTTGATACAGTTGATCACAAGCTGTTATTGACTCGGCTGGCTAAAATAGCCAAAGTCGCAGAAAGCGATCTATCTTGGTTCTCCTCTTTTTTGGAAAACCGATCGCAAATAGTGAAGCTAGGACCATTCACTTCGGAACAACGCACATTATCGTGCGGGGTCCCTCAGGGATCTCCCCTGTCGCCGATGTTATTCAACATCTATCTGCGTCCTCTTTCTGAAATCATCAGCAGCCAAAAACTGCTATATCACTCTTATGCAGACGACACGCAACTGTACTTCCACATTTGCAATAAAAAGGATCACCACCTCAATCTAGAGACATGCCTCTCTTTGATAGAGGACTGGATGACAAAGAGTTATCTCAAACTCAACGGAGTGAAAACAGAACTTCTTCTGTTTCACGCCAAGTGTAGGAATCAATTGACAACAACCTGGACCCCCCCCCGCCCATTCTGGGCAAAGTCATCACCCCTAGCGCCAAAGTCAAAAGTCTTGGGGTCATCTTTGACTCCGACATGACAATGAACGCACAAATAGGGGCAGTAGTCAGCGGATCTCACTATCTGCTGCGCCTCCTACGCAGACTCACGCCTTTTATTCCCAAGAAAGACATAGCGGTCGTGGTGGGAGCGATTGTAAACTCCAGATTGGACTATGCGAATGCCCTTTACCTCGGACTCCCCAAGTACCAAATCGCTCGTCTTCAAGTCGTTCAAAATACGGCCGCCAGACTTGTGACTGGGAAAAAACCCTGGGAATCAATCTCACCTTCACTGAGATCCCTTCACTGGCTACCAGTCAAAGACAGAATCACCTTTAAAGCTCTCTGTCTAACGCATAGATGTATCCATGGGAATGCTCCCCATTATCTATGCGAAAAATTAAAACTTCACAATCCCAATCGTATTCTACGATCCAACAATCAAAATCGGCTTCAGATACCGAAAGCCAGATACAAGTCCAAAGGAGACAGGAGATTCGCTGTCCAAGGTCCCAGACTATGGAACGCCTTACCAGCCAGCATTCGACTGGAGAACTACTTAGTCTTCAGGAGAAAGATTAAGACTCATCTCTTTTGATCTCAAAGGAGACAGGAACAACAAGCGCCCAGAGGCGATTTACTTCGCATGTGCTGCGCTATACAAGTTCTTCATTCATTCATGGGCAAAGATGACAGCATGCTAAACCTTTGTCCCCCTTTTCCCAGAGGCCACTTTGGCAGACCACTGGTGCCAGTGACAGGTCAAGGTCATCAAGCGCCCAGGGCAAAGATTCCAGTCATGGGACAAGGTCATCAAGCGCTAAGGGCAAAGATGCCAGTGACAGGACAAGGTCATCAAGTGCCCAGGGCAAAGATGCCAGTGATGGGACAAGGTCATCAAGCGCTAAGGGCAAAGATGCCAGTGACAGGACAAGGTCATCAAGTGCCCAAGGTAAAGATGCCAGTGATGGGACAAGGTCGTCAAGCACCCAGAACAAAGATGCCAGTGACGGGGCAAGGTCGTCAAGCACCCAGGGCAAAGATGACAGCATGCTAAAGCTGTGTCCAACTTTTCTCAGAGGCAACTTTGGCAGACCACTGGTGAAACCACCTGGAATCTCTACCTCTTCGATTTTCCTGGGTATTAGAAGAAAGAGCCACATTGTGTTGCCCGCGGTCGATTATTGTAGCATTACATCTCATGTTTTGGTGTTTAAAGGAGCAAACTAGAGGACACAAGTAATGTGGAGGCACAATCGGGGGGGGGGGGGGGAGGGGAGGGTGCACAGCAGGCACATAGGTTTGATCGCCGCACACGTGCTGCACACTCCATGTACGCCATATATTCCGGCCTGTCAGAGTGAGAAGTTCTGGCACTCCATCTTCTCCCCGCTGGGTAAAAACGAGAGAAATTTCTTTTCATGTGTCCCGGCCGAAAGAATAACTGGATGCCAGCTGTTGGGCCCTCGTGTGTCTTGTTTGCATTTGCTGGCGGTTGCCTTGTACAGTGCGGGATCCAGACACCTGTGACCCTGGAATAGCTACAGCCTGTGGGGACAACAGGGGGGTCTAATATCGGGGACAACAAGGGGGTCCAACAATGGGGACAACAAAGGGGACAACAAGGGGCTCCAACAATGGGGACAACAAGGGGGTCCAACAAAAGGGGAAATAAGGGGGTCCAACAATGGGGACATCAAGAGGTCCAACAATGGGGACAACAAGGTGTCCAACAATGGGGAAAACAAGGGGGTCCAACAATGGGGACAACAAGGGGTCCAACAATGGGGACAACAAGGTGTCCAACAATGGGGACAATAAGGTGTCCAACAATGGGGACAACAAGGTGTCCAACAATGGGGACAACAAGGTGTCCAACAATGGGGAAAACAAGGGGGTCCAACAATGGGGACAACAAGGGGTCCAACAATGGGGACAACAAGGTGTCCAACAATGGGGACAATAAGGTGTCCAACAATGGGGACAACAAGGTGTCCAACAATGGGGACAACAAGGTGTCCAACAATGGGGACAACAAGGGGTCCAACAATGGGGACAACAAGGGGTCCAACAATGGGGACAACAAGGGGTCCAACAATGGGGACAACAAGGTGTCCAACAATGGGGACAACAAAGGGTTCAACAATGGGGACAACAAGGTGGTCTAACAAAAGGGGAAAACAAGGGGGTCCAACCATGGGGACAACAAGGGGCTCCAACATTGGGGACAACAAGGAGTTCAACAATGGGGACAACAAGGTGTCCAACAATGGGGACAACAAAGTGTCCAACAATGGGGACAACAAGGGTTCCAACAAAAGGGGAACATAAGAGGGTCCAACAATGGGGACAACAAGGGGTCCAACAATGAGGACAACAAGAGGGTCCAACAATGGGGACATCAAGAGAGTCCAACAATGGGGACAACAAGAGGTCCAACAATGGGGACAACAAGGGGGTCCAACAATGTGGACAACAAGGGGTTCAACAATGGGGAAAACAAGGGAGTCCAACAATGGGGACAACAAGGGGTCCAACAATGGGGACAACAAGAGGGTCCAACAATGGGGACATCAAGAGGTCCAACAATGGGGACAACAAGAGGGTCCAACAATGGGGACATCAAGAGGTCCAACAATGGGGACAACAAGAGAGTCCAACAATGGGGACATCAAGAGGTCCAACAATGGGGACAACAAGGGGGTCCAACAATGGGGACAACAAGGTGTCCAACAATGGGGAAAACAAGGGGGTCCAACAATGGGGACAACAAGGGGTCCAACAATGGGGACAACAAGGGATCCAACAATGGGGACAACAAGGGGTCCAACAATGGGGACAACAAGGGGTCCAACAATGGGGACAACAAGGGGTCCAACAATGGGGACAACAAGGTGGTCAAACAAAAGGGGAAAACAAGGGGGTCCAACAATGGGGACAACAAGGTGGTCCAACAAAAGGGGAAAACAAGGGGGTCCAACAATGGGGACAACAAGAGGTCCAAAAATGGGGTCACAAGGTCCCAGAGGTTTCCTAATGCTCTCAGTTGCTATGAAAATGGAAACCGCCCCTGGAGAGTCCGGGATCTGGCAACCTTCAATCCTGCAATAGCTGCAATATGTGGTGATAATGACTTACAAAGGGCCCCAGGGCAGTGGCGGCTGGTGCTAAAAAATTTGGGGGGGGGGGGGAGAAACTAAAAAAAAAAAAAAAAGCATCAATTGCAGCCACTGTGCCCATCAAATCCTGCGACTGTGTTTATCTAACACAGCCACTGTGCCCATCAATTGCAGCCAGTGTACCCATCATTTGCAGGCACTGTGCCATCAAATGGTGCAACCATGCCAATGAATGCAGCCACTGTGCCATCTAACGCTGCCACTGTGCCATCATATGCAGCCACTGTGCCATCAAATGCTGCGACTGTGCCCATTAATTGCAGCCACTGTGCCATTAAAAGGTGACACTGTGCCATCAAATGCTGCGACTGTGCCCATCAAACGCTGCCACTGTGCCCATAAATGCAGCCACTGTGCCATCATAACTGTGCCCATAAATGCAGCCACTGTGACAAATTCTGCCTGTGTGCCAGTGTGTGTGCCCCCCGCCCGCTTGGCGTCTGCCTGGCACTAGCGCTGATTAGTGGGGCAGTGGGTGAGGGCAGCGGGGTTCTTCATGACTCCTGCACTTCTTCTCCTGTCCTCTCCTCCCATCAGGCGTCCAATAGCGGCGCCTGTTGTTTCAACAAATCAGGTAATAGGGTAACCAGACCTGAGCAACCTGATTGGCTGAGAGGCGGATTAGTGTTAGGGAAGCGATGTAGTCTGAGGGGGGGGGGATCACCTCATATCAGTACCCCCCCCCCCCCCTTACCTTAGCGTATTCTTTCAGCGGAAGGTGGTCTCTGGTCACCCCTACAAGAAAATAATGCCGTTATACTGTTGGGCCGGTATAGTGATGCCCAGGGCCCCCGGATGACAACCCCCTCTTTTTTTTATTTATTTTTTAAATACATTTTATGCAAATTATATAAAACACATTTTTTTTTTGGAAAGGCTGAAGCTGTGTAAGGGGCCCCATAATTCCTGATGGCGGCCCTGGCCCTAACCATGCAGTAATAGGAGGGAGGTGAGACCATTTTCCACACCCTGGAAGGTTATGAGCCGCCGCACAGCGAACGTATCAGTGGAAAGTTTTTCCTTTTTATTTGTACAATGGCGGAACTGTAAATCGATTGTAAATGTAACACCGGAGCATAAAAGTCACACGTGTGAACGATCCGTCTTCAGGTGCCGTTTTATCACACCGTAAAATATAACAATCATTCCTACTGTAGCCTGGGGGGGCGCCGGGACTCCCCCACCCCCCCTACTGGCCAGGGACGGGGAGAATAAATGTGCGAGCTCTGAGCAGGAAATGATCGATGTCTCTGTATCAATCTGCAGGGCTGTAACACTGCAATGTAGGGCCACCATAGGGAATGATAGGGCCCCATAGAGCCTACCTGACACTGGCACTGTAACAGGTGGGTGGGAAGGGAACGGGCGGGGGAGGGGACCCGCCATCGGACAGGATGGATCAACTTGGATTTGCCATTGAAAGCTGCAACAAAAATTTTTGGATGGATTCCATTCCATCACTGTTTGAGAACGTTCTACCATTTCAGCTGAAATTTCAAATCAGGCTGGCCAAGAAAATATTCATTGATGGGCACTGGTAGGCTGCATTGAGGGGCACTGGTGAGGTTGCATTTCAGGCTAGGCAAAGTCAATGGCTGATGACCACAGCTTAGCCTAGGCAAGGTCAAAAACTGATGACCACAACAAGGCCAATCATCAGTTACCACACCTCAGGCTAGGCAATGTCATTGACTGATGACCTCACCTTAGCCTAGGCAAGATCAGTGACTAATGACCATACCTAAGCCTAGGCAAGGTCAATGTCTGGTGACCTCACCTCAGCACAGGAAAGGTCAATGTCTGGTGACCTCACCTCAGCTTAGGCAAAGTCAATGACTGGTGACCACGCCTCAGCACAGGAAAGGTCAATGACTGATGACCACACCTCAATCTAGGCAAGGTCGATGACTGATCACCCCACCTCAGCTTAGGCAAGGCCAATGACTGATGACTACACTTCAGCCTAGACAAAGTCAATGACTGATGACCACACCTCAGCACAGGAAAGGTCAATGACTGATGACCACACCTCAATATAGGCAAGGTCGATGACTGATGACCCCACCTCAGCTTAGGCAAGGCCAATGACTGAAGACTACACCTCAACCTAGGCAAAGTCAATGACTGGTGACCACACCTCAGCCTAGGCAAGGTCAAAAAATTATGACCTCACCTCACCCTAAGCAAGGTCAATGACTGATTACATCATTTCAGCCTAGACAAGGACAATGACTAATGACCTCACCTCATCCTAGGTAAGGTCAGTGACTGATGGCCACACCTCAGCCTAGGCAAGGCCAATGCCTGATGACTACACCTCAGGCTAGACAAAGTCAATGACTGTTGACCATACCTCAGCATAGGAAAGGTCAATGACCGATGAAAACACCTCAATCTAGGCAAGGTCGATGACTGATGACTCCACCTCAGCCTAGGCAAGGCCAATGATTGATGACTACACCTCAGGCTAGACAAAGTCAATGACTGATGACCACACCTCAGCCTAGGTAAGGCCAATGACTTATGACTAGGGTTGATCGAAACCCGAACTGTAAAGTTCGGGTTCGGTACGGACTTTGGTTTTTTTTGTACCCAAACCCGAATAATTGTAAAAAGTTTGGGTTCGGGTTCGGAGTTCGGCTATGTAACGGCGCGCTGCACGGCAGCCAATCGCCATTTGTTTTACCACTGTGACTAGGAAGCCATCACAGCCATCCATCTATCTATCAGATAGAGGCACACAGTACCGCTCGTCAGTCTGCTTTAGCTAGGGTAGGGACAGGCTGCTGCTGATTGAGGGAGAGAGTTAGATAGGACTATCCTGCTTCAGAAATCTACACCAGCACTGTTTCTTTCTGTGAGATCTGCATCTTATAGTTTAGGGACAGGTTCCTGCTTGTTGCTATAGGGAGAGAATATTACCACAGCCCCCTTAAACTTCTGGGTCTCCAAATTGGGCACATGGCCTGAGCTTGGCCTTTCCGCCTTGGAGGTGCTGGCCTGCCCTGCGGCCAGAGTATTGTCTGAACGTGTATTTAGCACGGCAGGGGGGCGTTATCACAGACAAGCGCAGCCGCCTGTCCAGAGCCAATGTGGACAAGCTCACGTTCATTTAAATGAACCAGGCATGGATCCCAGAGGACTTGTCCGTACCTTGTGCAGAATAGACACCGGGCCGGCCTTACCCAGCCATTGTTTTTTTTTTCTGATCTTTTTAGGGTTTCCATCTCATCCCTTTAAAAGCAAAAACATATTAATTACACAGGTTCTCTGGATGATTAAGGTGCTGCTAATTAAACTCACTTGGCGCCTTATCGACAGTAAATTAGCCCCAGAACCTGTGTAATTACTCTGTGTTCAGGTTTAAAGGGATGAGGTAGCAACCCTAGATCTTTCTCACTCTTTTGGGTTTTACCCTAATTTAAAAAATAAATCAATTAAAAACCAAAACCTGCTGTGTTGGCTACCTCCTCCTCCACCGCCGCTTCCACCTACACCGCCACATCCACCACCACCTCAACCTCCTACTCCATATGGACCTCGTCCTCCTAGGTCAAAATGATTTTATTTTTTATTTTTTTAATGTTATTTTAAGTTATTTCCCTATCCACATTTATTTTCAGAGTACTTGCCATGCTCTTCCCAACATTTTGCTGTCATTTGCAAGCCTCTAGCCCTTTCCCTTAGTTTTTTTACAGACATTTTTGTAGTCAAAAGTCCGGGTCCCCATTGACTTCAATGGGGTTCGGGGTCAAGTTCGAACCCGAACATCCTGGTGTTCGCTCAACTCTACTCATGACTACACCTCAACCTAGGCAAAGTCCATCCTAGGTAAGGTCAGTGACTGATGGCCACACCTCAGCATAGGCAAGGTCAATGACTGATGGCCTCGCCTTAAGCTAAGCAAGGTCAATGACTGATTACATTATCTCAGCCTAGGCAAGGCCACACCTCAGCAAATGCAAGGTCAATAAATGATGACACCAACTCAGCCTAGGCAAGGTCAATTAATGATGACCACACCTCAGCCTACGCAAGGTCAATGAATGAAGACCACACCTCAGCCTGAGCAAGGGCAATGACTGGTGATCGCACCTCAGTCTAGACAAGGTCAATGACTGGTGATCGCACCTCAGCCTAGACAAGGTCAATGACTGGTGATCGCACCTCAGCCTAGGCAAAGTCAATGAATGATGAACATACCTCAGCATATGCAAGGTCAATAAATGATGACACCACCTCAGCCTAGGCAAGGTCAATGAATGATGACCTCACCTCATCCTAAGGAAGGTCAATGACTGATTACATCATTTCAGCCTAGACAAGGACAATGACTAATGACTTTACCTCATCCTAGGTAAGGTCAGTGACTGATGACCACACCTCAGCCTAGGCAAGGCCAATGACTGATGGCCTCGCCTTAAGCTAAGCATGGTCAATGACTGATTACATTATCTCAGCCTAGGCAAGGCCACACCTCAGCAAATGCAAGGTCAATAAATGATGACACCAACTCAGCCTAGGCAAGGTCAATTAATGATGACCACACCTCAGCCTACGCAAGGTCAATGAATGATGACCACACCTCAGCCTAGGCAAGATCAATGAATGACGACCACACCTCAGCCTGAGCAAGGGCAATGACTGGTGATCGCACCTCAGTCTAGACAAGGTCAATGACTGGTGATCGCACCTCAGTCTAGACAAGGTCAATGACTGGTGATCGCACCTCAGTCTAGACAAGGTCAATGACTGGTGATCGCACCTCAGTCTAGACAAGGTCAATGAATGATGACCACACCTCAGCCTGAGCAAGGTCAATGACTGGTGACCTCTTCTGATCTTAGGCAAGGTCAGTGGCTGATGCCATCATTTCAGCATATGCAAAGGTCAATAACCCTAGGCAAGCTCAGTGAGTGGTGACCCAACCTAGGCAAGTTTTGGTCTAATTTCAGCAGATCTCTATAGGGCCTCTTCCAAGGACGGGTCCCAATAAGTGTAGGTAGACCTTTTCCGAAGGTAAGCACGTTTCTCCTGGGTGTCCAGCTTCTGCACTTGTAGTGTGTGGGGCCCGCCAGCCTCCCTTATCACCTGTCGCTGTGCTCCGGCCTCCGGGCCTCTAAACGTGGTCTCCTCTTCCATTAGCCTAAATCACACCAGATGTGCCTGGCTCAGGTAATTGCTTTCACCGAGGCACAATGCATCTATTATTTTTTCCCCCCATGCAAATAAACAGGAGAGCCCCCCCACCCCACCCTTGGGGTCCCCCGCCTCACCAGGGGGCAGAGGTTATTCAATTAAAAGCCGCGCAGAGACTGTAGCTAATAATCTGCGGGAAGAGAAGGGCTCATGTAAAGCAAACTCGAGTCTGAGAAGTCAGGCCTCGCCGGGACGGCCATAACTATGATAGATTGCCGGTGCGCAGAAGGCCTTATTATTTGTGATGTGTGCGCTGGGCGGTGGGGGGGGAACAGCCCCGCTGGGCAATACACCTGCTGGGCCTCAGAGAAGCGGGAACAGCTGGCCGGAGTGATTTAGAGGCTCGCTACGTCGCCTACAAGCGCTGATCATGCAACAGCTCATAAAGTGGGAGGGGGGAAGGGGGGGGTTTATGATTTTCCTCTTCCCCTCCTCTCTCCAAACAAATGGCCACATTGTGTGTTTTACCGGCCCTGAAATCCTGAGGTGTGACGTTGTAGCGTGTCGCGGATTTAACGCTTTGTATCAGAGCGGGTTCTGCGTCCGGCGACACGATCGGGAGATTATGGATACGTGCGCAGGACGTTACACCTCCTCCCCAGCTGCTGAGGTTTCATGCCCGATCCTCAATATCTCCCAAGATATAAAAGACCGTCGGGATACAGTTTAGATAGAAAATATAAACGTTGTTATATAAATACCATAGCCCCCTTGATGGTGGGTGGGATTTTGGACGTATGAGGATAGAGCGATCTGCTATGTTTTGAGTTTAAACTTTTTGAGATAGCTCTTACAGTGATCGACAGCTGGGCGTTTGAGGTTTGGGTTCTTCTATAGCACACATTCGAAGACAAAACAAGGTAGGGGAGGCTCAGAGGTGTCTCTAGGCTTTGTGAGGCCTTAGGCAAAACAAGGACAAGAGCCTCTTCCCCACAACCATGGCCGGTGGTTGTGGGGGTCTTTAACAAGGCGGCCCCCAGATCTTGCTCTTTAATAACTAAGGGGCAGGGGCCACCTGGCGTTGTCACCTGATGAACCCGCTCCCCTTGTAACTTAAGTGACTGAGGGCATGCTGGGTCATTGACGTCACAAGGGGTGGTGTCACCGATATTCACTTGTTGTTAGGGACGCTGGCGGTCCCACTCCTGAGTCAGGGCTCTTAACGCTGCCTGAACACAGCAGCGTTAAGGTCCCCTGTCCCTCAAAACTGGGGTAATGCATTTGGTAAGTTAGGCGGCCTCACACGCATGATGGGAAAAATAATTCAAGGACAAGAGCCTCTTCCCCACAACCATGGCCGGTGGTTGTGGGGGTCTTTAACAAGGCGGCCCCCATATCCTGCTCTTTAATAACTAAGGAGCAGGGGACACCTGGCATTGTCACCTGATGAACCCGCCCCCTTGTGACGTCATTGACTGAGGGCATGCTGGGTCATTGACGTCACAAGGGGTGGTGTCACTTATATTCACTTGTTCTTAGGGACGCTGGCGACCCGCTCCTGAGTCAGGGCTCTTAACGCTGCCTGAGCACAGCAGCGTTAAGTTCCCCTGTCCCTCAAAACTGGGGTAAGGCATTGGGTAAGTTAGGCGGCCTCACACCCATAATGGGAAAAATAATTCAAGGACAAGGACCATCCTGTCTCCATGGGTGGTGAAGAAGTGGGCCAGTGAAACCCATACCCTAGGTCTCCAGGCTAAACCCAGATTTGAAGCAGAGGAAAACCAGGACATCTCATGGTCCATGCTTACTTGATATAATGCCTAGTAGATGAAAGAGCCTGGTTTTCCAATGAGGGACTATCCTGTGTCCATGGATGGTGAAGAAGTGGGTCAGTGAGACTTATACCCTGGGTTACTGTGTTTAGCCTGGAGACTCAGGGTATGTTTTGAAGCATGGGAAAACCAGGAAACCTCATGGAAAGCAGTGAAGCCCATGTCTAGTACTTGTAAGAGCCTGGGTTTCCGATGAGGGACCTTCCTGTGTCCACGGGTGGTGCAGCAGTGGGTCAGTGAGACCCAGGGTATGGGTTGAAGCATGAGAAAACCATAACATTCCATGGAAAACAATGAGGTCCATGCTCACCTGATAGAGCTGTGGTCTATCAAGGCCATCTTAATAGCATCATGGGCCCCTGGGAAAAGTAATGCTATGGGGGCCCCAATTTATGCACCTACTCCTAAGAATGAATGTACAATATTTCTACTTTACAGCGTGTCACTTGCTACTGTCCCCTGCCACCAGATTCAGCGTGTCACTTGCCACGTCACAGATTTTCACTTGCCCCGTCACCTGCCACACAATGCGGGTTGTCACTTGCCACGTCACCTGCCACACAATGCAGGTTGTCACTTGCCACGTCACCTGCCACACAATGCGGGTTGTCACTTGTCCCGTCACCTGCCACACAATGCGGGTTGTCACTTGCCCCGTCACCTGCCACACAATACGGGTTGTCACTTGCCCCGTCACCTGCCACACAATGCGGGTTGTCACTTGCCACGTCACCTGCCACACAATGCGGGTTGTCACTTGTCCCGTCACCTGCCACACAATGCGGGTTGTCACTTGCCCCGTCACCTGCCACATGTTACAAATTGTCACATATTGCGGATTGTCACTTTCCTGCTAAGTTGGTCTCTTGCAAATCAGGCAGCAGAAAACTAGCCAGGCAGCACAGGGATGATGTCATCTCTCTGCTCCCCCACCAGCCGGCTCCCTGATTGGCCAGCTGTCTACTCACCCACGAACCACCCAGCCGCCTGTTCTCTCATCCACTTAGCCACCCGTGGAGCAGTAGAACCAACCCCTCTCTCACCCGAATTCTCAGGGGGGGGGGGGGGGGCCTTATTTTTACATCCACTGACACTAATGCTGGGGGTTATTATTGCAACCACTGGCACCAGTGCTGGGGGTTATTATTATGCTTACTGGCACCAATGCTGGGGGTTATTATTATGCCCACTGGCATCAATACTGGGGGTTATTATTATGCCCACTGGCACCAATGCTGCGGGTTATTATTATGCACACTGGCACCAATGCTGGGGGTTATTATTATGCTTACTGGCACCAATGCTGGGGGTTATTATTATGCCCACTGGCATCAATGCTGGGGGTTATTATTATGCCCACTGGCACCAATGCTGCGGGTTATTTTTATGCCCACTGTCACCAATGCTGGGGCTTATTGGTGCATTCACTGGTACCAATGCTGGGGGTTATTATTTTGCCCACTAACACCAATGCTGGGGGTTATTATTATGCACACTGGCACCAATGCTGGGGCTTATTGGTGCATTCACTGGCACCCATGCTGGGGGTTATTATTATTACACCCAATGACACCAATGTTGGGCGTTATTATTACATCCACTGACACTAATGCTGAGGGTTATCTTTGCACCAATTTACAGTAATGCTCAGTTTTATTATTGTATCCACTGACACCAATGATGGGGGTTAATATTATGCACACTGGCACCAATGCCGGGAGTTATTATTATGCTCACTGGCACCAATGCTGGGGGTTAATATTTATGCCCACTGGCACCAATGATGAGGGTTATCTTTGCACCAATTTACAGTAATGCTCAGGGTTATTATTGTATCCACTGACACCAATGCTGGGGGTGATTATTGCGCACACTGACACCAATGCTGGGGGTGATTATTGCGCACACTGACACCAATGCTGGGGGTGATTATTGCGCACACTGACACCAATGCTGGGGGTGATTATTGCGCACACTGACACCAATGCTGAGGGTTATTATTGTATCCACTGACACCAATGCTGGGGGAGATTATTGCGCACACTGACACCAATGCTGGGGGTGATTATTGCGCACACTGACACCAATGCTGGGGGTGATTATTGCGCACACTGACACCAATGCTGGGGGTGATTATTGCGCACACTGACACCAATGCTGGGGGTGATTATTGCATTCACTGACACCAATGCTGGGGGTTATTATCACTGCCCCTGACACTGCTGCATGTTATTTTAGGTGTTTTGCAGCCTATGAATGGGATGTAACCTAATCAGATAGGGCACTTCCCCGGCACGGCAACACATTGAGCAACATTAGGGGGTTAAAGGCCCTTGGTAGGGATAAGCGCACAGAGCGGTGACACGGGCCAGACGTTGGGCTCCTCCTCCAGACGGGGCGACGCTGACCTCCCTCTCTGTGGTCAGCCTCCACGAGTCACCAAAAAGGCGATGTGGCGCGGCCGGGGGCGCCCGGGAGCCCTCCTGTCTGGACGCAGGGATCTTGCTTTATTTACACGCACTTTCTCAGGTTTCAGCTCCGGCCCCCGATGGCGTATTTTTATTTTTTATTTTTACGGCAGCCGGTGATAACTGCTCTGCTCTGCGTCTTTGTTGGCGGAACGTCTACGGGGGGGGGGGGGGGGGGGGGGCATCTGTTTCCCATCCCTAATAAACGTTACGGCTCCCACGCAGGTGTGCTGCACTTATGGCTTTTTTTTTTACAAGGGTCCAAACCTCAGTCACATTGGCGAGGCCGGCGGGATGGCTGTCTGGCGTTGGCCTGCGACGGCTTCGCGCGCGGGGGGGGGGGGGGGCCTAATGTGCGTTAATTTAATTTTTTATTAACCCCATTGTTCCCGCAGGAGCCAGGAATCGTTAGCAGGGCTTAAACCCGCTTTAAGCCAATAAGTGCGGCGGGGCCGGGGGGAAAGGAATAGTGGACACAGGGGCTGTGGCTGTGTACAAAAGTAAGTACACCCCTCACATTTTTGGAAATATTTTCTTCTGTCTTCTCATGTGACAACACTGAAGGAATGACACATTGGGCCAGATTCACATTACGCCGCCGTAGCGCAAACGCCGTACGCCACGCCAACGTAGCGCGGAGAGGCAAGCACTGCATTCAGCAAGCCAGTGCTCCCAACGCTGCGCCAGCGTGGCGTGGGTTTCGAAGGCGCAGGCCGGCGTAGGTGGAAGTGGGCGTGACCCCATGCAAATGATGGTCAGAGCGTGGTGCAGTGTTTTACACCCGCATGCGCGCCGTGACGTGGACGCTTGCACAGCACCCTCCTGCGCCTGCTCACAACCACGCCGGCACAGCTGCCTAAGCTATGCCGGATCACCACGTACGCTGTGAACTTAACGTACGCTCAGCCAGACGTCCAACGCACAATACGCCGGCTTGTGTTCCCTGGTGCAGACCTTTGCATGTCTGTTGCCGGGTTGCGCCTCATCTATGGTGAATCAATTTACGCCGGACGTACGACTTACGTGCATCTCGCGTAGCATGCGTCGGGCGCACTCACGTTCGCGAATCGCCGTATTTCCCTCATTTGCATGTTTGAATGCCTAATCAATGGGAGCGGCAACGTGCGTCCAGCCCATATGTGCGCACACGCTACGCCGGCGTATGCAAGCTACATCGGCGTAGGGTGGCCAGTTTTTAGGCACATGTTGGTTTGTGGGTCTAGCGCACACATACGCCGGCGCACATTTGCACTTACGTCAGCGTAAGTGCTTTGTGAATCTGGGCCTTTGTATCTGCAGTGGCCCGGATTCACATTCATCGGCGCATATTTATGCCGCTGTAGCGTATCTCTTTTACGCTATGCCGGCGCAGCGCGGAGAGGCAAGCATGGAATTCACAAAGCAAATGCTCCCAACTCTGCGCCGGCGTAGCTTATATTTCTTAGGCGTAAGCGGAAGTAGGTGGAAGTGGATTGGAAGTAGGCGTGGTCCATGCTAATGAAGCGTGACCCCATGCGAATGATGGGCCGGGCGCCAGACAAGTAAAACGAACGGCGCATGCGTCGAGACGTGGACGTTTCCCCGTGCGCATGCTCAGAACCACGTCGGAACAACTGCCTAAGATACGCCGGATCGCTGTGTACGCCGTGAACGTAACCTACGCCCAGCCAGACCCACGTCGGCCCGTATTCACAGAAGTCCAACGTACAATACGTAGGCTTGTGTTCCCTGGTCCATACCTTTGCATTGGGTTGCGCCTCATCTATGGGGAATAACTTTACGCCGAACGTAAAACTTACGCAAACCGCTTAAATCATGCGCCGGGCGCAAGTACGTTCGTGAATCGGCGTATCTCCCTCATTTGCATATTTGAATAGAAAATCAATGGGAGCGCCACATGCGTCCGGCGTAAATATGCGCCCACTCTACGCCGGCGTAGGCAAGTTACGTCGGTGGGATGAAGTCTGTTTTCAGGCGTATCTAAGTTTGTGGGTCTGGCGCACAGATACGACGGCGCATATTTGCACTTACGCGGCGTATCTGGAGATATGTCAGCGCAAGTGCTTTGTGAATCCGGGCCAATGTTGTGTAGTGAGTGTACAGCTTGTATAACGGGGTACATTTGACGTCCCCTCAAAATAACTCAACACACAGCCATTAATGTCTAAACCGCTGGTAACAAAAGTGAGGACACCCCTTAAGTGAAAATTTCCAAATTGGGCCCAATTAGCCAGGGATTGTCCCTCCCCGGTGTCATGTTACTCGTTAGTGTTACAAGGTCTCAGGTGTGAATGGGGAGCAGGTGTGTTAAATTTGGTGTTATCGCTCTCACTCTCTCATACTGGTCACTGGAAGGACAACATGGCACCTCATGGCAAAGAACTCTCTGAGGATCTGATATAAAGAATTGTGTCTCTACATAAAGATGGCCGAGGAGATAAGAAGATCGCCAAGACCCTGAAACTGATCTGCAGCACGGTGGCCAAGACCATCCAGCGGTATAACAGGACGGGTTCCCCTCCCCCCGCCTCACCATGGTCCACCAAAGAAGTTGAGGTCACGTGCTCAGCGTCATATCCAGAGGTTGTCTTTGGGAAATAGACGTATAAGTGCTGCCAGCATTGCTGGGGGAGGGGTCAGCCTGTCAGTGCTCAGACCATACGCCGCACACTGCATCAAATTGGTCTGCATGACTCTCGTCTCAGAAGGAAGCCTCTTCTAAAGATGAGGCACAAGAAACAGTTTGCTGAAGACAAGCAGACTAAGGACATTGATTTCTGGAACCGTGTCCTGTGGTCTGATGAGACCAAGATAAAGGTATTTGGTGTCAGATGGTGTCAAGCGTGTGTGGGGGAGGGACCAGGTGAGGAGGACAAAGACAAGTGTGTCTTGTCTACAGTCAGGCATGGTAGGGGGAGGGTCATGGTCTGGGGCTGCATGAGTGCTGCCGGCACTGGGGGGCTACAGATCATTGAGGGAACCATGAATGCCGACATGTACTGCGACATACTGAAGCAGAGCATGATCCCCTCCCTTCAGAGACTGGGCTGCAGGGTAGTATTCCAGCATGATAACGACCCCAAACACACCTCCAAGACCACCACTGCCTTGCTAAAGAAGCTGAGGGTAAAGGTGATGGACTGGCCAAGCATGTCTCCAGACCTAAACCCTATTGATCATCTGTGGGGGGTGCTCAAATGGAAGGGGGAGGAGCGCAAGGTCTCCAACATCCACCAGCTCTGTGATGTCATCATGGAGGAGGGGAAGAGGACTCCAGTGGTAACCTGTGAATCTCTGGTGACCTCCATGCCTGAGAGGGTAAAAAATATATGGCGTCCACACAAAATATTGCACACTTCGGGGCCCAATTTGGAGATTTTCACTTAGGGGTGCACTCATCTTTGTTGCCAGCGGTTTAGACATGAATGGCCGTGTGTTGAGTTATTTTGAGGGGACGGGAAATTTACACCGTTATACAAGCTGTACACTCACCACACAACATTGGAGGTACAAAGGCCCCTCCCCCCCATGTACACCCCTCCCCCCATGTACACTCACCACACAACATTGGAGATACAAAGGCCCCTCCCCCATGTACACTCACTACACAACATTGGAGATACAAAGGCCCCTCCCCCCCATGTACACCCCTCCACCCCATGTACACCCCTCCCCCCCATGTACACAACATTGGAGATACAAAGTGTCATTTCTTCAGTCTTGTCACGTGAAAAGATACAAGAAAAGATTTACAAAGATGTGAGGGGTGTACTTACTCTTGTGGGATCTCTAAGGGGCCCGGTGGTCCCCAGGGGCCCGGATGGCATTCCCCTTTTTTTATATATATATTTTTTTTCCATCAGCACCCAAAGCCCCCCCGACCTCTAAGGGGCCCGGTGGTCCCCAGGACCGTGGATGGCATCCCCCTTTTTTTTTAATGTTTTTTTTTGTTCGTCAGCATCCAAAGCCTCTCGATTTGCGGCGGTGTCCCCCCATTCTCAATTCGCGGTGCCCCCCCCCCCATTCTCAATTCGTGGTGCCCCCCCCATTCTCAATTCGCGGTGCCCCCCCCCCATTCTCAATTCGTGGTGCCCCCCCCCTTCTCAACTTGCGCCACCCCCCAGTCGCTTCTCAATTTGCAGCGGAAGCCCCCCCCCCCGGTTCTCTGCTCTGCTCCAGGGGGGGCTATGCCTGAAAATTCCTGATGGCGGCCCTGAGCCCACTTATATGAATAGGCTGGCAACCCAAGACAACATCAAAGAGGGGTATGCATAATGCAGGCATTGCAGAGTAACGCACAATGGCATAGCTCCCAACTGTCCCGGATTTTGCGGGACTGTGCCGAGATTTCAACCAAACCCCAGAGTCCTGCCAATCCAGGCTGGAGTTCTAGAGTGGATTTCCGGCCCTAAGGCAGCCCACTTATAAGAATAGGCTGGCGACTCAAGACAACATAAAAAAGGGGTATGCATAATGCAGGCATTGCAGAGGCATGGCAGAGCTCCCAACTGTCCCGGATTTTGCGGGACTGTGCCGAGATTTCATCCAAACCCCAGAGTCCTGCCTATCCAGGCTGGAGTTCTGGAAGCCCATTGGAGCCCACTTATAAGATTAGGCTGGCGACTCAAGACAACATAACTAATGGATATGCTTCATGCATGCATTGCAGTATATCACAATGGTATAGCTCTCACCTCTCAACTGTCCCGGATTCTGCGGGACTGTCCCGAGATTTAAACCAAACCCCAGAGTCCATCTGATCCAGGCTGAAGTTTTGGAGCCTTTTGTTCTCCCTAGGGAAGCCCACTTATAAGAATAGGCTGGCATCTCAAGACAACATAACGAATGGATATGCGTTGCAGTATACCACAACAGCAGAGCTCGCAACTGTCCCGGATTCTGCGGGACTGTCCCGGGATTTCAACCAAACTTCAGTGGCCGATGCAGGCTGGAGTTCAGGGGGGCCCATTGCCCATGAACCAGTTCCCTATATAGACTCCACTGATTTACAGGTGCCCTGGTTCCTAAATGCAGCAGTCGCCCACTCGATTATTGTGACTGTACGCCACAGGCCGCCGCCCCCCTTAAAGCGGGTCTTCACCCTCAGTATGATGTTTCCTCCTCTCCACTCCCACCTTCACTGTGCAAATTGGGCGCTTTTTTTAAATGTTGTTTATTCTTTAATGAGAAACCTCTGACCCGCCCCCTTATGCATGCAGCCCATCTAGGCGAACGACGTGCATGGCGCCTCCTGAGAAATTTACGTCACATATCCCAGGAGGCGTACATAGTCCTTCATTGAGAAAGGTGGAAGTGGGTGGGTCTAGCGGCACATTACTGAGTGATCCAACTACTGCAGGGAATCTCCCCATTGTGGGAGGGGCAGAGACACAAACTACTGCAGGAAATCTCCCCATTGTGGGAGGGGTAGAGACACAAACTACTGCAGGGAATCTCCCCATTGTGGGAGGGGCAGAGACACAAACTACTGCAGGGAATCTCCCCATTGTGGGAGGGGCAGAGACACAAACTACTGCAGGAAATCTCCCCATTGTGGGAGGGGTAGAGACACAAACTGCTGCAGGAAATCTCCCCATTGTGGGAGGGGCAGAGACACAAACTACTGCAGGAAATCTCACCATTGTGGGAGGGGCAGAGACACAAACTATTGCAGGGGAATCTCACCATTGTGGGAGGGGCAGAGACACAAACTACTGTGGGAAATCTCATCATTGTGGGAGGGGCAGAGACACAGACTACTGCAGGATATCTCACCATTGTGGGAGGGGCAGAGACACAAACTACTGCAGGAAATCTTCTCATTGTGGGAGGGGCAGAGACACAAACTACTGCAGGAAATCTCACCATTGTGGGAGGGGCAGAGACACAAACTACTGCAGGAAATCTCATCATTGTGGGAGGGGCAGAGACACAAACTACTGCAGGAAATCTCCCCATTGTGGGAGGGGCAGAGACACAAACTACTGCAGGAAATCTCACCATTGTGGGAGGAGCAGAGACACAAACATTTATCCAAAACAAATCATTTTATTTAGAGTGGATCTGACCTTTAATTTCTGTCTCTCGGCAGCCCCATTGGACGGCACCTACAAGGAGTTAATGTTGGAAGTGCCGTTGCCGCGTTACATTTTCGGGGTTGTCAGGCGGCTCCGCCATCCTGACTTCTTTGCCCAGGGCCGGATTAATTAATACCACATTGTTCTAATCCTTTAGATCCTGAAACAATCCTGAAATTACTAATAGATGTTAAAAATGGAAGCGGCGGTCGCTCAAGAATGTTTCAAGGTGGATTATCCGCACTGCGCCGATCTCTGGCCGTGACAGCTGCCTGGTAATAATGACGGTATCCCTTCCAGGCGTTGGCTGTAGAGAGCTGCGTTCGCGGCGTTTGTGGGGTCCGCAATCTTACGGCTTTTCTTGGCACCTCTAAACAAAATAATCCCCCCCCCCCTCCGCCCCACACGTAGGTGTAATCATCGCGTCATTCCTGATTATGGCCAGACAGGAGCCAGAGGCAGCGAGATTGCATCGGACAGATTTGTGAATCCGTCTATCGACAGCGCCCGTGCCACCTGGAGCGCATTACCGGACGAAACGCATCCGGGTAAACCGATCTGACAAATTATCTCCGACTTCTACTGAACCGTCCGTAGCCGGATTAAAGAAGAATTCCGACTTTTATTGGTAACAGGCAAAAGTGGCAACAATGTCTCATCATGCGGTGTGTAACATTGAATACAATTCGGGGACTCTGACATGAGATTTTCTATCACTTCCTGGTGTGTCTTTAGGAGAGGAAATGAAGGAAAATCTCCCAAAACTCTCCAGACAGGGGTGTCGGGAGGGGGGGGGCTTGGAGGGCTGGAGCCCCCCGGATAGGTCCCCGAAAAGCCCCGTGTCTCAGGCATGCAGCCCTCCATTGTAAGCCACGAGTGCCGAGCCCAATCTGATCCCGAGTGCCGCCGAGAGTGGCCGAGTGCCATAGCAGGTCCCGCCTTCTGGAGCCTGCAACGCCTATGATGGATGTCTCACTGGTCCAATGCCGGGACCGCGGGACTTGTGACGTCCATCATAGGCGCTGCAGGCTCCAGAAGGCGGGAATTACAATGTGGCCACCGCGCCACGCCCCCGCTCAGGGCTCGGCTGGGGCGGCCCTCCTCGCCTTCTCGGTTTCTCCTCTGACGACTGACTGACTGCCTGCTGTGACACCGCACACCGCGGCTGAGCTGAGGTAGGTCAGATAGTGTATGTAAATGTCAGTGTATGTAGGTCAGGCAGGTCAGTGTAGGTAGATCACTACCATCAGTGTAGGTAAGTCATGTAGGTCAGTGTAGGTAGGTCATGTAGGTCACTGTATGTAGGTCAGGTAGGTCAGTGTATGTATGTCAGCTAGGTTAGTGTATGTATGTCAGCTAGGTCAGTTTATGTATGTCAGGTAGGTCAGTGTAGGTCAGTGTATGTATGTCAGGTAGGTCAGTGTAGGTAGGTCAGTGTAGGTCAGTGTATGTATGTCAGGTAGGTCAGTGTAGATCGGTCAGTGTAGATAGGTCATGTAGGTTGGTGTAGATAGGTCATGTAGGTCAGTGTATGTAGATCAAGTAGGTCAGTGTGTGTAGGTAGGTCATGTAGGTCAGTGTATGTAGGTCATGTAGGTCAGTGTATGTTGGTCAGGTAGGTCAGTGTAGGTAGGTCATGTAGGTCAGTGTATGTATGTCAGGTAGGTCAGTGTAGATCGGTCAGTGTAAATAGGTCATGTAGGTTGGTGTAGATAGGTCATGTAGGTCAGTGTATGTAGATCAAGTAGGTCAGTGTGTGTAGGTAGGTCATGTAGGTCAGTGTATGTTGGTCAGGTAGGTCAGTGTAGGTAGGTCATGTAGGTCAGTGTATGTATGTCAGTGTAGGTCAGTGTATGTATGTCAGGTAGGTCAGTGTAGGTAGGTCAGTGTATGTATGTCAGGTAGGTAAGTGTTGATAGGTCATGTAGGTCGGTGTAGATAGGTCATGTAGATCAGTGTGTGTAGGTCAGTGTAGGTAGGTCATGTAGGTCAGTGTAGGTAGGTCATGTAAGTCAGTGTAGGTAGATCAGTGTATGTAGGTCATGTAGGTCAGTGTAGGTAGGTCAGTGTAGGTAGGTCAGTGTAGATAGGTCAGGTAGGTCAGGGTAGGTAGGTCAGTGTATGTAGGTCAGGTAGGTCGGTGTAGGTAGGTCAGTGTAGATAGGTCAGGTAGGTCAGTGTAGGTAGGTCAGTGTATGTAGGTAAGGTAGGTCAGTGTATGTAGGTAAGGTAGGTCAGTGTATGTAGGTCAGGTAGGTCAGTGTAGGTAGGTCAGTGTAGATAGGTCAGGTAGGTCAGGTAGGTCAGTGTAGATAGGTCAGTGTATGTAGGTCAGTGTATGTAGGTAAGGTAGGTCAGTGTATGTAGGTCATGTAGGTCAATGTAGGTATGTCGTGTAGGTCGGTCAGTGTATGTATGTCAGGTAGGTCAGTGTATGTATGTCAGGTAGGTCAGTGTATGTAGGTCAGTGTATGTAGGTAAGGTAGGTCAGTGTATGTAGGTCATGTAGGTCAGTGTATGTAGGTCAGTGTAGGTAGGTCAGTGTAGGTCGGTCAGTGTATGTATGTCAGGTAGGTCAGTGTAGGTAGGTCATGTAGGAAAGTGTAGGTAGGTCAGTGTAGGTAGGTCATGTAGGTCAGTGTAGGTAGGTCAGTATAGGTAGGTCATGTAGGTCGGTGTATGTAGGTCAGGTAGGTCAGTGTAGGTAGGTCAGGTAGGTCAGTGTATGTAGGACAGTGTAGGTAGGTCATGTAGGTCAGTGTAGGTAGGTCAGTGTAGGTAGGTCAGGTAGGTCAGTGTAGGTAGGTCAGGTAGGTCAGTGTATGTAGGTCATGTAGGACAGTGTAGGTAGGTCATGTAGGTCAGTGTAGGTAGGTCATGTAGGTCAGTGTAGGTAGGTCAGTGTAGGTAGGTCATGTAGGTCGGTGTAAGTAGGTCATGTAGGTCGGTGTAAGTAGGTCAGGTAGGTCAGTGTATGTAGGTCAGTGTAGGTAGGTCATGTAGTTCAGTGTAGGTAGGTCATGTAGGTCGGTGTATGTATGTAAGGTAGGTCAGTGTAGGTAGGTCATGTAGGTCAGTGTATGTAGGTCATGTAGGACAGTGTAGGTAGGTCATGTAGGTCATGTAGGTCAGTGTAGGTAGGTCAGTGTAGGTAGGTCATGTAGGTCGGTGTAAGTAGGTCATGTAGGTCGGTGTAAGTAGGTCAGGTAGGTCAGTGTATGTAGGTCAGTGTAGGTAGGTCATGTAGTTCAGTGTAGGTAGGTCATGTAGGTCGGTGTATGTATGTCAGGTAGGTCAGTGTAGGTAGGTCAGGTATGTCAGTGTATGTAGGTCATGTAGGTCAGTGTAGGTAGGTCAGTGTAGGTAGGTCATGTAGGTCGGTGTAAGTAGGTCATGTAGGTCGGTGTAAGTAGGTCATGTAGGTCAGTGTATGTATGTCAGGTAGGTCAGTGTAGGTAGGTCAGGTAGGTCAGTGTATGTAGGTCATGTAGGACAGTGTAGGTAGGTCATGTAGATCAGTGTAGGTAGGTCATGTAGGTCAGTGTAGGTAGGTCAGTGTAGGTAGGTCATGTAGGTCGGTGTAAGTAGGTCATGTAGGTCGGTGTAAGTAGGTCAGGTAGGTCAGTGTATGTAGGTCAGTGTAGGTAGGTCATGTAGGTCAGTGTAGGTAGGTCAGTGTAGGTAGGTCATGTAGGTCGGTGTAAGTAGGTCATGTAGGTCAGTGTATGTATGTCAGGTAGGTCAGTGTAGGTAGGTCAGGTATGTCAGTGTATGTAGGTCATGTAGGTCAGTGTAGGTAGGTCAGTGTAGGTAGGTCATGTAGGTCGGTGTAAGTAGGTCATGTAGGTCGGTGTAAGTAGGTCATGTAGGTCAGTGTAGGTAGGTCAGTGTAGGTAGGTCATGTAGGTCGGTGTAAGTAGGTCATGTAGGTCGGTGTAAGTAGGTCAGGTAGGTCAGTGTATGTAGGTCAGTGTAGGTAGGTCATGTAGGTCAGTGTAGGTAGGTCAGTGTAGGTAGGTCATGTAGGTCGGTGTAAGTAGGTCATGTAGGTCAGTGTATGTATGTCAGGTAGGTCAGTGTAGGTAGGTCAGGTAGGTCAGTATATGTAGGTCATGTAGGACAGTGTAGGTAGGTCATGTAGGTCAGTGTAGGTAGGTCATGTAGGTCAGTGTAGGTAGGTCAGTGTAGGTAGGTCATGTAGGTCGGTGTAAGTAGGTCATGTAGGTCGGTGTAAGTAGGTCAGTGTATGTAGGTCAGTGTAGGTAGGTCATGTAGGTCAGTGTAGGTAGGTCATGTAGGTCGGTGTAAGTAGGTCATGTAGGTCGGTGTAAGTAGGTCAGGTAGGTCAGTGTATGTAGGTCAGTGTAGGTAGGTCATGTAGGTCAGTGTAGGTAGGTCATGTAGGTCGGTGTATGTATGTCAGGTAGGTCAGTGTAGGTAGGTCAGTTAGGTCAGTGTATGTAGGTCATGTAGGACAGTGTAGGTAGGTCATGTAGGTCAGTGTAGGTAGGTCATGTAGGTCAGTGTAGGTAGGTCATGTAGGTCAGTGTAGGTAGGTCAGTGTAGGTAGGTTATGTAGGTCGGTGTATGTAGGTCAGCCAAAAAAAACTGCCTCGCCCCCCCCCCCCTCCCCCCATTTTAGCCTTGGACTTCAGGCTGAAGCCCCTGTTCCTTTTGCCACCTAGCGACGCCCCCGTCTCCAGATTAAATAAAGTTTTGGTGTGAATTTTGTATATTGGGTGACATCGGATAAAATATCTTCTATAAAGCCCGGGTGAGAGAATGGACGCTCCACCCTGACGGGCCTTGTGTGGGAAATCTTTACCTAAGACACCCAGAGGTAGTGCTGGTACGTCCGGCCTGCCTGGAGGAGGTGTATGAAGTCGGGGGGCACCAACAGGGCCCCATTGAGGCCATTGCCCATCATTGGACAGCCTTTCCAAAGGGGGGGCAGTAGACAGTGAAAGGCACTAAGCTGCCCTTAGGGGTACGCTTTATCCCCCCGATATCCAGAAGCTTTAGGACATACTCTACTACTGAGACTCCACTCTGTCCCTCTTATGACCACTTGAGTGATTTCAATGATGCTTAAAATGCAACAATAAACATAAAATTGTGCATGGGGGGTCCCCTTAGTCTGCCTGTAAAGTAGCACATCTGTAGCACGTATAGAACCTGCTGCAGCTAAAATTACAATCACATTTAAATTGGCGTTGGCCCCCCTCCCCCCAAAATCCATACCGGACCCTTATCTGAGCATGCAGCCTGGCAGTTCAGGAAAAAAAGGGGGGATGAGTGAGCCCCCCCCCCTCCTCCTGAACCATGCCAGACCACATGCCCACAACATGAGGGCTCTGCCCCCATGTAAAAGTACCTTGTCCCCATGTCGATGGGGACAAGGGCCTAATCCCCGCAACCCTGGCCGGTGTTTGTGGGGGGTCTGCAGGCAGGAGGCCTATCGGAATCTGGAAACAAAGGGCCTGGTATCGATTGAGGGGGGCCCCCACGCTGGTTTTTTTTTTTTTTCACTTTTTTATTGACGGCATTGTTTTTCCTTTTTTTATTCAGCTGTCAGCGGGGAAGCCCATTGACAGCTATTGACTCAATCAACCAGCCACGAGCCCCCATAATCACCAGGCCAGAGTTGTGGGTAGGAGGCCCTTTCCTCATCAACATGGGGTCAAGGTGTTTTGCCAGGGGGGAGGGGTGACCAGTATAGCCCACTGGTTTTCCACTGCAGATTATTCGGCGGTGATTTCCATTGTAGTTTTAGTTTACACTGCGATCTTCTTACACGTGTGAAAGATTTTCTCTGGAAACCAGCGAGGGTCCATAGCGAGTGCCCCCCCCCCCCGGGCCCGGGGGTGTTAGTCCCAGCGAGCGGGATGGAGCCATAGAGCGCTCTTCTCCTATCACGTCTCTTCCGCTCGCGGTTTCCGTTGGCTCGGCCAGCTGGTCCCGCCCCTGGAACGGTTCACGTCCTCGCGCTGCGGTTTGCTGCCTGGTGTATTTTTTCGCCTCTTTCATCCCTGCCTGTGATTAGACCGCAGGAAGGCGGATCCCGCGGGACGTTTTCTGTGTCCGTGACCTTTCACCCCCCCCCCCGAGCCGAGCCGAGCCGAGCCCTGTCATCTCACCGCCGTAATGACGGGTTTTCCCTCCTCTGCGGTTTGCGGACGGGAGGAGAACAGAGGAGGACGCGGAAAGTACGGAGAGAAGGTTTAGGGGAAAGTCAATTGTGCATATCCACTCCATGAAACCGCCGGGACCTGGGAGGACGAGGGGTGGCTCCCAGAAGTGTACAGCGTGCAAGACAGCGTTCACCACAGCGTGCAAGATTCACACAGCGTTCACCCAAGATTCACACAGCTTTCACCCCAAGATTCACACAGCGTGCAAGATTCACACAGCGTTCACCCAAGATTCACACAGCTTTCACCCCAAGATTCACACAGCGTGCAAGATTCACACAGCGTTCACCCAAGATTCACACAGCTTTCACCCCAAGATTCACACAGCGTGCAAGATTCACACAGCGTTCACCCAAGATTCACACAGCTTTCACCCCAAGATTCACACAGCGTGCAAGATTCACACAGCGTTCACCCAAGATTCACACAGCTTTCATTCACACAGCTTTCACCCAAGATTCACACAGCTGCAAGATTCACCCGTTCACCCAGATTCACACAGCTTTCACCCCAAGATTCACACAGCGTGCAAGATTCACACAGCGTTCACCCAAGATTCACACAGCTTTCACCCCAAGATTCACACAGCGTGCAAGATTCACACAGCGTTCACCCAAGATTCACACAGCTTTCACCCAAGATTCACACAGCTTTCACCCCAAGATTCACACAGCGTGCAAGATTCACACAGCGTTCACCCAAGATTCACACAGCTTTCACCCCAAGATTCACACAGCGTGCAAGATTCACACAGCGTTCACCCAAGATTCACACAGCTTTCACCCCAAGATTCACACAGCGTGCAAGATTCACACAGCGTTCACCCAAGATTCACACAGCTTTCACCCCAAGATTCACACAGCGTGCAAGATTCACACAGCGTTCACCCAAGATTCACACAGCTTTCACCCCAAGATTCACACAGCGTGCAAGATTCACACAGCGTTCACCCAAGATTCACACAGCTTTCACCCCAAGATTCACACAGCGTGCAAGATTCACACAGCGTTCACCCAAGATTCACACAGCTTTCACCCCAAGATTCACACAGCGTGCAAGATTCACACAGCGTTCACCCAAGATTCACACAGCTTTCACCCCAAGATTCACACAGAGTTCACCCAAGATTCACACAGCTTTCACCCCAAGATTCACACAGAGTTCACCCAAGATTGACATAACTCCCACCAATATACACACAGCGTTCACCCAAGATTCACACAGCTTTCACCCCAAGATTCACACAGCGTGCAAGATTCACACAGCTTCCACCCAAGATTCAGACAGCTCCTACCTAAGATTCACACAACTTCCACACAAAATTCACACAGTCTTCTCCCAAGATTCACATAGCTTTCACGCAAGATTCACACAGCTTTCACCCAAGATTCACACAGCTTTCACCCCAAGATTCACACAGCTTTCACCCAAGATTCACACAGCGTTCACCCAAGATTCACACAGCGTTCACCCAAGATTCACACAGCGTTCACCCAAGATTCACACAGCTTTCACCCAAGATTCACACAGCGTTCACCCAAGATTCACCCAAGATTCACACAGCGTTCACCCAAGATTCACCCAAGATTCACACAGCTTCCACCCAAGATTCACACAGCTTCCACCCAAGATTCACACAGCTTTAACCCCAAGATTCACACAGTGTGCAAGATTCACACAGTGTGCAAGATTCACACAGCGTTCACCCAAGATTCACACAGCTTTCACCCCAAGATTCACACAGCATGCAAGATTCACACAGCATTTACCCAAGATTCACACAGCTTCCACCCAAGATTCAGACAGCTCCTACCTAAGATTCACACAACTTCCACACAAAATTCACACAGTCTTCTCCCAAGATTCACATAGCTTTCCCGTAAGATTCATACAGATGCTGCCCAAGATTCACACAGCTTCAAACCAAAAATTCAAAAAGCTTCCACCCCAAGATTCACACAACTTTCACACAAAATTCACATAGCTTCCATACAAGATTCACCCAAGATTCACACAGCGCTCAACCCAAGATTCACACAGCTTTCACCCCAAGATTCACACATCGTTCACCCAAGATTCACACATCGTTCACCCAAGATTCACACAGCTTTCACCCAAGATTCACAGAGCGTTCACCCAAGATTCACACAGCATTCTCCCCAAGATTTACACAGCTTTCACCCAGGATTCACACAGCGTTCACCCAAGATTTACACAGAGTTCACCCAAGATTCACACAGTGTTCATCCAAGATTCACACAGCTTTCATCCAAGATTCACACAGCTTTCATCCAAGATTCACACAGCTTTCACCCCAAGATTCACACAGCGTTCACCCCAAGATTCACACAGCTTTCACCCAAGATTCACACAGCTTTCACCCACGGTTCACTCAGCTTTCACCCAATATTCACACAGCTTTCACCCCAAGATTCACATAACTCCCACCAATATTCACACAGCTTTCACCCAAGATTCACACAGCTTTCACCCAAGATTCACACAGCTTTCACCCACCATTCACTCAGCTTTCACCCAAGATTCACACAGCTTTCACCCCAAGATTCACATAACTCCCGCCAATATTCACACAGCTTTCACCCAAGATTCACACAGCTTTCACCCAAGATTCACACAGCTTTCACCCAAGATTCACACAGCTTTCACCCAAGATTCACACAGCTTTCACCCCAAGATTCACATAACTCCCACCAATATTCACACAGCTTTCACCTAAGATTCACACAGCTTTCACCCAAGATTCACACAGCTTTCACCCACAATTCACTCAGCTTTCATCCCAAGATTCACACAGCTTTCACCCCAAGATTCACCCAAGATTCGCACAGCTTTCATCCAAGACTCACACAGCTTTCATCCAAGATTCACACAGCTTTCACCCCAAGATTCACACAGCGTTCACCCAAGATTCACACAGCGTTCACCCAAGATTCACACAGCATTCACCCAAGATTCACACAGCTTTCACCCCAAGATTCACACAACATTCAACCAAGATTCACACAGCGTTCACCCAAGATTCACACAGCGTTCACCCAAGATTTACACAGCTTTCACACCAGGATTCACACAACTCCCACCAATATTCACACAGCTTTCACCCAAGATTCACACAGCTTTCACCCAAGATTCACTCAGCTTTCACCCAAGATTCACACAGCTTTCACCCCAAGATTCACATAACTCCCACCAATATTCACACAGCTTTCACCACAAGATTCACTTGGCTTTCACCCCAAGATTCACACAGCATTCACCCAGGATTCACACAGCTTTCACCACAAGATTCACACAGCTTTCACCCCAAGATTCACACAGCTTTCACCCCAAGATTCACACAGCTTTCACCCCAAGATTCACATAACTCCCACCAATATTCACACAGCTTTCACCCAAGATTCACACAGCTTTCACCCCAAGATTCACACAGCTTTCATCCCAAGATTCACACAGCTTTCACCCCAAGATTCACCCAAGATTCACACAGCTTTCATCCAAGATTCACACAGCTTTCATCCAAGATTCACACAGCTTTCACCCAAGATTCACACAGCTTTCACCCCAAGATTCACACAGCATTCACCCAGGATTCACACAGCATTCACCCCAAGATTTACACAGCTTTCACCCCAAGATTCACACAGCGTTCACCCAAGATTCACACAGCATTCACCCAAGATTCACACAGCTTTCACCCCAAGATTCACACAACATTCACCCAAGATTCACACAGCGTTCACCCAAGATTCACACAGCGTTCACCCAAGATTTACACAGCTTTCACACCAAGATTCACACAACTCCCACCAATATTCACACAGCTTTCACCCAAGATTCACACAGCTTTCACCCAAGATTCACACAGCTTTCACCCAAGATTTACTCAGCTTTCACCACAAGATTCACTCGGCTTTCACCCCAGATTCACTCGGCTTTCACCCCAGATTCACACAGTTTTCACCCCAGATTCACACAGCTTTCACCCAAAATTCACACAGCGTTCACCCAAGATTCACACAGCGTTCACCCAAGATTCACACAGCATTCACCCAAAGATTCACACAGCTTTCACCCCAAGATTCACATAACTCCCACTAATATTCACACAGCTTTCACCCAAGATTCACACAGCTTTCACCCAAGATTCACACACCTTTCACCACAAGATTCACTCGGCTTTCACCCCAAGATTCACACAGCATTCACCCAGGATTCACACAGCTTTTACCCCAAGATTCACACAGCTTTTACCCCAAGATTCACACAGCTTTTACCCCAAGATTCACACAGCTTTCACCACACGATTCACACAGTTTTCATCCCAAGATTCACCCAAGATTCACACAGCTTTCACCCAAAGATTCACATAACTCCCACTCAATATTCACATAGCTTCCACTCCAAGATTCACATAGATTTTTACGCAAGATTCATACAGCTGCTGCCCAAGATTCACACAGCTTCAAACCCAAGATTCACATAGCTTTCACCCCAAGATTTGCACAGTGTTAACCAAAGAGCAGAGCTGCTACTCAAGATTCACACAGCTTCCACCCAAGATTCAGACAGCTCCTACCTAAGATTCACACAACTTCCACACAAAATTCACACAGTCTTCCCCCAAGATTCACATAGCTGTCACGCAAGATTCATACAGATGCTGCGCAAGATTCACACAGCTTCAAACCCAGGATTCAAAAAGCTTTCACCACAACTTTCACCCAAAATTCGCATAGCTTCCATCCAAGATTCACAGAGCTTCAACCTCAAGATTCACACAGTGTTAACCCAAGAGCAGAGCTGCTACTCAATATTTACATCATACAAGCAGGAGCTGTTTGCCTTCAGACTGTCTCTCTATAAAGTAAATCTGCAAATCTATCAGTTCACTACAGGAGAGTGGAGGTGGAGTCGCTGCATAGGAGGAGGAGTCACTACACTGGAGGGAGGAGTCACTGCATGGGAGGAGTTACTTCCATTGGCGGCTGGTGCTCTATTTTTCTGGGGGGGGCGGCAAACAAACCTACTTCCTGTCACTCAGTCGTTCGCCCGTTATAGTGCCTATGGTGGGATATGATCCCAGTCCCCCCCCCCCCCCAGTACATACTGGTATAGAAGAATCCAGCAGCAGCCAGTTGCTCGGGGCTGAGCCCGGTGTGTTGCGGCCAGTTGTGGAAGGTCCCCATGCGGCTGGTCATGTTTAGTAGTTCGGGGTAGATGGGTCGGGTCCTCGTTCTCCTGCTCCCCGGACAGTTCAATACAACTTTAGACCAGTGTCCGTCCGGGAGGTCCGGTTGCTTGGGGATGGGGACGTTGCTGGGCTCAGTTCCCCCGGAGGAAGGGACTGGTAGGGAAGTATTTGTGTTGCCCGTACCACGCCGGTCCCCGGGCTCCCAGCTCCGGAGGATTCCCCCGCAGGAGAAGCACTGGACCCGGTGCCCAGATAGAAGAAGCCGAGCTCGGGCCAGGTGATGGAGGGGTCACCGAGCCCGACCAGTCACAGAGCCCGGACGTTCTGTAAGAGACCGGACAGTCGCATCTCCTTCTGGCCAATTGGGTCTTAGGACCCGCTTTCTGGTTGACTAGGAGGAGAAGTAGGAAGACAACAGTGAATGTAAATTCACTATTTTCACACAAGTGGGTGGGCTTGGGGGCGCAGAGCACTGTGCCCAAAGCCCACCCTTTCTGAAGCCAATTAGAACCTCAGGTTCTAATCATGTGCTTCTAAAATAAAAATAAAATTGATATTCATGCATCTGACGCCCTGCATGGAGATTAGGGGCTGGGCGCATGGAGATTAAGGGCCGAGTGCATGGAGATTAGGGGCGGAGTGCAAGAAGATTAGGAGCCAGGCGCATGGAGATTAGGAGCCGGGTGCAAGAAGATTAGGGACCGGGTGCAAAAAGATTAGGGACCGGGTGCAAGTAGATTAGTGGACGGGTGCAAGAAGATTAGGGGTCGGGTGCAAGGAGATTAGGAGCAGGACGCATGGAGATTAGGGGCCGGGTGCATGGAGATTAGGGGCCGGGTGCAAGAAAATTAGGGGCCGGGTGCAAGAAGATTAGGAGCCAGACGCATGGAGATTAGGGGCTGGGCGCATGGAGATTAAGGGCCGAGTGCATGGAGATTAGGGGCGGAGTGCAAGAAGATTAGGAGCCAGGCGCATGGAGATTAGGAGCCGGGTGCAAGAAGATTAGGGACCGGGTGCAAAAAGATTAGGGACCGGGTGCAAGTAGATTAGTGGACGGGTGCAAGAAGATTAGGGGTCGGGTGCAAGGAGATTAGGAGCAGCACGCATGGAGATTAGGGACCGGGTGCAAGGAGATTAGGAGCAGGACGCATGGAGATTAGGGGCCGGGTGCAAGAAAATTAGGGGCCGGGTGCAAGAAGATTAGGAGCCAGACGCATGGAGATGAGGGGCCGGGTGCATGGAGATTAGGAGCCGGGTGCAAGAAAATTAGGGGCCGGGTGCAAGGAGATTAGGAGCAGGACGCATGGAGATTAGGGGCTGGGTGCATGGAGATTAGGAGCCGGGTGCAAGACAATTAGGGGCCGGGTGCAAGGAGATTAGGAGCAGGACGCATGGAGATTAGGGGCCGGGTACAAGGAGATTAGGGGCCGGTGCAAGGAGATTAGGAGCAGAACGCATGGAGATTAGGGGCCGGGTGCAAGAAGATTAGGGGCCGAGTGCAAGGAGATTAGGAGCAGGACGCATGGAGATTAGGGGCCGGGTGCAAGGAGATTAGGGGCCGGGTGCAAGAAAATTAGGGGCCGGGTGCAAGAAGATTAGGGGCCGAGTGCAAGGAGATTAGGAGCAGGACGCATGGAGATTAGGAGCAGGACGCATGGAGATTAGGGGCCGGGTGCAAGAAGATTAGGAGCAGGACGCATGGAGATTAGGGGCCGGGTGCAAGAAGATTAGGAGCAGGACGCATGGAGATTAGGGGCCGGGTGCATGGAGATTAGGAGCAGGACGCATGGAGATTAGGGGCCGGGTGCAAGAAAATTAGGGGCCGGGTGCAAGGAGATTAGGGGCCGGGTGCAAGAAAATTAGGGGCCGGGTGCAAGAAGATTAGGAGCAGGACGCATGGAGATTAGGGGCCGGGTGCATGAAGATTAGGAGCAGGACGCATGGAGATTAGGGGGGGCGGCGATGCCCCTTATGGGCCGCCGCTGGTTACATCACAGGAGGAGGAGTCACTGCACTGGAGGAACCTTGCAGTAGAACATTAATATGTGTTTTTCTTTCAGATTAAGCTACTGAGCTCTGTAGACAAAAACTTTTTGACAACAAGAGATAAAGTTAAGGTAACGCCCGCCATGTGATGCTGAGCCGCCGCGATTAAAAGAACTAAAATCCAATGAATGAAAGGGGGCGGGCCAGGGACAAGGCTAGATGATGCTGGATGTCCTCCAGTAAAAAATGAGGGCGGGGCTCTATCTGATTTGCTGCAGCTTCTGATGCACATGGTGAGAAGCTCGCAGTGTGCGGTGAAATCAGAGGAAGACGTTTCAGTCCAGGAGAGGGGCTGGAGGTTTAATATTGCCCCATAGATACAGAATATCCCCCCCCCCCCCCCCACTGTCTCCCTCATCCCCTCCCCCTTCGCCACCTCCGCCATGAGAAGCCGTATTAGAGACATTTATCTGTGTGACCGCAGAGCCTCCACGGGGCCCGCCGAGCCTTCCAACCAAAACACGGCCTGGAATGAGGAGCGCGCTGATACTGAGCAGACACTGCGGGGAAAACCGCCTGACACTCACACAAGGATATTGGAAGCATTTCAGAAGAATTCGCTTTCTCCAGGGGCCCCCCACAAAATGTGAGAACCCCCCCGATCCGGGGCCACTTCTCCTGTCCTGTATGCCGGGTGTAATTCTCGGTATCTCTTCTCACCCCTTGTATTGTATCAGATTCTCTGTGTGTTTTGGGCATCTCTCGACCACGGGAATCCTCAGCTCACCGCAGTAGCGCTCTTCTTTCGCGGTTCCGGCCGACATCCGTACACAGAAGGGGCCAGAGCCGGGCGAATTTGGGTCTCTGCAGGCAAAGGCACCGCGACCCCGCCATGGAGGATTCGGGGGATGGTGTGAATGCTGGTAACAGAAGAAAAATGAGGACAGAAGATATAAAGGGGGCAACACAACCCCCCCCCACACACACACACACACAGTCTCCCCCCTTTATTTCTCTCTTTCTCCCACTCCTTTCCTCTTCTCTCTCTCTCATCTCTTCTCTCTATTTTCTCTCTCTCTCTCTTTTCTCTCTCTCTTGTCTCTTCTATTCTCTCTCTCTTTTCTCTCTCTCTTTTGTCTCTTCTCTCTCTTCTCTCTTTTCTTTCTTGTCTCTCTCTTTTTCTCTTCTCTCTCTCTTGCTCTCTTGTCTCTCTCTCTTTTCTCTCTCTTTTCTCTTCTCTCTCTTCTCTCTCTCTCTTATCTCTTATCTCTCTTTTGTCTTCTCTCTCTCTTTTCTTTCTCTATTCTCTTCTCTTCTCTCTCTCTCTCTCTCTCTCTCTCTCTCTCTCTCTCTCTCTTTCTCTCTCTCTTATCTCTTCTCTCTCTTTTCTCTTCTCTCTCTCTCTCTCTTCTCTCTCTCTCTCTTATCTCTTCTCTCTTTTTTTCTCTCTCTCTTTTCTCTCTCTTGCCTCTTCTCTCTATCTCCTCTCTCTTTTCTCCCTTTCTCTCTCCTTTCCTCTCCCTCTCTCTCTCTCTCTCTCTCTATCTTCTTTCTCTCTCTTTTCTCTTCTCTCTTGTCTCTCTCTCTTTCTTTCTCTCTCTCTCTCTCTTTTCTCTTCTCTCTCCTCTCTCTCTCTCTCCCCTTCTATATCTCTTTTCTCTTCTCTCTCTCTCTCTCTCTCTCTCTCTCTCTCTCTCTCTTTCTCTTCTCCCTCTCTCTCTTTTCTCTCTCTCTCTCCTTCTCTATCTCTTTTCTCTTCTCTCTCTCTCTTTTTCTCTTCTCCCTCCCTCCCTCTCTCTCTCTGTCTCTCTCTCTCTCTCTCTCTCTCTCTCTCTATCTATCTATCTATCTCTCTCTCTTTTCTCTCTCCTTTCCTCTCCCTCGCGTTCTCTCTCTCTCTCTCTCTCTTGCCTCTCTCTCTCCTTCTCTATCTCCTTTCTCTTCTCTCTCTTCTCTCTTTCTCTTCTCTCTCTCTCTCTTTTCTCTCTCCTTCTCTATCTTTTTACTCTTCTCTCTCTCTTTTCTCTTTTTCTCTTCTCCCCCTCTCTCTCTCTCTCTTTCTCTCTCTCTCCTTCTCTATCTCCTTTCTCTCTCTTTTCTCTTCTCTCTTGTCTTGCTCTCTCTCTTTCTTTTTTTGTTTCTTTCTTTCTTTCTTTCTTTCTTTCTTTCTTTCTTTCTTTCTCTATCTCTCTTTTCTCTTCTCTCTCTCTCTCTCTCTCTCTCTCTCTCTCTCTCTCTCTCTCTCTCTCTCTCTCTCTCTCTCTCTCTCTCTCTCTCTCTCTCTCTCTCTCTCTCTCTCTCTCTCTCTCTCTCTCTCTCTCTCTCTCTCTCTCTCTCTCTCAAATTCAAATTCAAATTCAAATAAGCTTTATTGTCAGGACCAAATACATGTTGGCATTGCCAAAGCAGTAGAGTTTGTATAGGAAAAAGGGGAGGGGGGAGGGGGGTAATATAAAGGGGAGGGGGGTAATATAAAGGGGAGGGGGGTAATATAAATGGGAGGGGGGTAATATAAAGGGGAGGGGGTAATATAAAAGGGGAGGGGGGTAATATAAAGGGGAATGGACAGAAGTCTGTGAAAGGATTTTTAAGTCCTCAGTTTCTCATGTCCCTCTCAGTCTGAGACACTCTGTATATCAGTGGCGGCTGGTGCTCAAATGTTTTGGAGGGGAGGGGGGCACAAACAAACGAAAAAAAACAAACAATTGCAGCCTCACTGTGCCCATCAAATGCAGCCACTGTGCCATCAGAGGCAGCCACTGTGCTAATCAATTGTCACCAATGTGCCATGCCAAACGCAGCCACTGTGCCATCATCAATTGTTACCACTGTGCCCAGCAAATGTCGCCACTGTGCCCATCAATTATAGCCACTGTGCCCTGGAAAATGCCCCCCCCCCCCCCCCGCCTGGCACTTACCTTTCTGGGGTCAGCCATCCTGCGTCTTCCGTCCCTCAATGTCTTCCCCCGCCCTCGATGACGCTTCAGCCAATTAGGCACTTCCACAGCCAACCAGCTGCCGCTATTCAGATGGCCGGCGGCAGCAACAATACATGGATTCATGTATTGTATTCAGTGGTGGTGCGAGAGCGAGAGGGGGGGCGCACCGCCACTGCTGTTTATATATATACTGTATATATGTATGTATCTCTCTCTCTCTTTTCTCTTATCTCTCTCTTTCTCTCTGCCCCATCATTGGTATCAGTGGGAGGAATAGTGCCCTATCATTAGTATCAGTGGGAGAAATAGTGTCCCATCATTTGTGTCAGTGAATAGAATAGTGCCCCATCATCAGGCAGTGGGAGAAATAGTGTCCCATCATCGGTGTCAGTGAAGGAATAGTGCCACATCATTGCTATCAGTGGGAGGAATAGTGTCTCATCATTGGTATCAGTGAAGGAATAGTGCCCCATCATTGGTATCAGTGGGAGGAATAGTGCCCCATCATTGGTATCAGTGGGAGGAATAGTGTCCCATCATTGGTGTCAGTGGGAGGAATAGTGTCCCATCATTGGTGTCAGTGGGAGGAATAGTGTCCCATCATTGGTGTCAGTGGGAGGAATAGTGTCCCATCATTGGTGTCAGTGGGAGGAATAGTGTCCCATCATTGGTATCAGTGGGAGGAATAGTGTCCCATCATTAGTACCAGTGGAAGGAATAGTGTCCCATCATTGGTATCAGTGGGAGGAATAGTGTCCCATCATTGGTGTCAGTGGGAGGAATAGTGTCCCATCATTGGTATCAGTGGGAGGAATAGTGTCGTTGGTGTCAGTGGGAGGAATAGTGCCCCATCATTAGTACCAGTGGAAGGAATAGTGTCCCATCATTGGTATCAGTGGGAGGAATAGTGTCCCATCATTGGTGTCAGTGGGAGGAATAGTGTCCCATCATTGGTATCAGTGGGAGGAATAGTGTCGTTGGTGTCAGTGGGAGGAATAGTGCCCCATCATTAGTACCAGTGGAAGGAATAGTGTCCCATCATTGGTATCAGTGGGAGGAATAGTGTCCCATCATTGGTGTCAGTGGGAGGAATAGTGTCCCATCATTGGTATCAGTGGGAGGAATAGTGTCGTTGGTGTCAGTGGGAGGAATAGTGCCCCATCATTAGTACCAGTGGAAGGAATAGTGTCCCATCATTGGTATCAGTGAAGGAATAGTGCCCCATCATTGGTATCAGTGGGAGGAATAGTGTCGGTGTCAGTGGGAGGAATAGTGCCCCATCATTAGTACCAGTGGAAGGAATAGTGTCCCATCATTGGTATCAGTGGGAGGAATAGTGTCCCATCATTGGTGTCAGTGGGAGGAATAGTGTCCCATCATTGGTATCAGTGGGAGGAATAGTGTCCCATCATTGGTGTCAGTGGAAGGAATAGTGTCCCATCATTGGTGTCAGTGGAAGGAATAGTGCCCCATCATTGGTATCAGTGGGAGGAATAGTGTCGGTGTCAGTGGGAGGAATAGTGCCCCATAATTAGTATCAGTGGAAGGAATAGTGTCCCATCATTGGTGTCAGTAGAAGGAATAGTGTCCCATCATTGGTATCAGTGGGAGGAATAGTGTCCCATCATTGGTGTCAGTGGAAGGAATAGTGCCCCATCATTGGTATCAGTGGGAGGAATAGTGTCGGTGTCAGTGGGAGGAATAGTGCCCCATAATTAGTATCAGTGGAAGGAATAGTGTCCCATCATTGGTGTCAGTAGAAGGAATAGTGTCCCATCATTGGTATCAGTGGGAGGAATAGTGTCCCATCATTGGTATCCCAAGAGATATAATGGAACAATGCCAGAGAACGTTAGAGGGAAACATTCATTCAGACGAGATCTCAGCCTAAAGTCCGTTCATTTTCTCCCGATTCACACAGAATGAATGTACACGAAGATTCACCCGAATAATGGCGATTTGAATCGTTTATTAACCACTTCAGCCACGCAAGAATTGGCTGCTGAATGACCAGGACCTTTTTCCGCGATTCGGCGCTGCGTCGCTTTAGCTGACAATTGCGCGGTCGTGCGGCGCGGCTCCCAAACAAAATCGGCGTCCTTTTCCCCCTACAAATAGAGATTCCTTTTGGTGGTATTTGATCGCCTCTGCGGTTTTTATTTTTTTGCGCTATAAACAAAAATAGAGCCACAATTTCGGGAAAAAAAAACGCAATATTTTTTACTTTTTGCTGTAATAAAGATTCCCCAAAAATATATAAAAAAGTATTTTCCCCTCAGTTTAGGCCGATACGTTTTCTTCTACCTATTTTTTGTAAAAAAAAAAAATCGCAATAAGCGGTTTGCGCAAAAGTTATAGCGCCTATAGGGGGATAGTTTTATGGCATTTTTATTATTATCTTTATTAGTAATGGCGGCGATCTGCGAATTTTTTGGGCGTGACTGCGACATGATGGCGGACACATCGGACACCTTTGACGCTATTTTGCGACCGTTGTTATTTATACAGCGCTCAGTGCTATAAAAATGCACAGATTACTGTGTAAATCACACTGGCAGGGAGTGATTCAAATCATGGGGGGATGGGCTACCAGTGATAAGACACTGATCACTCCTCCCGATCACAAGCGGCATTTGATGGGCGCTGGTGAGTCTGCATTGATGGGCGCTGGTGAGGCTGCATTGATGGGCCTTGGTGAGGCTGCATTCATGGGCGCTGGTGAGGCTGCATTTGATGGACGCTGGTGAGGCTGCATTGATGGGCGCTGGTGAGTCTGCATTGATGGGCGCTGGTGAGGCTGCATTTGATGGGCGCTGGTGAGGCTGCATTTGATGGGCGCTGGTTAGGCTGCATGTGATGGGTGCTGGTGAGGCTGCATGTGATGGGTGCTGGTGAGGCTGTGTTGATGGGCGCTGGTGAGGCTGCATTTGATGGGCGCTGGTTAGGCTGCATGTGATGGGTGCTGGTGAGGCTGCATGTGATGGGTGCTGGTGAGGCTGTGTTGATGGGCGCTGGTGAGGCTGCATGTGATTGGAGCTGGTGAGGCTGCATTTTATGGGCGCTGGTGAGTCTGCATTGATGGGCGCTGGTGAGGCTGTGTTGATGGGCGCTGGTGAGGCTGTGTTGATGGGCGCTGGTGAGGCTGCATTTGATGGGTGCTGGTGAGTCTGCATTGATGGGCGCTGGTGAGGCTGTGTTGATGGGCGCTGGTGAGGCTGTGTTGATGGGCGCTGGTGAGGCTGCATTTGATGGGTGCTGGTGAGGCTGCATTTGATGGGTGCTGGTGAGGCTGCATGTGATGGGCACTGGTAAGGCTGCATTGATGAGCACTGGTGAGGCTGCATTGATGGGTGCTGGTGAGGCTGAATTTCATGGGTGCTGGTGAGGCTGCATTGATGGGCGCTGGTGAGGCTGTGTTGATGGGTGCTGGAAAAGGCTGCATTGATGGGCGCTGGTGAGGCTGCATTTGATGGGCGCTTCATTAAAAAGGTGGGGTATACATGGGCAGGGCAAAGGGGGTGGAGCCAAGGGGGGGGGGGGGGCGGCAACATGAGGTTGGGCTTAGGGTGTCAAAAAACCTTGCACCAGCCCCGGATGTAATGCAAGATCATTGTGGGCCCCTCCATGTACCTGGGGCCCCTGGGCAGTGCCCTTGCATTACGATGGCCCCGGACGTGTATATATACGGTATACGTTGCTTTGCGCAGCCGCACCATTCTGCCGCCGTATAATATGCGTGAGCCGGTCGGTTAGCGGTTAAAGTCGGTGAAATGTGGCTCATTGGATAGAATAGAATCATTCTGAACCCTGACAAAGGATTCCGCCTTGGAGATTCCTCCGGTGTGCCGCCGAGCCGCTTACCTCCTCGATCCCTCCGCCGGCTCGGTGACAGCGAGGTGCGTCGCCCTGACACCTCCTCCATTATTGGAGGTTTAGCGGGTGGCCGGTGGCACGCGAGGCCTTGTATAAACACCGCCGGCACCGGAGGCGAGTGCTAATGAGCAGAGAGTAAGCAGAAACTGACACCTTGCGGGTGTTTTGGGGGTCAGCAGAGGCGCCTGAGAGAGCCGGGGGGGGGGGGCGGGGGGGGTTCTCCGAAATCACAGACACCCAGCTGGACTGCCAGGAATGAGGCTCCTCCGGTTACCGTGTGGGGGAAATATTATATTATCCAACGTGTCAGGAGAACACTATCTGTATTTAGTGCCTCCGTAGATGGGGGATCCATTTCACCCGGAGACGGGCCGAGGGGGCAGCTGTGGATTCCCCACCCGTCACACGTGTTTACCCAACTTTTCCCTTATCTGACCCCAACTTTCCTCAGAAGGACCCGAGACTGGCAGAGCCCTCTACCGTCATTCCCGAGTCTCCCCCTGTCCACCCGTAATGGGCACAACGGGGGTACAGACCCAGGAACTCAGCACAGGGATGGTGGGAACTCCTCATAATGGGCACAGCGGGTGTACAGACCCGGGAACTCAGCACAGGGATGGTGGGAACTCCTCATAATGGGCACAACGGGGGTACAGACCCAGGAACTCAGCACAGGGATGGTGGGAACTCCTCATAATGGGCACAGCGGGTGTACAGACCCGGGAACTCAGCACAGGGATGGTGGGAACCCCTCATAATGGGCACAGCGGGGGTACAGACCCAGGAACTCAGCACAGGGATGGTGGGAACCCCTCATAATGGGCACAGCTGGGGTACAGACCTGGGAACTCGGCACAGGGATGGTGGGAACCCCTCATAATGGGCACAGCAGGTGTACAGACCCAGGAACTCCGCACAGGGATGGTGGGAACCCCTCATAATGGGCACAGTGGGTGTACAGACCCAGGAACTCCGCACAGGGATGGTGGGAACCCCTCATAATGGGCACAGCAGGTGTACAGACCCAGGAACTCCGCACAGGGATGGTGGGAACCCCTCATAATGGGCACAGCAGGTGTACAGACCCAGGAACTCCGCACAGGGATGGTGGGAACCCCTCATAATGGGCACAGCAGGTGTATAGACCTGGGAACTCAGCACGTTCTGATCCTGTCATCATAGACCCCCATATTATATCCTGATCTATCATCATAGACCCCCATAGCATGTCCTGATCCTATCAGAGACCCCCCATAGGATGTTATGATCCTATCATCATAGACCCCCCATATCATGTCCTGATCTATCATTATAGACCCCCATATAATATCCTGATCCTATCATCATAGACCCCCATAGCATGTCCTGATCCTGTCATCATAGACCCCCATAGCATGTCCTGATCCTGTCATCATAGACCCCCCCCCCTCCCCATAGCATGTCCTGATCACCCTGTCACTCCAGACCCCCATAACATGCCCAGATCTTATGACCACAGACCCTCATAGTATATCCATAGTTTGTCACTGAAGCCCCCCCATACCATGTCTGTCTCATGTCACTGCGGGTCCCCAGAGCATATCCTGATCCTCTGTCTGCATTCATATCCGGAATCCCAAGCAGCCGTATATTTACATGTAGTGAACACGTTATTACCCCGGCCCCCCATCACCTCCCTTGTTCTGGGGCAGAATTTACAGCGGGCCGGGTCAAAGGTGACATGTGACGGACCAATCAGAGGGACGATGAAGTGGCGGATAGGATTTCCCCGAGTCACAGATGGAAAAAGCTGGAAAATGGTTCTGTGGGGTGAATTTCACCTCAACAATGTTCCATGTCAGCGCAACGGGGGCTGTGAGCCGCGGTGTCGGGTGCCAGGTCAGGGGGTCAGAGGGGCTGTCAGCGAAAGGCACCTGCTCCGCTACGGAGTCCAACCCCATATCCCTGCCATAGACACAGGCCTGTCAGGGAGGGGCGCAGTTATTATACATATTTTACAGTATATAACACCAACATATTCCACAGTGCGGTACAAAGAACATCAGTCTCTGCACCAGAGGAGCTTACACTCTAATGCCCCCCCCCCCCCACAGTCACGTCAGTCTCTGTACCAGAGGAGCTTACACTCTAATGTCCCCTCCCCCACAGTCACATCAGTCTCTGTACCAGAGGAGCTTACACTCTAATGCCCCCCCCCCCACAGTCACATCAGTCTCTGTACAGAGGAGCTTACACTCTAATGTCCCCTCCCCCACAGTCACATCAGTCTCTGTACCAGAGGAGCTTACACTCTAATGCCCCCCCCCCCCCCCCACAGTCACATCAGTCTCTGTACAGAGGAGCTTACACTCTAATGTCCCCTCCCCCACAGTCACATCAGTCTCTGTACCAGAGGAGCTTACACTCTAATGTCCCCTCCCCCACAGTCACATCAGTCTCTGTACCAGAGGAGCTTACACTCTAATGTCAGACACTATTATTATTATACATGTATATAGCTCTGACATATACCGCAGTGCTGTACAGAGATCACTGAGCCAATCACATCAGTCTCTGTACCGGAGGGGCCATGGATTGGGGAGGGGGTGAGATTGGCTCTGCTCCAGGATGTGGTCTCGGTGGGGTTGGTGTCTCTCTCTCTCTCTCAGCTCATCATTCAGTCAGAAACATACAAGATACTGACTGAGGACCCTCAGAGAACCCATAAATCTCCGCTCAGCCCCCCCCCCCCCCCCCCCTGAGAGTGACAGCCCTGAGGATCCTGACAGATCAGCCGCCTCTCTGCCAACACTAAATATAGAGGAGCTGAGCTTTGATGTGGGACTCTGAGGGGGCCGAGTACAGGACCTGTCTCCAGGTACCGGAGGGGGGGGGGGGGGGGTCACAACATCTCTATTACCTACACTGGAGAGGAAAGAGCTTCATTATAGAGGGGTAATTGAGTTTTTCATAGGAAATAAAATTTCCTACATCTTTATACTTCTCCCTCCTTCTATCTCTCCATCTCTCCTCATTACGTCTCTCTCTTCCACCTCCCTCTCTCTCTCTTTTTCTCTTCTCTCTTCCTCATCCTTCTCTCCTTTGCTCTCTCTTCTCACTCTCCATCTCACTCTCTCCTTCTCTATCTCCTTTCCCTCCCTCTATCCTCTATCTCTCTGTGTTCTCTCTCCCCCTCTCATTCTCCCTTTTTCTCCCCCCCTCTCTCTCTCCTTCTCTTTCTCTCTCTTCTCCCTCCCTCCCCTCTTGTTCTATCCGTTCTCTTTTCTATTCCTCATTCCTTTTTCCTTATTTCTTTCTCTATCCCTCTTCTCCCTTTCTCTGTTCTCTCCCTTCCTCTCTCTCTTTCTCTCTCTCTCTCTGTTCTCTCTCATCATCTCTCTGTTCTCTCTCCCCCTCTCTCTGTTCTCTCTCCCCTTCTCTCTGTTCTCTCTCCCCCTCTCTCGGTTCTCTCTCCCCTCTCTGTTCTCTCTCCCCCTCTCTCTGTTCTCTCTCCCCCTCTCTCTGTTCTCTCTCCCCCTCGCTCTGTTCTCTCCCCCCTCTCTCTGTTCTCTCTCCCCCTCTCTCTGTTCTCTCCCCCCTCTCTCTGTTCTCTCTCCCCCTCTCTCTGTTCTCTCCCCCCTCTCTCTGTTCTCTCCCCCCTCTCTCTGTTCTCTCTCCCCTCTCTGTTCTCTCTCCCCTCTCTGTTCTCTCCCCACTCTCTGTTCTCTCCCCCCTCTCTCTGTTCTCTCTCTGTTCTCTCTCCCCTCTCTGTTCTCTCTCCCCGCTCTCTCTCTCTCTCCCCCTCTCTCTGTTCTCTCCCCCCTCTCTCTGTTCTCTCTCCCCTCTCTCTGTTCTCTCTCCCCTCTCTGTTCTCTCCCCCTCTCCCCCTCTCTCTGTTCTCTCTCTTTCTCTGTTCTCTCTCCCCTCCCTCTCTCTTCCCCTTTAGCTCCCTCCCCCTCCCTATATAATTCTCTCCCTCTCTCCCCCTTCCCCCTCTCTCTGTTCTATCCCTCCCCCTCCCTCCCTCTCTTTCTCTCTCTCCTTCTCTCTGCCCCCCCACCCCTCGCTCTCTTTTTCTCTTCTCTCTTCCTCATCCTTCTCTTCTCTCTCTCTTCTCCCTCCCTCTCTCCCTCTCCCTCTTTCCTTTTCTATCTCCCTCCCCCTCCCTCTATCATTCTCTCCACCTCCCTCTATCCTTCTCTCACTCTGTTCTCTCTCTCCTTCCCTCTTCTCTCTCCCCCTCCTTCTCTCTCTCCTTTTCTCTTCCTCATCCTTCTCTCCTTCGCTCTCTCTCTCTCTTCTCCCTCCCTCTCTATCACTCCCTCTCTCTCTTTCTCTATCTTCCTCCCCCTATCATTCTATCCCTCTCTCCCTCCTTCTCTGTTCTCTTATACCCCTCCCTCTCTCCTCTCTACTTATCTCACTTCTCTCTCTCTCCCCCTCCCTTCCCCTCTTTATTTCTCTCTCCCCTCTCTTTTCTTCTCTCTCTTCCCCTCCCTCTATCCTATTTCTCTCTCCCCTCTCTCCTTCTCTCCCTCTCTGTCTCTCTCTCTCTCTCTCCCTCCCTCTCTCCCCCTCCCTTCTCTCTCACTCTCCTTCTCTCTTTCTCCCTCCCTCCCTCCTTCTCTCTCTCTCTCTCTCCCTCCCTCTCTCCTTCTCTCTCTCTCTCCCTCCCTCTCTCCTTCTCTCTCCCTTTCTCTCTCTGTTCTCTCTGATTTGGCTAACTCATTAGACCTACTGAGGAAGCCCATTCGAAGAGCACGACGTGCCTAGGAAGGAGGAGCCAAGCCTGTGACGTCATGCCGCCGCTGTGTGAATGGGATGGTGAGCAGGCTGACAGTTGCAATTTTAGGAAGCGTATTGTACATTTCTTTACTGTAAGTGTTTCGCATCGGGGGGTGGGGGGTAATAAACCTTTTCAGAAACGGAGAGCGCTATTTTGTTGCCTTTCTGTCCCATATAATATATGTTGGATGTAATACAAGTAAACCTGGATTCAGAGGGGGGGGGGGGGGCTTCCATCCAGAGCTGGAGGGGAGTTGTGAAAGGTCTGCTGAGTTTGACACAATTACCAGTTGGAGGAGACAGATAAGCTTCAGGAGAGGTGCGAGAACCACATAAAAATGGCCTAGTGGGCCGGATTCGGCCTTGTGTTTGAAACTGTGCTCCGTATAGAATAATTACTGTAGTTAATAAAGTATCTTGACACCAATCACAAAGCCAATTTAAGTAATATATGTAGTAACCAGTGGCAGTGGTGGTGTTTTTTTGTGGGGAGGGGTGGCAAACAACCACCCCCCCCATCAGTAGGTCGGTCTGTGGCACCCCACCCCATCGGTTGCAGGTGGGTGGGAGGCAGGTAGCGGTCCGGTTGTGGGCTCCTATGGGCAGGTTGCAGGCTCCTATGGGCAGCCGGTTGCGGGATCCTACAGGCGGCAGGTAGCGGTCTGGTTGAGGGCTCCTTTGGGCGGGGTTCAGGCCCCTATGGGCGGCCGGTTGCGGGATCCTACAGGCGGCAGGTAGCGGTCTGGTTGAGGGCTCCTTTGGGCGGGGTTCAGGCTCCTATGGGCGGCAGGTTGCGTGCTCCTACAGGCGACGGGTAGCGGTCCGGTTGTGGGTTCTGATGACTGTGTTGTTGACTCCTATGGGCGGCAGGTTGCGAGCTCCTACGGGCGATGGGTAGTGGGCTCCTATGGGTGGGTTGTGGACTCCTATGGGCGGCAGGTTGCGGGCTCCTACGGGCGACGGGTAGCGTTCCGGTTGTGGGCTCCTATGGGTCGGTTGTGGGCTCCTATGGGTGGCAGGTTGCGGGCTCTTACAGGCGGCGGGCAGTGGTCCGGTTGGGGGATCCTATGGGCGGGTTGCAGGCTCCTATGGGCGGCAGGTTGCGGGCTCCTACAGGCGACGGGTAGCGGTCCGGTTGTGGGCTCCTATGGGTGGGTTGTGGGCTCCTATGGGCGGCAGGTTGCATGCTCTTACAGGTGGCGGGTATTGGTCCGGTTGGGGAATCCTATGGGCGGGTTGCAGGCTCCTATGGGCGGCAGGTTGCGGCCTCCTACGGGCGACGGGTAGCGGTCCGGTTGTGGGCTCCTATGGGTGGGTTGTGGGCTCCTATGGGCGGCAGGTTGCATGCTCTTACAGGTGGCGGGTATTGGTCCGGTTGGGGGATCCTATGGGCGGGTTGCAGGCTCCTACAGGCGGCGGGTAGTGGTCTGTTTTTGGGCTCCTATGGGTGGGTTGCGGGCTCCTATGGGCGGCAGGTTGCGGGCTCCTACGGGCGTTGGGTTTTGACTGGGTTGCGGGCTCCTATGGGCGGTGGGTAGTGGTCAGGTTGGGGGATACTATGGGTGAGTTGCGGGCTCCTACAGGCGGGTTGCGGGCTCCTACAGGTGACGGGTAGTGGTCCGGTTGTGGGCTCCTATAGGTGGCAGGTTGCGGGCTCCTATGGGCGGTGGGTAGTGGTCAGGTTGGGGGATACTATGGGTGAGTTGCGGGCTCCTACAGGCGGGTTGCGGGCTCCTACAGGTGACGGGTAGTGGTCCGGTTGTGGGCTCCTATAGGTGGCAGGTTGCGGGCTCCTACGGGCGGTGGGTATCAGCCGGTTTGCGGGCTCCTATGGGCGGGTTTCGGTCTCCTACGGGCAGCTGGTTGCGGGCTCCTACGGGCAGCGGGTTGCAGGCTCCTAAGGATGCCCGGTTGCGAGCTCCTGCGGGCGGCGGGTAGCGGGCTCCTATGGGCGGAGCGAAGCAGCTCATGTGTCCTCTCTGCATCACCAGGGCCGTCTTAATACCATCATGGGCCCCTGGGCAAATTAATGCACTGGCGCTCATACCAGCTTGTCCCAAGTTACTCACCTACTTTCAAAAAATAAAGTATAGATAGTTGATAGAATTAAACATATTTTCATTAGTACTTTCAATAAAAATCTATTTTTACAAAAGGGAAACATTCCATAAATCAAAGACTAGTCAACACAAAGGGCCACGGTACAGGGTGATCAGGAGGGCACAGTATAGGTTCTGGGACGTTTCCCGGGACATGACCCTATCGGGACAGTTTAGTAAACAACATGCCTGTCCCAGCAAATCCGGGACAGTTGGCAAGTGTGATGTAATGGAAGATTATTGTGGGGCCCCCTGTGTACCTGGGGTCCCTTGCATTAAGATGGCCTTCTGCCGTGCAGCTCTATTGTGGGGCCCCTAGGCAGTGCCCTTGCATCAAGATGGCCCTCCTGCCATGCAGCTCCTCTCTCCTCCTCTTAGGCGCCTAATAGGATCACCTGTTCTTTCAGCCAATCGACTGACCGGTGTACAAAACCAGCTTCCTGATTGGCCGGGAGGAGGATCAGTGTTACAACAGCGAATATTGATTCGCTGTTGGAACACACCTGGGTGGGATCGGAGCGCACTCTCTGTGACCCGAGCCCATCCTATGGCTCTAATCGGTGCTTCAAAAAAAAAAAAAAAACAGCCACCCGGCATTGGAATCCATGCGCCGGTGTCCTGAAAGGGGTTGGACGCATGAATTGGGGAGGCGGCAATGGAAAGGGGGAGCGGCCTTAATGGACGGGCCGCCCCTCTCTAAGGAGCTCTATTGGTGAGTCATCCTCCATATTCCTTGACTTTTTCTCTACCTTCCATGGTGTTTCTGGGGGGTTCTTCTATCTTCTTTGGAGTAGGGTGGGGGGGACACCTGGGGGGGCACCAGACCAAAGATCTGATTCCCCCGAGGTATTTCATGTTCAGCATCTTTTCAAGAACTGAAATATCATTTTTCGGGGGGGAAGGGGGGGGTGACCCTTTAGGCGCAGTGCGGCCGTCTGTATTTGCCCTTAGAAGATTCCGCGCGACGCTGGTCAGTTTTTCCTACAGTCACCTCCGCTTTTTTTCCTTACAGTCGGCTTTCAACTTCTGGTAAGTGCGGAAAGAAAATAGAAAACTTAGAAACAGCTCGTAAATCTGCCGGGAGCGGCAACACAAGACGGGAAATGTAACCAAATCGGAACGTCCTATGAAGTCTCTGATTCCGTGTTAGGGAGGAATTTCAACCAGAAAAAAAAAAAAAGATCAAATATTCTATTTTTTTTTTGAAAAATGCAGGAATTTTTTTTTTCTTTGAGTCGCCCCGTTCCAGCGTTTTTTTCTGCGATGAAAGGTCCTCTCCACCCCAAAATATGAGACTGGCAACCTTTATCAAAGCAGACATCTTGTGTCACCCCAGGGCCCATCCGCCAAGAAGGTACGGAACAACTCCTGAATATTCACGACGGACCGATCTTTAAAAAAAAATAGAAAATATTTTTAATAATTTTTAATATTTCAAGAATTTTTTTGTCAAGAAAATGAATTTGTCAAGAATTTGGTATTTATTTTTCAAGAAAAAATTATTTTTCAATGGGAGGAATAGTGCCCCAAGGGCCAGACAAAGGCTAGCAAAGGACCGCATCTGGCCCTCGGGCCGCAGTTTGGAGACCTCTGCTTTAAAGCATCACCTATAGACAATTTGGGGTACTGTAGTTTTTTTTTTTTTGTCACTTTTACCAAAAAAAAAAAAAAAAATGGGTATTATATTGTGTTTGTGTGCACTAAAATTTATTTTAGCTTTTTTTTTTTGCAAATATCGGGCAACATAAAAATTGCAACTGCCGTCACTTTACTCTACAGGGCCTTTGTTTTCAGAAATATAATAGTATATGCTGTTTCTAGCAAACAATGCAGACGTGTTTGAGAAATTAATTTTTATTTTTTTTCTTGAAAAATATTTTTTTTCTTGAAAAATATTTTTTTTTCTTGAAATTTTTTATTTTTTTAATTGAACAATAAAAAAATATTAAACATTTTTTTATTTTTTATTGAAAAAAAATGCTTAATATTTTTTTTATTTTTCAATTAAAAAAATAAACATTTTCAATAAAAAAAATATTTTTCAAGAAAAAACATAAAAATTTAGTTCTCAAACACGTCTGCATTGTCAGCATCAGCATATATACGTCAGCATATATTATTATATTTCTGAAAACAAAGGCCCTGTAGAGTAAAGTGACGGCAGTTGCAATTTTTGCAATTTTTATGTTGCCGACATTTGCAAAAAAAAAAAAGCTAAAATCAATTTTGGTGCACACAAACACAATATAATACCCATTATTTTTTTGGTAAAAGTGACAAAAAAAAACAAAAAAACTACAGTACCCCAAATTGTCTATAGGTGATGCATTAAAGCAGAGGTCTCCAAACTGCGGCCCGAGGGCCAGATGTGGCCCTTTGCTAGCCTTTGTCTGGCCCTTGGGGCACTATTCCTCCCATTGACACCAACAATAGGGCACTATATTATCCACTGATACCAATCATGGGATATTATTTCTCCTACTAATAGGGGGAATACTCCTCTTCCTATTGACCACCAACCCTGAGGCCATATATGTTCTCACTGATGCCGGGCCTGTGACTTTTTCTTCCCTTGCTGGCCCCAATCCGGCCCTCCTAAAGTCTGAAGGGCAATAAAGTGGCCCTTTGTAAAGTTTGGAGACCCCTGCTTTAAAGTCTTTACAGTTCATCAGTTTAGAGATAACTGTGAATGATGGCCCTAGAATTATTGCTCTCACTCTGACGTTTTTTGGCGATACCTTATGTGCGTGGTACAATCACCATACAGCAAAAAGATCGAGGAGGAGGATGGGGAGCTGGAAATATAAAAAAAAAAGGACAAATGGCATTGAGGATGAAGAATTTAAGTATAGAGCAGGAACAGCATGGAGGAGGATAGGGGTGCCTGGTATAGAGCAGGAACAGCATGTAGGAGGATAGAAAAGCCAGGTATAGAGCAGGAACAGCATGGAGGAGGATAGTGGAGCTGGGAACAGAGCAGGAACAGCATGGAGGAGGATAGGGGTGCCAGGTATAGAGCAGGAACAGCATGTAGGAGGATAGAAAAGCCAGGTATAGAGCAGGAACAGCATGGAGGAGGATAGTGGAGTTGGGAACAGAGCAGGAACAGCATGGAGGAGGATAGGGGTGCCAGGTATAGAGCAGGAACAGCATGTAGGAGGATAGAAAAGCCAGGTATAGAGCAGGAACAGCATGGAGGAGGATAGTGGAGCTGGGAACAGAGCAGGAACAGCATGGAGGAGGATAGGGGTGCCAGGTATAGAGCAGGAACAGCATGTAGGAGGATAGAAAAGCCAGGTATAGAGCAGGAACAGCATGGAGGAGGATAGTGGAGTTGGGAACAGAGCAGGAACAGCATGGAGGAGGATAGGGGTGGCAGGTATAGAGCAGGAACAGCATGTAGGAGGATAGAAAAGCCAGGTATAGAGCAGGAACAGCATGGAGGAGGATAGTGGAGCTGGGAACAGAGCAGGAACAGCATGGAGGAGGATAGGGGTGCCAGGTATAGAGCAGGAACAGCATGTAGGAGGATAGAAAAGCCAGGTATAGAGCAGGAACAGCATGGAGGAGGATAGTGGAGTTGGGAACAGAGCAGGAACAGCATGGAGGAGGATAGGGGTGCCAGGTATAGAGCAGGAACAGCATGTAGGAGGATAGAAAAGCCAGGTATAGAGCAGGAACAGCATGGAGGAGGATAGTGGAGCTGGGAACAGAGCAGGAACAGCATGGAGGAGGATAGTGGAGCTGGGAACAGAGCAGGAACAGCATGGAGGAGGATAGAGCAGTCAGGTATAGAGCAGAACCAGGATGGAGGAGGATGGGGGAGCCGGGAATAGAGCAGGAACTCCATGAAGGAGGATGGGGGAGCCAGGTATAGAGCAGGAACAGCATGGGGGAGAATGGGAAAGCCAGGAATAACACAAGCATGGAGGAGGATGGGGAAGCCAGGTATAGAGCAGGAACAGCATGAAGGAGGATGGAGCAGCCAGGTATTGAGCAGGAACAGCATGGATAAGGATGGAACAGTCAGGTATAGAGCAGAAACAGCATGGAGGAGAATGGGGAGCCAGGTATAGAGCAGGAACAGCATGGAGGAGGATGGGGAGCCAGGTATAGAGCAGGAACAGCATGGAGGAGGATGGAGAAGCCAGGTATAGAGCAGGAACGGCATGGAGGAGGATGGAACAGTCAGGTATAGAGTAGAAACAGCATGGAGGGGGGTGGAGAAGCCAGGTATAGAGCAGGAACAGCATGGAGGAGGATGAAGGAGCAGGAAATAGAGCAGGAACAGCACAGAGGAGGATAGGGGAGCCAGGTATACTGTAGCGCAGGAACAGCATGGAGGAGCCAGGAATAGAGCAGGAACAGAATGGCAGAATCACTGTTGTATCTTTACAGAATGTTATCTGTTTTGGGGGTTGGGGAATGATGGCGAATATTTTATGAACTCCTTAATCTCACTTTCTTCCCCTAGAGTGGACCTTCAAACCTTCAAGGTGTTTCTGATTCCTATCGGCGAGCGTTGTGTAAGCTCCACACTACCGGCCGGCCTTTTATTCTGAAAAGATTGTTATGAACACACCAAATTCCCTCCCGACCTTCCGCGCCTCCACATGGAACCAGTAGCCGCACATCGTCCTCCCAGATGAGAACCGGCATCATACGGAAGAGGCCGAGATCTTTCATCAAGTCTTCTCCAGGATCCTCTGAGCCGTCCAATCCCCCGGCGTCTCCTCGCCTCTCATCACTCGCCATCCCTGTCCATGGAAATTCCTGGCGTCGACCTTCCCTTCGGCATCAAACGCACTTCCAAAGGCCAGCTGTGACCCCCCGCGAGGCGCTCAGCATCTCCCCCCCCAATCAATACCCATTAATCTGATCATTAACTACGAAACGCGGGGCAGGTTCTCATTTAGCCGGGGCTCCTCGTGTCAGGAATTTTATTCCCCATGGCCATTCAGCTCCGGCGCTGAGCAGATCCAGGTGTACCTCTCCCTGGACGTTCCTGGTATATATAGATATATATATATACAGTATATAAAGATCAAGAGCATGGCAGATCCCGATTGTCCCTCTCTGCCCCCCTCTCTCCTTCGTAGATGCCCCCCTTATTTAATTATTTTAAATTTTTCTGGTGCAAATCAAAGTCGCAAATCCTTATCTTTATGCTTGTGATTCAAAGTATTAAATCTGACCTCCGACCTTCCCTTCAGTCTTGGACAGTTGTGTCGTCTCCTCTCCTGGACTCGGTACCGGGACAGGATTGTCCAGCGCCCAGGGCAAGGATCCAGAATCCCCCCCCCCAACCCACTATTAATACATGCCGTAGCATTGGTGTACCACCCTGCATCTTTTTGCCCCTTTGCTTCACTGTGCCCAGGCCAACTTCCCCTCCTGCCCCCCCTACCGTGTGGCAGTGACCACAAGTGTCAGGGGGTGGGGCAGTGACCACAACTGTCAGGGGGTGGGGCAGTGACCACAACTGTCAGGGGGCGGGGCAGTGACCACAACTGTCAGGGGGCGGGGCAGTGACCACAACTGTCACGGGGCGGGGCACTGACCACAAATGTCAGTGGACATCTAAGTGCCACAGGTGTCAGTAAGCAGGACAATGACTACATGTGTCAGGTAGCAGGGCAGTGGCCACAAGTGTCAGGAGGCAAAGCAATGGCCATAAGCATCAGGGGCAGGGAAGTGACCATACGTGTCAGGGGGCAGCGCAGTGACCACAAGTGTCAGGGGATGTGGCAGTGATTACAAGTGTCAGGGGGCAGGGCAGTAACCACAAGCATCAGGGGCGGGGCCAGTGACCACAAGCATCAGGGGGTGGGGCAGTGCTCACAAGTGGTGTCACTATCACTTGGTCATTTGGACACTTGGTGTCACCATCACTGGGACAATTGGTTACTTGGTGTCACCATCACTTGGTCACTTAGACACTTGGTGTCACCTTCACTTGGACACTTGGTGTCACCTTCACTTGGACACTTGGTTTTACCATTACTTGGTCACTTGGTTACTTGGTGTCACCATCACTTGGTCACTTGGACACTTGGTGTCACCATCACTTGGTTACTTCGTGTCACCATCACTTGGACACTTGGTGTCATCATCACTTGGTCACTTGGAAATTTGGTGTCACCTTCACTTGGAGACTTGGTGTCACCTTCACTTGGACACTTGGTGTCACCATCACTTGGTCACTTTGTGTCACCTTCACTTGGTTACCTGGACACTTGGTGTCACCATCACTTGGTCACTTTGTGTCACCTTTACTTGGTCACTTGGACACTTGGTGTCACCATCACTTGGTCAGTCACTTGGACACTTGGTGTCACCATCCCTTGTCACTTGGTGTCACCATCACTTGGACACTTGGTGTCACCATCAATTGGTCACTTGGACACTTGGTGTCACCATCACTTGGACACTTGTTGTCACCATCAATGGAAAATAGCAGGAAACGGATGGACGGCCGCACACCAAAGAACTCTTGACAACGTCTTTATTGAAGAAACATAAGCAAACACCGCAAATACACAGCAAGAATCATATACAGCCAACGCGTTTCACACTTGGTCAGTGCTTATTCATGGCCATTTGTGGTGTTTGCTTATGTTTCCTCAATAAAGACAACTCAAGAGTTCTTTGGTGTGCGGCCGTCCATCCGTTTCCTGCTATTTTCCATTGCCTAGTGCATTGCTAGCACCCATATTTACCTGGGCCACTTGGACCCTTGGTGTCACCATCACTTGGTCAGTGGTCACTTTGTGTCACCTTCACTTGGTCACTTGATGTCACTATCACTTGGTCACTTTGTGTCACCTTCACTTGGTCACTTGGACACTTGATGTCACTATCACTTGGTCACTTTGTGTCACCTTCACTTGGTCACTTGGACACTTGGTGTCACCATCACTTGGTCACTTGGACACTTGATGTCACTATCACTTGGTCACTTTGTGTCACCTTCACTTGGTCACTTGGACACTTGGTGTCACCATCACTTGGTCACTTGGACACTTGGTGTCACCATCCTTTGTCACTTGGTGTCACCATCACTTGGACACTTGGTGTCACCATGACTTGAACACTTGGTGTCCCCATCACTTGGACACTTGGTGTCCCCTTCACTTGGTCACTTGGACACTTGGAGTCACCATCACTTGATCACTTGGTGTCACCACCACTTGGAAACTTGGTTTTACCATCACTTAGTCACTTGGACACTTGGTGCAAGCATCACTTGGTCACTGGGTCACTTTGTGTCACCATCACTTGGACACTTGGTGTCACCATCACTTGGTCATTTTGACACTTGGTGTCACCATCACTTGGTCACTTGGACACTTGGTGTCACCATCACTTGGTCACTTGGACACTTGGTGTCATCATCACTTGGTCACTTGGAAATTTGGTGTCACCTTCACTTGGACACTTGGTGTCACCTTCACTTGGACACTTGGTGTCACCATCACTTGGTCACTTTGTGTCACCTTCACTTGGTTACCTGGACACTTGGTGTCACCATCACTTGGTCACTTTGTGTCACCTTTACTTGGTCACTTGGACACTTGGTGTCACCATCACTTGGTCAGTCACTTGGACACTTGGTGTCACCATCCCTTGTCACTTGGTGTCACCATCACTTGGACAGTTGGTGTCAACATCAATTGGTCACTTGGAACACTTGGTGTCACCATCACTTGGACACTTGGTGTCACCATCAATGGAAAATAGCAGGAAACGGATGGACGGCCGCACACCAAAGAACTCTTGACAACGTCTTTATTGAAGAAACATAAGCAAACACCGCAAATACACAGCAAGAATCATATACAGCCAACGCGTTTCACACTTGGTCAGTGCTTATTCATGGCCATTTGTGGTGTTTGCTTATGTTTCCTCAATAAAGACAACTCAAGAGTTCTTTGGTGTGCGGCCGTCCATCCGTTTCCTGCTATTTTCCATTGCCTAGTGCATTGCCAGCACCCATATTTACCTGGGCCACTTGGACCCTTGGTGTCACCATCACTTGGTCAGTGGTCACTTTGTGTCACCTTCACTTGGTCACTTGGACACTTGATGTCACCATCCTTTGTCACTTGGTGTCACCATCACTTGGACACTTGGTGTCACCATGACTTGAACACTTGGTGTCCCCATCACTTGGACACTTGGTGTCCCCTTCACTTGGTCACTTGGACACTTGGAGTCACCATCACTTGATCACTTGGTGTCACCACCACTTGGAAACTTGGTTTTACCATCACTTAGTCACTTGGACACTTGGTGCAAGCATCACTTGGTCACTGGGTCACTTGGTGCAAGCATCACTTGGTCACTGGGTCACTTTGTGTCACCATCACTTGGACACTTGGTGTCACCATCACTTGGTCACTTGGACACTTGGTGTCACCATCACTTGGACACTTGGTGTTACCATCACTTGGACACTTGGTGTTACCATCACTTGGTCACTTGGTGCAACCATCACTTGGACACTTGGTCACTTGGTGCAACCATCACTTGGTCACTGGGTCACTTGGTGTCACCATCACTTGGACACTTGGTGTCACCATCACTTGGTCATTTGGACACTTGGTGTCACCATCACTTGGACACTTGGTGTCGCCATCATTCGGTCACTTGGACACTTAGTGTCACCATCACTTGGTCACTTGGTGTCACCATCGCTTGGACACTTGGTGTCACCATCCCTTCGTCACTTGGACATTTGGTGTCACCATCACTTGGACACTTGGTGTCACAATCACTTGGTCACTTGGACACTTGGTGTCACCATCAGGAATCCCACCATTGCTGGAGAGCAAGTTGGCAGGAAGAGGCCGCAGGAGATCAGCAGCACTGATATGGAACAAAAAGTTCAGTCTGGCATGCATTAAAGGTGGAGGCATCGCAGTCTCCCCACCGATGACCCGCCGAAAAAGCTCAGGAGACGCTCTTCGGACATCTGTAAGAAATAAATCTGATTTTTAGGAACATCGAAGCCCTTCGCTGGCACCGCTCGCTCCTCCACCACGAAGGATGGGGAAAAACCTGAAAGTATTTGCTGCATAATGATTTTCTACTGCCTGAAAATTGCCAGGAGCTCCGGCGCTCCACCAATCTGCCGGGATAACAAATGAAGGCGGTGCAGCGAGGAGAAGGACGAGGGATGAACAATTTCTCCTGGATAAACGCAAAGCTGATGAATCATCATTCCTGCCTCTCCCGTTACACACCGTCCCCCCACCCCATTTCTTTGATATCCAAGCCAGAAGGATCGCTATCAACCGGGCTCTCCGCGGACACAATCTCCCCCCTTAATTGAAAGTGATAGAATTCATGGCGGATTGGCTTCACAGCGAGCAGATTACTAACACATGGCGCTCCTCTGACCAGAGACCATCAATCTGCGCACCCCCCCTCCCCCTCCACGGGCACCGCGGACGTTTCTCACAGAGGAACCCGCAATGAATTATTCAGAGAAGCTTCAGCATCAATTATGGGCAGAGTCACGCTAAAGGACTGATCCTGCTGTCCATTATCCTCCTCAACTCCTTCCAAAAGGTCTCTTCCGTGAGATCCCAACGAATCTTCCTCCAGTCTTTACCACGTTATGGGTAGATAGATGAAAAGATAGGTACACCGTGCTCCTGTTGGGCAGGCGCTGCTTTAAATTTAGAGGGGGTCTGAGCAGGGCCGTCTTAATAGCATCTTGGGCCCCTGGGCAAAGTAATGCTCTGGGGCCATCACAAATTTTGGGGCACCTTACACAGCTTTAAAAAAAAAAACGGGAGGGGGGCTGGCTGAACCTGTAAGGGGGGGGCAGGGCCGTCTTAATAGCATCATGGGCCCCTGGGCAAAGTAATGCTATGGGGCCCCTACAATGGAGACAGTGCAGGTAAACAGAAATCGAGTAGGTAGGAGGTAGGGGATATCTAGGGTGAAGAGGAGTCAGAGTGCTGGGGGGACATCTGGGAAGTAGAGGGGCAGTGTGGGCTCAAGGACAAGCTGCTTTGGGGAAAGGGCTGGGGCCCCTCATGCAGCTGGGGCCCCTCGGCAGTTCCCAGGTGTGCCCTCTCATTAAGGCAGCCCTGGGCCCTGAGTGTTTGTTGACTCAGACATGTGTAATTTTGGCCAAATTTAGCCTCTGTTCCAGCCATGGCTGTGCTGGCAGCAGGGCCGGAACAAGGGGGGCAGGAGGGACGGCTGCCCTGTGCACTATGGTGTCATGTGAGGTGGGGGGCGCCACAGGGATATTGGGGGGGTTTGTTTTGGAAGGAGGAATTTTGGGAAGCAGTAGGGGGTAAGTATTGTTCTAGGAGGGGAAATTTAGTGGTAAGGGTGGTGATTTAGGGTTGGCAGGGGGGTGGTGGAAGAAGATTTGTGCTGAGAGGGGGAAAATGGGGGGAATTTGTGCTGGTATGGGGGATTTGAAGTGGTGGGGAGAAAATGTATACTAGGAGGGGAAATTTTAGTGGTAGAGGACTTGTGCTAGGAGGGATTCCTTTTGGGGGAGGGCTATCTATCTGAGGGGATTAGGGGGCAAATATTTGAGCTGAGATAGGGAATTTAAGCAGGGGCCTAAATTTGTACTGGGAGGAGGGGGGGATTTATGCTTATGGGGGATTAGTGCTCAGTGGTTTTGTGGGTGGAATTTTGCTGGCACAAAATGATCATACATCTTGGGGGGGCGCAGTTTGGCATGTTTGCCCTGGGCTCTAGATGACCTTGTCCCAGCACTGGCTGGCAGTAACCACCATTGTTCGCCTGGGGGGTGTCATGACCACTCCAGGCAAAAGGGTGACAGCAGCAGAGTCAGGGTGTATTGGGTGTCCCCCTCGGCAGCCAATCAGTGGGGGTGATTGTCCCACTGTGCATGCTGGGAGGGGTACTTATGGAACAGATGCCATTGGACTGGGGTTGTCGGTCTGTTGTCCCACCACCTCGTGGCCTGCCTGGCCGGGGGTGCGTTCCCCTGAAATCCTTGATTTCGGGAGCACAATGGTCTATCTAAGTAGGCCCAGTAGTCAGACTGGGCAGGGCCGATCCTAGGGTCAGAGACGCCTGGGTGCAGAAATATTTCTGGCGCCCCCCACATGGGCGTGGTCATCTTTACCAACTCCTCCCCTTTACAAATGTTTCTATGGCAACGACGCAAACACAAAGAATGCTCCCCTAACACGACCTCACTGCACGGCTGGTCTCTCTCCACACAGAGTCGGTCGCTGCTTCGCACTCCTCGTCTGACAGGAGGAAAGAGGGGGGACGGGCTTGGGCAGGAAACACAGTGGCTGCGGTGGTGACCGGCAGAGAGAGCCACCTCTGAACACGGACAAGGAGAGGAGGAGGGAGGGGAGCACTCTGGTGCTTCAGTGCCCCCACCTCTGTGGCGCCTGGGTGCACTGCACCCCACGCACCTGCCTAGGATCAGCCCTGAGACTGGCTCTATGCTTTCAAGGTGATCCTGTGCTGTCCGTCCTGCGGGAGGAAGCCACTTGATGAAGGAAGCCAGGGGAGGACCTGTCCTGGAGAGGACCATGCAAGAGGCTGGTATCTTGGGAGAAGGCCAGGAAACTTCATCGGAGGATGCACCATACACCTAGAGGCAGGGCCGATCCTAGGCAGGGTGCACAGGGTGCATTTCACCCAGGCGCCTGCAGAGTTGGGGGCGCCGAACATCTTACCGACTCTCTAACAGAAGACTCTCTGTGTCCATCAGAGACCCCCCCCTCCAGGTCCCAATAAAGTACTCTGCTTCTCTTCCTGTATTTTGTTTATTGTTAAGAGATCATGTAAGGATCCCGGGGTAATGAACACTTTGTGGAGGAGCATCTCTGTGGTTGATAGACATGTGCAAAAGGAAAAAATTGGTTTTGTTTTGTTTCGTTTTAATTCGTTATTTAATTAATTTCGTTAAGTTAGATTTCTTAAATTTGTTAAATTCGTTTTCGGAATTCGATCGTTTTCGACCGTATTCGAAAAAACCCAGTCGAATTCGAAAACATTTCTACCGGATTCGATAATATTTCTACCGGATTCGAATTCGATCATATTTTGATCCGCTATCGTTAATATTTCAACCAAATTCAATGTTATTTTAACCGGATTGGAAATTATTTCAACCGAATTTGATTGTATGTATTTGTATTTGTATTATTGTATTTGATTACATTCTATTAAATTCTATTCTGTTCTTTACTATTCTTTGATTTTCATTCTATTGTTTTATTATTTTATATTCTATTTTATTGTAATTTTTTTTTAGAAATCGATTTATATTTTTTAGATTTTGATTCAAATTTGCTTTCAATTTTCATTCGAATTTGTTTTCGATTCGAATTCGTATTTCGTTCACGTTTTTTCGAATTTGTCTAAGTTCGTTAATTTTGTAATTCGGAAATTCGGATGCATCCGAATTTCCGAATAATGAAAAATTTGTCGGAATTCGAATTCGTAACTAAACGAAATGCACATGTCTAGTGGTTGAGTCATTGCCATAGAAACATTTGTAATGGGGAGGAGTTAGTAAAATGACGACGCCCATGTGGGGGCGCTAGCAATATTTCTGCACCCAGGCGCTGTGCCCCTAGGATCGGCCCTGCCGAGAGGCTTGATGGTGATCGCCTGTTCGATCTGAGTTCTACAGAAGTTAATCTGCAGAGATCTGGGTGCTGAATCCTGTGTTATGGGATTCTGGACCGAAAGTGTCTGTGGCAGAGACTGTACTCTATTCCGTGCGCCATTCCGGCTGCTAGGCCAGTGAGAGGGACCTATCCGGGTGAGATTAAGCGCCTGAACCTACCCACCTGTTTACCCTTCCACCCCCATCAACCACTTCTTCTTTCCTTACCAAGTTCTGCAAATAAATCTTAGAATCAGGCCCCGTACACACGGCAGAGGTTCTCGGCAGAAACCAGCGAGAAGCTCGCTGGGATCCTCATTCTGCCGAGAACCTCGGCCGTGTGTACGGTTTCGGCGAGCGTCCCGTCGGGAAAGCCGTCGAGCCAAAATAGAGAGCAGGTTCTCTATTTGCTCGATGGACCATCGAGAACCATGGCTCGGCGCCTTTCCCGACGGCTTGGTCGACGATTTTGACGGCCGGGCGAGAACCTAGACGGGCGGAACGATGTGTTCGGCCCGTCGAGGTTCTCTGCCGTGTGTACGCGGCCTAAGAAGTGTAAAGTGTGAACTTTTTCAACTTTCTTCTACTACCCTGGACGGCGAAGATATAGAGGTAACATGCTGCCCGAAATACTCCAGCGCCTGCAGGGGTAGTGCTAGTTTGAGTTTGAGACCCCCTGCCATAGACACCCTCCTAAACCTTGTGGACGGCCTTCCCAGAAGCTGTTATAGCTGCAAAGGGCGGGGCCAACTCAATATTGAACCCTACGAACTAAGACTGGGATTACATTAAAGTTCATGGCCGGGATTCACAAAATAGTTACGTCGGCGTATCTCCATATACGCCGCCGTAATTTTAAATGATCACCGTCGCATCTTTGCGCCGATTCACAAAGCTAGATACACCGAAAAACATGGCTTCAGTCTTCAGACGTAACTTGCCTATGCCGGCGTATCGTGCGCGCATAGTTACGCTGGACGCATTCGGCGTTCCCATGTTAAATATGCAAATGAGCGAGATACGCCGATTCACAAACGTAGATGCGCCCGGCCGCTTCATATAGGCGCTTTGCGTAAGGCTTATGTCCGGCGTAAAGTTACCCCTCATATAGCAGGCGCAGCTAATGCAAAGGTATGGGCCAGGGAACGACGCCGTCAAATTTTACGTTGTTTACGTCGTTTACGTAGTTTGTGAATAGCGCTGGGCGTAGGTTACGTTCACACGTCATAAACATTGCGCGCCGACGTCACTTAGGCATTCTATCCGACGTGATTCTGAACAAGCGCACTGGGATACGTCCACGGGCGGCGCATGCGCCGTTCGTTCGGCACATAGTTTGCATGGGGTCAAGGTTGATTTTAATAAAACACGCCCACTGCCTAGCTTTTTCGAATTACGCGGACTTACGCCGGCACATTTACTTTACGGCACCGTAACTCAGGGAGCAAGTGCTTTGTGAATACAGCACTTGCCTCTCTAAGTTGCGGCAGTAAGATACGCTTCGCCCGCACAAAGATACGCCGCGGTATGTGAATCCCGACCCATGTGTGTGTGTAAAGACAGGTGTTCCAATACTTTTGGTAATATAGTGTAGAGAGACATTGAAGAAAGTATCCCCCCCGGGAACTATTAGTTGAAGCCTCGCCTGTCTCCTCTGCAGAGATTAGTTGAAGCCTCGCCTGTCTCCTCTGCAGAGATTAGTGGCAGAACATTGATTGCGGATTGCGAAGGGGAAAGTCCCCTCCCGACGTCCCCCATGGACTCGGCTCCTCCATTAGCGGTGGTTTGTTGTTCTAATAATTATCTCTAAGTGGTGATTTAATTCTGATGAGTGGCCACCTGCTCCTCCCTCCCGCCTCCCCGCCCCGCCGGGGTCAGAGGTGGTGTCGGAGGTCAGGCGGTAATCAGTGTGTGGCGGTACGCAGGAGGTCTGCGGGTGTTTTATGGTGAAGATCACCTGGGAGAAGAGAAGAACCATAACCCAAATATTGGCCTGAGCCGGGATATTACCACCCCAGCCACAACATGCCCATTAGAATATCCTCTCCAGCTGTTTCATAAGAGCCGATTTCCGCTTCTTTGGTGTTTTCGCAGGACAGACGTTTCCTCCTGACAGATGTTCCGTGTGAGGAGTTTAACCCCAAATTAAGAGTCTGATTAGCGGCATCAACGCTCGGCACACCCGATCCTCCACACCTGGGAATCTTCTACACATTAGCTGGTCCTACACAGACAAGGACACTTTAATTAAAAGGCAAAAAAGGAATTTTTTTCACCCAAAACCCGAAATATTTCAGGCTTGGGGACAGGGCAAGTGTAATAATGCTCCTACCCAAGAAGAAGAAGACTACAGAACCCCGCCAATCTCCACCGGGGGTGACATCCTTATTGGTTAGGGCCGCTATTTATTAGCCGCTTAAAGACCAGCGCACACGCAGATTTACGTCGGCAGAATGCCACGTACAGGCAAATGGGCGTATATATACGTCCCCTTTAATTTGCCACAGTGTGGTCGTGCGCGTGAGGCGCCGGTGGCACGCTCGTGACCCTGCCGTGAGCTCCGTGACCGTGCCCGTGGGACCCGCGGACTCGATGTCCGCCGGTGTCTCGCGATTGGGTCAAGGAGCTGAAGAACGGGGAGATGTCAGTGTAAGCACAACGGCTCGGATTCACAAAGCACTTGCGCTGACATGTCTCCAGATACGCCGCGTAAGTGCAAATATGCGGCGTCGTATCTGTGCGTCGAACCCACAAACTAAGATACGCCTAAAAACAGACTTCACCCCACCGACGTAACTTGCCTACGCCGGCGTAGAGTGGGCGCATATTTACGCTGGACGCATGTGGCGCTCCCATTGATTTTCTATTCAAATATGCAAATGAGGGAGATACGCCGATTCACGAACGTACTTGCGCCCGGCGCATGATATACGCGGTTTGCGGAAGTTTTCCGTCCAGCGTAAAGTTATTCCCCATAGATGAGGCGCAACCTATGCAAAGGTATGGACCAGGGAACACAAGCCTGGACGTCTGTGAATATGGGCCGACGTGGGTCTGGCTGGGCGTAGGTTACGTTCACGGCGTACACAGTGATCCGGCGTATCTTAGGAAGTTGTTCTGACGTGGTTGTGTGCATGCGCACAATGATACGTCCATGTCCCGACGCATGCGCAGTTCGTTTTAAGTACTTGTCTGGCGCCCGGCCCATCATTTGCATGGGGTCACGCTTCATTAGTTTGGATCACGCCCACTTCCACCTACTTCCGTTTACGCCTACGAAATATATGCCACGCCGGTGCAACGTTGGGAGCATTTGCTTTGTGAATTCCATGCTTGCCTCTCTGCGCTGCGTCGGCGTAGCGTAAAAGAGATATGCTACGGCGGCATAAATGTGCGCCGATGTCTGTGAATCCGGGCAAATATCTCCCCATTCTTCCTAGAGACATGTCACTGATCGTCTGTTCCCTGTTATCGGGAACAGCGATCAGTGACGTGTCACGGCAAGCCACGCCCCCTAACAGTTAGAAGCACTCCTGCCAGTGTACCTCAGAGGGATGGAACTCAAGGCCCGAGCATCCACGGCCGTCGGCCAGGGCACATATGCTGCAGCGCTTCTAGGGAAGAGTGTGCGCCAAGGGCTGATGTCTGTGGTAAGCACTGCTGGACAAGGAGTCAGTGGGCTATTACTGATGCGCTGCATCAGTGGGGACAGTCATAATGGGCACAGCAGGTGTACATGCCTGACCGGGAACTCAGCACAGGGATGATGGCGGGAAGTGAACCCCTCATAATGGCCACAGTGAAGCTACAAAAGATGGGCACAGTGAATGCATTTGATGGGCACAGTGGCTGCATTTGATGGGCACAGTGGCTGCAATTTACGGCACAGTGGTTGCATATGATGGGCACAGTGGTTGCATATGATGGGCACAGTGGCTGCATTTGATGGGCACAGTGGCTGCATTTGATAGGCACAGTGGCTGCAATTGATGGGCACAGTGGGTGCAATTGATGGGCACAGTGGCTGCATTTGATGGGGCACAGTGGCTGTATTTGATGGGGCACAGTGGCTGCAATTGATGGGCACAGTGGCTGCATTTGATGGGCACAGTGGCTGTATTTGATGGGCACAGTGGCTGCATTTGATGAGCACAGTGGCTGCAATTGATGAGCACAGTGGCTTTATTTGATGTTTTTTTTCAGTATTTTACAGTTTGTTTGCACCCCCCCTAAAATTTGGAGCACCATTCGCCACTGACTACAGTCCATGTAACACAGTTTCCTATGGATGAAGTTCACATCTGGGCATTTTATGGAAAGGGCCGGGGACTTTTTTCTGGGTTTTGTTTCTCCGACTTCAATGGAGAAAAAAAAAATGTGTACTGAAAAAACGCAAAATGCACCTGGAATGTGCAAACTGCGACCTGCACAGGTGTGAATCAGGCCTTAGGCCCTCTCAAGCATTAGGGTCCTTTCACACTAGCGGACGAACGGTCCGCTAATTACAAGTCCGTTAATGGTCCGCTCTGTGTGAAAGGACCCTTACATACACATTGAACATTATGGGACAGATTCAGGTAGATGGGAGCATCTTTGCTCCAGAGTAACGCTTCTCATTTACGTTACTCTGCTGAAATTTTAGGAGCAAGTGCTGTTATTCATGAAGCACTTGCTCCTAAAGTTGCGGCAGCGCATCGCAAATGAGCCGGCGGAATTCAAATTGGGCGGGTACGGGGCGTGTATTATTTAAACTAAGCGCGATCCCGCGGCGAACGTACTGCGCATGCGTCGAGTGTCAATGCATCCCAGTGCGCATGCTCCAAATTCTGTCAGTGAACGTCAGTGACGTCACATCCCCATTCATGAAAGTTTTACGCAAGCGACGCGATTTTTTTTTTTTCCGACGCGATGACGACGCCTATACCTAACATAGGATACTCCACTAGGGGGCTGCTTCATCTTTACGCCGCGTATCGCTTACGGAAACGTCGGAAAGTCACCGCGTCGCACCCGAATACGATCGTGAATTGCCGATTCCCGCTGATTAACATATTTTTTCGGCGTAAATCAGCCGGCGCCATTTTTAAATTAAAGTTGCGATGCGATGGCGAAATTCAATTGCGCCGATCGCATCGGAACTCCAACCCGGCGTTTCTTGTTTTCGGGTTACAGAAAACAAAAACCCCGGCTTAAAGTGACAGTTAGGCTGGAGTATCACTGATACCCCCGCCATAACTCTACCTGAATCTGGCCCAGTGTGTGGCCCTTTGGTGATATCAAGGGCCACACTTGAGGACCCCTTTAGTTTATAACTTGACAACCCCTATTGTAGGGTATACATATAAAGATTGGAAATGACCTTTGACCAGGGGCGTCTTAATAGCATCATGGGCCCCTGGGCAAAGTAATGCTCCGGGGCCCCTACAACAATGACGGTGCAGGTAAACAGACATCAAGTAGGTAGGAGGTTGACGGCCTCCCCTGTGTATCTATCACTCTCAGTGCCATCATGGGGCCCCCAAATTCAGGGGCAGCGTGGGCTCAAGGAGCAGCTTTTTTAGGGAAAGTGCAGGCCCCCCCCCCCCCCATGTAGCTGGGGCCCCTGCACAGTGCCCTCTCGTTAAGACAGCCCTGCCTTTGACAATATATTACCCTATAAAGCTTGTATGAGGTTTCTACTTTTTTCCATTGAGACAAACAGTTACAAAGTATCGATCACCTTGTAATAAAATTGGAGATGCTCCGGATTTCTAATCCCACACTAATAGAAAACTGTTATAAGGAGACACATGATGTGTGATACTGACATCAGACACCCAGCTTTACCCCCCCTCACCCACCCCCCACCCGCTGTACTCCATGTAACAACACTGTCCAGCCCTCCTCTATGAAGACTTTGCTGTAGGTCCGCCTGGCAGATGGAGGCTGCCGGTTTCCCGGTCCCCTTGGCTCATCCGGTGCAGCTCTAATGTCAATCAGTTGTCAGCACGCGCGGGCCACCCACGTGGGCGGACGCCCGTCGCATACACCGCGCCCGGCTACACGTGTGTTCACAAGAAGAATGACAGGGCCTCTTTGTAAGCATCGGCTGCTTGGGTTTCCCCCACCTCACTGCTGAGCTGTACGCAAATTGTAAAAAAAAAAAAAAAAAGTGTTAAAAAATGAAAAATAGGGAGAATACACTAAAAAAAACGAAATTACCTTGGGGAACAAAGGATGCCAAGTTTAGGTCTCCGCTCGAAATTATCCCAAAGGTGTTCTCTGGGGTTGAGGTCAGGACTCTGCGCAGGCCAGTCACATTCCTCCACCCCAAACTGGCTCACCCGTGTCTTTATGGACCTTGCTTTGTGCACTGGTGCGCAGTCATGTTGGAACAGGAAGGGGCCGTCCCCCAAACTCCTCCCACAAAGTTGGGAACATGAAATTGTCCAAAATGTCTTGGTATGCCGACGCCTTAAGGGTAGGGTGACCACATTTCCAAACTACCAGTCAGGGACACCCCCGACCTTCCCAAAAATCAGCTTGTGCTGTAACAAATCACAGCACAGTGATTGGACACAAGAGGCGGGATTTATGATTTCTCCAATCACAAGTAGGGGGCGGGGATTGTGCTCCTCCAGGCATTCCCGTCCGGGACAAGTACTGTCAGTGAGTGAAGCGGCGATGGGGCAGCCTTTTTTGGGGGCATCAGATTGGCCCGGGGGGGGGGGGGTGTCAGATTTATTCCGGGACACTGTATTGTCCTGGAATGAAGTTGCCCGGGACAGAGCTGCAAAATGCGGGACTGTCCCGGGCAATCCGGGACACGTGGTCACTCTACTTAAGGGTTCCCTTCACCAGAACAAAGGGGCCAACCCCTGAAAAACAACCCCCCCCACCATAATCCCCCCTCCACCAAATTAGTTAGACCAGTGCACAGCCAAAAGTTCACCCCCCAGCCAGCCAGCCACATCAATAGCCGCTTCCCCCGGCGCTCGATCAATCGCCCGTTGCCCACTAGGCCGCCCGCCAGCCCCGCACTTACCCCATCCATGTGGCGGCTTCCCCTCTGCATCTCCTTCCAAGTCCCCGTGGTCGCTTCTCCTCCCAGCCAATCAGGAGTTAGGACTCGCATCCAATCGGGTCTTAGGATCAGTGGAAGTGGGTCCTGAGACCTGATTGGCTGGGAGGAGAAACAGGGAGACATTAGCGAATATTATTTCACTAATATCACACGACTGGGTGGGCGCAGTGAGACCATCCTTTTTTAAGCCAATCATGCGCTTCTAAAATAAAAATAAAAAAACAATTGGAATCCATGCGCCCTGCATGTAGATTAGGGGCCGGGTGCAGTAATTAGGAGGGCGGCGCCCCCGCGCCCCTAATGAACGGGCAATCACTGGTTGTCACCCTGCTGAGCACTCTCCCAATGGAGACTACAAGGGGCCCTACGGACACACGCGGTCCACTGTTGTCACGAGCAGGAAACTCGCCCTGAGAAATGCCATGCAGCCATCGCTGGGGTCCTTGTAGAGAGGACGTGGGAGCAAAGAGAATGCAGGAGATCAGCAGCACTCATGTGTAGCAAAGGGAGGAAGAGATGGAACAGCAGTGCAAATCTCCAATGGTAGAACATCACTGGCACTGCAGACTACAAGGGATCGTGCAAACACACATGGTCAACTGTTGCCACCGTCGGGTAAACCGCCCTGAGAAATGCCATGCAGCCATCGCTGGGGTCCTTGTAGAGAGGACATGGGAGCAAAGAGAATGCAGGAGATCAGCAGCACTGATGTGTAACAAGAGAGGAGTCCCTCATTCCCATCTCAAAAAAGTTGGGAAGTGTACAACAGTGGACCGTGTGTGTTTGCACGACCCCTTGTAATCTGCATTCCCAGTGGTGTTCTACCATTGGAGACCATTGCACACCATCACCCCCCCCCCCCTCTTTGCTAAATGTCAGTGTTGCTCATCTCCTGCATCCTCTTTTCACCCACTTCCGGTCTTCAAAGTCTCCAGGGGTGGCTGCATGGCATTTCTCAAGGCATTTTTCCTGACGGTGACAACAGTGGACCGTGTGTGTTTGCACGGCCCCTTCTATTCTGCATTGCCAGTGATGCTCTACCATTGGGGATATGCACAGCAGAGCCATTCCCCGCCCCCCCCCCCCCATTGCTGCATGTCAGTGTTGCTCATCTCCTGCATCCTCTTTTCACCCACTTCGGGTCTACAAAGTTTCCAGGGGTGGCTGCATGGCATTTCTCAGGGAATTTTTCCTGACGGTGACAACAGTGGACCGTGTGTGTTTGCACGACCCCTTGCAGTCTGCATTGTCAGTGGTGTTCTACCATTGGAGATATGCACAGGGGAACCATTTCCCCTCTTTGCTACATTTTAGTGTTGCTCATCTCCTGCATCCTCTTTGCATCCACTTCCTGTCTCCATGCACTCCAGTTATGGCTGCATGGTATTTCTTAGGGCATTTCTCCTGACGGTGACAACAGTGGGACGCCATCAGGAGGGTACAGTCAGTGCACCTGTAAGGGGTACGGAGGTCCCCAGAGCCCCCGGATGGCAACCCCCCCTTTTTTTATTTATTTTTTATAAAAAAAAAAAAAAAAATTTATATATTTTTTTTATTTTTTATTAAAGGGCCCAGAGGCCCCCAGGGCCCCCGGGTGGCAACCCCCCTTTTTTTTTAATTTCTTATAAAAAAAACAAAAAAAAAAAACTTTATTAAAGGGCCCAGAGGTTTATTTTTTTTATTATTTTTTATTTTTATTAAAGGGCCCAGAGGTCCCCAGGGTCCCGGATGGCAACCCCCCTTTTTTTTAAAAAAAATATATTTTTTATATATATATATTTTTTTCTTTTTATTAAAGGGCCCATAGGCCCCCAGGGTCCCGGATGGCAACCCCCCTTTTTTTTAAAAAAAATATATTTTTTATATATATATATTTTTTTCTTTTTATTAAAGGGCCCATAGGCCCCCAGAGTCCCGGATGGCAACCCCCTTTTATATATATATATATATATATATATATATATATATATATATATATATATATATATTTTTTTTTTTTTTTTTTTTTTTTTATTAAGGGGTCCAGAGGTCCCAGGGCCCTGGATGGCAACCCCCCTTTTTATAAAGAAAAATATATTTATATATATATATATATATATATTTTTTTTTATTAAGGGGTCCAGAGGTCCCCAGGGCCCTGGATGGCAACCCCCCTTTTTATAAAGAAAAATATATTTATATATATATATATATATATATATTTTTTTTTTTATTTTTTATTTTTTTTTATTAAAGGGCCCAGAGGTCCCCAGGGCCCCGGATGGCTACCCTCCGTTTTGTTATATATTTTATATTTTTCTCTTCTCCAGGGGGCCCATACCTGAAGCTATGTAAGGAGCCCCATAATTTCTGATGGCGGCCCTGCCAGCACCATTTTCCTCCTTTGCTACATGTCAGTGTTGCTCATCTCCTGCATCCTCTTTTCACCCACTTTGTGTCTACAAAGACTAACAAAGGAGGAAAAAAATGGTGCCGTTGCGCCCATCTTAAATGTTCGAACATTGAAGGAGCTCCTTCATTAATTACACATGACGCAACATTTCGGAGCCATACATCATCAGCCCCTATATCAATGTCACGGCCCGTCTGGTGAGGGGGGCTGATGATGCATGGAACCGAAACATTGCATCATTTGTGGCTAGAAAGGGATCCTTTTGGAGAAGTCAATGGGCCGAGGATGTTTTACCATTGAACTTTTGCCAATTGAGGCACAAAGCCAAAACTACTTGAAGGCGAAATGACAGATGAGTGGGAGATCCCGAAAAAAAGCTTCTTACCGGTTTCGGTCTAGGAACGACGTTGACATCGTTCCTAGACCAAAACCGGTAAGAAGCTTTTTTCAAGATCTTCTACTCATCTGTCACTTGGCCTTAAAGATTGAACTTTTGCAAATTGAGGCACAAGGCCAAAAATACTTGAAGGCCAAGTGACAGATGAGTGGAAGATCCCGAAAAAAAAAGCTTCCCACCGGTTTTGGTCTAGGAACGATGTTTACTTGGACAACATCGTTCCTAGACCAAAACTGGTAAGAAGCTTTTTTCAAGATCTTCTACTCATCTGTCACTTGGCCTTAAAGATTGAACTTTTGCAAAATGAGGCACAAGGCCAAAAATACTTGAAGGCCAAGTGACAGATGAGTGGAAGATCCCGAAAAAAAAAGCTTCCCACCGGTTTTGGTCTAGGAACGATGTTTACTTGGACAACATCGTTCCTAGACCAAAACTGGTAAGAAGCTTTTTTCAAGATCTTCTACTCATCTGTCACTTGGCCTTAAAGATTGAACTTTTGCAAAATGAGGCACAAGGCCAAAAATACTTGAAGGCCAAGTGACAGATGAGTGGAAGATCCCGAAAAAAAAAGCTTCCCACCGGTTTTGGTCTAGGAACGATGTTTACTTGGACAACATCGTTCCTAGACCAAAACTGGTAAGAAGCTTTTTTCAAGATCTTCTACTCATCTGTCACTTGGCCTTAAAGATTGAACTTTTGCAAATTGAGGCACAAGGCCAAAAATACTTGAAGGCCAAGTGACAGATGAGTGGAAGATCCCGAAAAAAAAAAAGCTTCCCACCGGTTTTGGTCTAGGAACGATGTTTACTTGGACAACATCATTCCTAGACCAAAACTGGTAAGAAGCTTTTTTCGAGATCTTCTACTCATCTGTCAGGCCGTGTACACACGACCGAGGTTCTCGCTGGAAACCAGCGAGAACCTCGCTGGAAGCTGCATTCCAGCGAGGACCTCGGCCGTGTGTACGCTCTCGGCGAGCTTCCCGTCGGGAAGCCCGTCGAGCAGAAATAGAGAGCACGCTCTCTATTTGCTCGACGGCCCGCCTGGAAGAATGGCTGGTTGCCATTCCCGACGGGCGGGTCGCCGATTTCGATGGCCGGCAGGGAACCTCGACGGGCGGAACGATGTGTTCTGCCCGTCGAGGTTCTCTGCCGTGTGTACGCGGCCTCACTTGGCCTTAAAGATTGAACTTTTGCAAAATGAGGCACAAGGCCAAAAATACTTGAAGGCCAAGTGACAGATGAGTGGAAGATCCCGAAAAAAAAAAGCTTCCCACCGGTTTTGGTCTAGGAACGATGTTTACTTGGACAACATCGTTCCTAGACCAAAACTGGTAAGAAGCTTTTTTCGAGATCTTCTACTCATCTGTCAATTGGCCTTCAAGTCCTTTTGGCCTTGTACCTCAATTTGCAAAAGTTCAATCTTTGAGTATTAGCATCTCATTACTTTAAGTATGTTTACGTAAATATGGGACAGAGAGGCATTTTCATTGGGCTAGGCAGGGCTTTTTTTTCAGCAGGAACGCAGGTAAAGGCAGTTCCTGCACCTCTAGCTCTGAATGTATGTAATGGAAAAGGGTGCTGGGGTGTACTGGAGTGTCTATTAATGCTGGCTGCTGGGGGATCTATTGTTGCTGGGCAGGATCTATTTTTACAGGGGTAGAGTCTATTGTTGCTGGGGAGGTCAGTTGTCGCTGGTAGAAGATCTAGTGTTGCTGGGGGGCTCTTATACTCCTGTGAGACATCAACTATTAAGGGAGGGGTCTACTGTTGCTGGCTACAGGGGATCTATTTTACTTCCTATCAAATTACTTGGCACCACAAATTGATACTTGGTTCTGGATCCATTACTGAGAGGTGGGTAGGGGGTGAAACCAAGGAATGGTGCCCGGAGGTGGGTGGGTAGTGGAACCAAGGAATGGTGCCCGGAGGTGGGTAGGGAGTGGAACCAAGGAATGGTGCTCAGAGGTGGGTAGGTAGTGGAACCAAGGAATGGTGCCCGGAGGTGGGTAGGGAGTGGAACCAAGAAATGGTGCCCAGAGGTGGGTAGGGAGTGGAACCAAGGAATGGTGCTCGGAGGTTGGTAGGAAGTGGAACCAAGGAATGGTGCTCGGAGGTTGGTAGGGAGTGGAACCAAGGAATGGTGCTCGGAGGTTGGTAGGAAGTGGAACCAAGGAATGGTGCTCGGAGCTGGGTAGGGAGTGGAACCAAGGAATGGTGCTCGGAGGTTGGTAGGGAGTGGAATCAATGAATGGTGCTCGGAGGTAGGTAGGGAGTGGAACCAATGAATGGTGCCCGGAGGTGGGTAGGGAGTGGAACCAAGGAATGGTGCCCGGAGGTGGTAGGGAGTGGAACCAAGGAATGGTGCCCGGAGGTTGGTAGGGAGTGGAACCAATGAATGGTGCTCGGAGGTTGGTAGGGAGTAGAACCAATGAATGGTGCTCAGAGGTTGGTAGGGAGTGGAACCAAGGAATGGTACTCAGAGGTAAGTAAAGGATTGGAAGCAAGGAATGGTGCTTGGAGGTGGGTAGAGTGTGGAACCAAAGAATGGTGCTCAGATAGAAATAGAGGGTTGGAACCAAGGAATGGCGCTTAGAGGTGGTTAGGGAGTGGAATCAATGAATGGTGCTCGGAGGAGGGTAGGGAGTGGAACCAAGGAATGGTGCCCGGAGGTGGGTAGGGAGTTGAACCAAGGAATGGTGCCCAGAGGTGGGTAGGGGTGGAACCAAGGAATGGTGCCCGGCGGTGGGTAGGGAGTGGAACCAAGGAATGGTGCCCAGAGGTGGGTAGGGAGTGGAACCTAGGAATGGTGCCCAGAGGTGGGTAGGGAGTGGAACCAAGGAATGGTGCTCAGAGGTTGGTAGGGAGTGGAACCAAGGAATGGTGCTCGGAGGTGGGTAGGGAGTGGAAACAATGAATGGTGCTCGGAGGTGGGTAGGTAGTGGAGCCAAGGAATGGTGCCCAGAGGTGGGTAGGGAGTGGAACCAAGGAATAGTGCCCAGAGGTGGGTAGGGAGTGGAACCAAGGTATGGTGCTCGGAGGTGGGTAGGGAGTGGAAACAAGGAATGGTGCTCGGAGGTGGGTAGGTAGTGGAGCCAAGGAATGGTGCCCAGAGGTGGGTAGGGAGTGGAACCAAGGAATAGTGCCCAGAGGTGGGTAGGGAGTGGAACCAAGGAATGGTGCTCGGAGGTTGGTAGGGAGTGGAACCAAGGAATGGTGCTCGGAGGTTGGTAGGGAGTGGAACCAAGAAATGGTGCTCGGAGGTGGGTAGGGAGTGGAACCAAGGAATGGTGCCCAGAGGTGGGTAGGGAGTGGAACCAAGGAATGGTGCCCAGAGGTGGGTAGGGAGTGGAACCAAGGAATAGTGCCCAGAGGTGGGTAGGGAGTGGAACCAAGGAATGGTGCTCGGAGGTTGGTAGGGAGTGGAACCAAGGAATGGTGCTCGGAGGTGGGTAGGGAGTGGAAACAATGAATGGTGCTCGGAGGTGGGTAGGTAGTGGAGCCAAGGAATGGTGCCCAGAGGTGGGTAGGGAGTGGAACCAAGGAATAGTGCCCAGAGGTGGGTAGGGAGTGGAACCAAGGAATGGTGCCCAGAGGTGGGTAAGGAGTGGAACCAAGGAATGGTGGCTGGAGGTGGGTAGGGAGTGGAACCAATGAATAGTTCTCGGAGGTTGGTAGGGAGTGGAACCAATGAATGGTGCTCGGAGGTTGATAGGGAGTAGAACCAATGAATGATGCTCGGAGGTTGGTAGGGAGTGGAACCAAGGAATGGTACTCAGAGGTAAGTAGAGTGTTGGAAGCAAGGAATGGTGCTTGGAGGTGGGTAGAGAGTGGAACCAAAGAATTGTGCTCAGATGGAAATAGAGGGTTGGAACCAAGGAATGGCGCTTGGAGGTGAGTAGGGAGTGGAATCAATGAATGGTGCTCGGAGGACGGTAGGGAGTGGAACCAAGGAATGGTGCTCGGAGGTGGGTAGGGAGTGGAACCAAGGAATGGTGCTCGGAGGTGGGTAGGGAGTGGAACCAATGAATGGTGCTCGGAGGACGGTAGGGAGTGGAACCAAGGAATGGTGCTCGGAGGTGGGTAGGGAGTGGAACCAAGGAATGGTGCTCAGAGGTAAGTAGAGGGTTGGAACCAAGGAATGGCGCTTGGAGGTGGGTAGGGGGTGGACCCAACAGTTTACACTGAAGTAGGGAGTTCCTGCACCTATTCTCTGAGAATAAAAGCCCCGGGGCTAGGTATAGATGTGGCTCCATACTGGACCATTAGAAGGCCTCAGTGACCAGAAGACTTCTTCTGCTCCATTACTGGCAAATATCTTCATGTCTTTGTTACTGCAAAAGAACCCTGATCTCATGGAGGATGGTTGTCAGGGGGTCTCCAAAGGGAGGGGGGGATGGGGCTTCAAATCCCTCAATCTCTCAACACCTGCTGACACGCCGCCAGGTCTCCCGGGAGGAGGCTGTAACCATACCTAGCCTGGCCAAACATGAACTGTGCTCCTCGGCGGACCCCTATCTGTGATGGAGCGGCCTTTGAAAAATATACAGGGCTTCCTGCCAGCCCTGACTCAATGGGGTCTCATGTGCTGAGCAAATATTGTGTGGGAGCCGCGCACATCTGTCAGGGATAATTTATTACACGTCACTCAGAAGGCATCTGTTCACGTCGAGGCTCTCATTTATTTTCTCTGTCTCTTCTGTACGCCAGCGGCCCGGTCACCTGCGTCCGGGGCTCACTCTAGACTCACAACGTCTCGCACGATCCACAACTCAACGTCGGCTTGTTACAGCGTTCCACCGCGGCTCCTTCCGATGGGCGGCTGCAGATGGCTGACAGTGGCGGCTGCTGCTCCAAATTTTTGGGGGGCGCAGACAAACTGAAAAATTCTTGACAAAAAAACAAACAAACATCAATTGCAGCCACTGTGCCCATCAAACGCAACCACTGTACCCATCAAACACAGCCACTGTGCCCATCAAATGCTTCCACTGTGCCCCAAGTGCTGCCACTGTACCCCAAGTGCTGCCACTGTGCCCCAAATGCAGCCACTTTGCCTATCAAACGCTGCCACTGTGCCCAAACACTGCCACTGTGCCCAAATGCTGCCACTGTTCTCCCAAATGCTGCCACTTTGCCCATGAAATGTTGCCACTGTGCCACAAATGCTGCCACGGTGTCCCAAATGCTGCCACTCTGCCCATCAAATGTTGCCACTGTGCCCCAAATGCTGTCACTCTGCCCATCAAATGTTGCCACTGTGCCACAAATGCTGCCACTCTGCCCATCAAATGTTGCCACTGTGCCCATGAAACGTTGCCACTGTGCCCTAAATGCTGCCATGTTGCCCATCAAACGTTGCCACTGTTCCCCAAATGCTGCCACTTTGCCCATTAAATGTTGCCACTGTGCCCAAACACTGCCACTGTGCCTAAACACTGCCACTGTGCACCAAATGCTGCCACTTTGCCCATTAAATGGTGCCGCTGTGCCCCAAATGCTGCCACTTTTCCCATCAAATGTTGCCACTGTGCCCAAACACTGCCACTGTGCCCAAACAATGCCACTGTGCACCAAATGCTGCCACTTTGCCCATGAAATGTTGCCACTGTGCCCACACACTGCCACTGTGCCCAAACACTGCAACTGTGCACCAAATGCTGCCACTTTGCCCATCAAATGTTGCCACTGTGCCCAAACGGTGCCACTGTGCTCAAACGCTGCCACTGTGCCTCAAATGCTGCCACTTTTCCTATCAAACATTGCCACTGTTTCCCAAACGCTGCCACTGTGCTCAAACACTGCCACTGTGCCCCAAATGCTGCCACTTTGCCCATCAAATGTTGCCACTGTGCCCCAAATGCTGCTACTGTGCCCAATAAACGTTGCCACTGTGCCCACCAAATATTGCCACTTTTCCCTCAAACACTGCCACTGTGCCCCAAATGCTGCCACTGTGCCCCCCGTCTGCCTGGCACTTACCTTGTCTCGGGTGGGCAGCGGGTGTCAGCGGCAGGCGGAGAGTGGTGTCCATGTCCTCCATGCTTCTCCCGCCCGCTCCTCCTCTCGTCCTATGCTGTGATTGGACGCCTGATAGGCATCCAATCACAGCGCCTGTTGCTTCAGCCAATCAGGTGAAGGGGTAACAGACCCGAGCACCTGATTGGCGGAGAGTGGGTTTTAGATTCCTTTGCTTTCCTAACATACAGCCGAGCGTGCAGTGATATCTGAGTGATGCCTGCAGCTGCAGGCATCATTCAGATATCATTTTCTTCACCCGGCAATTCTGCGCACCAGAAGAATGATCAAAGCGGCGCTTCCGCCGTTCGATCGTTCTTCTAGGCAGCAGGAGGGGACGTCCCCCCCCCTTCTCCCGCTGCCATCCGGTGCTTATTCGGGCTCTCCCCTGCCATCGGGGGTCCGGAGAGCGAATCGGCCGGCGCTCGCTGGTAAAATATAGAGATGACAGTCATCTCTATGACCATCGGAGGACCGGGCGCAACGTGATGACGTCACGCCCGGTACCCGGAAGTAAACAAAGCCGCTATCGCGGCTGTCGGCATTTAATCGGTGATTTTTTTTTTCACCAATTTCATGCTTGTAAGCCTAGAGGAGAGATGTGGGGTCTTATTGACCCCACATCTCTCCATAAAGAGGACCTGTCACAGTGATTCCTATTACAAGGGATGTTTACGTTCCTTGTAATAGGAGTAAAAGTGATAAAAATAAAAATGTAAAAAAAAAAAGCGTAAAAATAAAAAAATGAAGTAAAAAAGAAAAACATTTTTTTTTTCTTTTTAAAACGCCCCTGTCCTGGTCGCTCGCGTGCAGAAGCGAACGCGCATTCAAGTCCTGCCCACATATGTAAACAGTATTCAAACTCCACATGTGAGGTATCATCGCGTGCGCTAGAGCGTGTGCAACAATTCTAGCACTAGACCTCCTCTGTATCCTAAAAGTTGTAACCTGTAAAAAAAATTAAAGCGTCGCCTATGGAGATTTTTAAGTACCGAAGTTTGGCGCCATTCCATGAGCGTGCGCAATATTAAAGCATGACATGTTAGGTATCTATTTACTCGGCGTAACATCATCTTTCATATTATACAAAAAAATTGGGCTAACTTTACTGTTTTGTTATTTTCTAATTCATGAAACTGTTTTTTTTACCTAAAAAAAGGCGTTTGAAAAATTATTGCGCAAATACCGTGCGAGAAAAAATGTTGCAATGACCGCCATTTTATTCCCTAGGGTGTCTGCTAAAAAATATATATATAGGGCCAGATTCACGAACACTTGCGCTGGAGTATTTGGATATGCGCCGCGTAACTGTGATGATGCGCCGTCTTTTCTATGTGCCCGTACCCACCAAACTAGATGCGCCCAATAACGGGTCATTTGCGACCGGCGGAACGTTCCGACGCCAGAGTATCGTCAGCGCTTATTTTCGCTGGGCGCATCAGTCGCGCCTATTGATTTCCCCTGCAAATATGCAAATGAGGGATTTTTCCCAATTCACGATCGGATTAGCACCATACGCTGGCTACATGCGCCGCGCGTATCTGGTCCGTCCGGCGCAAAGTTATTTCTACAAAAGGCTGCTTTATCTTTACTCCAGACGGTCACAGGTCAGCAGGAGAGCAGCTACAGCAGCGTTACCGACGAAACTAGCAAGCTGAACAACAACACTAGCAAGAACAAAACCTCTGTGTGCCAACATGCCAGGGGCACTCGTGGTCCTAAGACTAGTACTGGGTCCCTCGCTACGGAGGAGGCGGGCACGTGAGAGGATATACCGCACTCGTATGAACCTCTTTGGCATGGGGGATGAGGAGGTGTATCGCCTCTTCAGATTCAGCCCTGATGTAATACTTGAACTAACCACAACCCTGCAGGATGACATCACCAGCCCAACACACCGATCACAAGCAGTGCAGCCACTGGTGAAGGTCCTGGCAACACTTCATTTCCTTGCCAGTGGATCATTCCAGCGTACAAGTGGAGTGGTGGCTGGGATGTCACAGTCCTCCATGAGCAGATGTGTGCACCAGGTTGTCCCTGCAATCCTCAGACGCATGTCCAACCAGTTCATCAGACCCACCACTGAGGAGCTGCGGCTGAAGGCAATGACAGATTTCTACAACATTGCCAGATTCCCACGCACCATCGGGGCCATTGATTGCACACATGTGGCACTCCAGCCCCCCAGTGCCACAGAGCACATATACCGCAATCGGAAGCATTGGCATTCCATCAACGTACAGGTGATAGCCGATGCCCAACGCCTCATATGGCACGTCCGTGCCAAACACCCCGGGTCCAGCCATGACAGCTTCATATACCGTCAGAGTCCCATCCCAGCAGAATTCGAACAGAACATGTATGGGGACAGCTGGCTGGTTGGTGAGTGACATGGGAGTCAGGCATGACTATCCCCTCCCGTCATGCACAACAGAAGTCGCACATGCATGACTAACATTCTCCTGTCTTTTACCTTACAGGTGACTCTGCATATGCACTGGGACCCCATCTAATGACTCCTTTCCGGAACCCCCAAACCAGAGGAGAGAGAAAATACAATGAAGCACACATCAAAACCCGTGCAGTGGTTGAGCAAACATTTGGGCTCCTGAAGTCCCGTTTCCGATGCCTGGATAAGTCTGGGGGGGCCCTATTGTATTCCCCTACCTTTGTGTGTCAGATCATCGGTGCATGTTGCATACTACATAACTTTGCTATGAAAAAAGGCCTGCAGATTGACATACGTGATGACCTGACCCCCGACCCACACAGTCCCCACCTGCCAGAGGACACCCAGTCTGCTGATGGAAGAGCAGTCAGGAGGGTCCTCGCCGTAGGCATCTTTGGACACTAAACCAAAACATTACTAACACAGACAGTGCACGCATGTACACCACTGATGTCCCTAGATCACACACATCACATGCACATCGCATTGGATTAGCCCAAGTCCAGCATGTAGGAGTTGGGAGCAGTAACGCCGCGTCAAGGCCCCAATGATGTCACTGTCCATTCACACACCTTTCACACGTCATTCATTCAGCCGTGGGGTTAACTTCACCACCACGGCCGAGGGTGACACCCCTTACTTTCAGGAGTGCCACCCTCTCACATTCACACACCATTCACACTGCAACGTGTGCAGTATCAAAAAATAAAAATAAAATCTCATAACCTGAGAACCAAAAAAATTAACAAAAACTCATGTCCTGAGTATAAACAATAATAATAAATAAAATAAATAAACTCATGTCCTGAGTATAAACAAAAATATATAACAACCAAAAAAACAAAAAACCCTCATCTGGGATGACGGGGGCTCCTCCTTGGGGGCACTCTCGGGCTCCTCATCTGCCTGGAGGGAGTGGGTGGTGGTGGTGGTGGGGGGGCATCAGGAGGAGGCTGATCCCCGGGTGGGCCACTCCTGGGAGCTGTTGGCTGCATGCCCTCCAATGCCACAGCGATACGGCTCAGATACAAATTTGTTTGGGCCTGCATCCTCAGCTGGCGGGTGATCTGATGCCGCTGGTCACGTTGCCGCTGCCTCCCCTCTTCCCGAATGGCAGCAGTGTTGTCTCGAACAGCTGCTGTCAAGTGCCGGATATCAGCCTGCACCTCCCCCAGGCTGGTCACAACGCCCTGCACGCGACTGGGCAGCTGTGACATAGAGCCCAGGCTGTCTGCGACCCTGTCTAGGTGGCCAGCCATCTCCCCCATTTGCTGGGTCTGTTTCGCGTGGTCCAAAAGCACCTGGTCTTCGACCAAATCACACACCCCCCTGGTCTTCCGGGTGGCCTTCCTGGGGGCAGAGGAAGGTTGTCCCCGTGGGGATGGAGTCGCCCTTGAGGGGCTACCTAGGATGGGGGAGGGGATCACAGAGGGCCCTGCAGAGGAGGAGGACTCCTCCAACATTAAAATGAACTCCTGTTCAGGGACAGGCTCCTCCACAACCACCTCTGCTGAAGTGGTGTGGGCACTCTCCTCCTCCACCTCGGTGTCTCCAGCACCCAGGGCCTCGTCTTCAGCATCCCGTTGGGGGGTTGGGGTGGACTGGCCGGCACGAGATGGCCCAGCACCGTCATCTGTGGATGACACAAAGCAGACACATGTTGGTGGTCCCACACACTTGGCACATGTACCCACCCCCGCCCCACATGCAACACACCAAAAAGGGGGTAAAAATCACTTACCTGTCCTGGAGCCTTCCTCTACGGAATCATAGCCTGGGACCCCCTCCAACTGCTCCCTGTCCAGGCAGCGGGCGACCACCTCCTCCTCCGCGGTCAGGGTGACAGGACATGGGGGACCACCACCTGTGCCCCTCTCATGGCTCCTAATGGTGGACACCTTGCCCCTCACCTTGCGCCGCAGGTCATTGATTTTTTTTCGAATGTCTGAAGCACTCCGGGTGGAGTACCCCAGCACATTGACCCTGGCAGCTATGGTGTCCAGGATGGCCTGCTTTCTCTCCCGGCTGGTCTTCCTGCTTTTTTTACCATGGAGAAAATCATTAAATGCCTCCATAGCCGATATTATCACTGTGACCTCCTGGGCATTATAATTTAGGTTCCTCCTCTCTCTGGGGGCAGCGGGAGCAGCCATTACAGGGCAAAAGTATCTTCCCTGGGGTGGGGGGAAATGGAACTACTTTTGCGCCGGAATGGCGTTTCCGCCAGCGCTTTTAAGCGCCCAGCGGAACGCATTGCGCTGACGTTTCCCAGGAAGTGGTGCCGACGGAAGTTGTGAGCATGCGCACAAGGGGGCGAGTGGAGCCGCACTCACTGCGCATGCTCCGTGGATGATGCGCTGAACGTAAGCCTCTGCGCTGGGCTCCGCCCATCATTTACATATGATCACACCCAGTTTCACTTGCGTCGGGTTGCGCCAGCGCATTATCGTTACTCTGGCGCAAGTTTACGCGCAACTGCTATGTGAATTACAGGACTTGCGCTGAAAGGGTCTTCAGAGTAACGTAAATGAGAAGCGTTACTCCAGAGGAAAGATACTCTCATCTACCTGAATCTGGCCCATAATGTTTGGGGGTTCTGATTAATTTTCTAGCAAAAAAATTTTGATTTTTACATAAAGGAGAAAAGTGCCAAAATAGGCCCGGTAACGAAGTGGTTAACCACTTAAGGACCGCCTACTGCACATTTACGTCAGCAGAATGGCACGGCTGGGCACATCAACGTATATATACGTTGATTTTAGTACCCAGCCGCGGGTCGCGGGCGCGCGCCCGAAGCTCCGGGACCGGGACCGCGGGATTCGCGGACCCGATCGCCGCTGCAGTGCGGCGATCCGTCCCTGGAGCGGAAGAACGGGGAGAGCCGTGTGTACACGCGGCTTCCCCGTGCTTCTCTGTGGCCGTAGCATCGATCGCGTCATCCCTGTAATAGGGGGACGCGATCGATGACGTCACACCTACAGCCACACCCCCCTACAGTTGTAAACACACACATTAGGGCACACATCCCCTACAGCGCCACCTGTGGTTAACTCCCAAACTGCAACTGTCATTTCCACAGTAAACAATGCAAATTGAAATGCATTTTTTGCTGTGAAAATGACAATTGTCCCAAAAATGTGTCAAAATTGTCCGAAGTGTCCGCCATAATGTCGCAGTCACGAAAAAAATCGCTGATCGCCGCTATTAGTAGTAAAAAAAAAAAATTTATAAAAATGCAATAAAACTATCCCTTATTTTGTAAACGCTATAAATTTTGTGAAAACCAACCGATAAACGCTTATTGCAATTTTTTTAACAAAAATATGTAGAAGAATACGTATCGACCTAAACTGAGGAAAAAAAAAGTTTTTTTATATATTTTTGGGGGATTTTTATTATAGCAAAACGTAAAAAATATTGCATTTTTTTTAAATTGTCGTTCTATTTTTGTTTATAGCGCAAAAATAAAAACCGCAGAGGTGATCAAATAACACCAAAAGAAAGCTCTATTTGTGGGGAAAAAAGGACGCCAATTTTGTTTGGGAGCCATGTTGCACGACCGCGCAATTGTCAGTTAAAGTGACGCAGTGCCGAATCGCAAAAAGGGGCAAGGTCCTTTACCTGCATTTTGGTCCGGGTCTTAAGTGGTTAAACAAATTTTCGACAAATTTGTTAATTCGGAAATATCTTCCGCCTATTTGTAAATTTGAAAATTCTTAAATTTGAATATTCAAATATTCAAAAAATGTGAAAAATCTGAAATTCTAAATTCCAATTAGACATGTGCAATTAGCTCTGAATTCGTTTTTTTTTTTTTTATTAATTTCAACAAATTCGTTAATTCGGAAATATCCAAATTAATATTTGCCAAGTCGAAAATTCATAAATTCATAAATTTAAATATATAAATATTCGTACATTAGAATATTCGAAAATTGGTCAATTTGAAAAATCGGAAATTTGAAAGTCCGGAAATTCGAATATCCGGAAGTTTAAAGAAAATTCCGATAATTCAAAAAGCTGAAAATAAGAACGGAAATTCAAAAGAATGTAAATTCCGATTTAACGAAAACACGTTTAACAATTTTTTCCGAATATTTGTCAATTCGAAAATCGGTAGATTTGTAGATTTGAATATTCAAATATTAGAAGAGTTCATAAATTAGAAAAAAACGGAAATTTGAAAATCAGAATATTAGAATCAGAAAATTCAAAAAGCCAAAAATAAGAACGAAAATGTAATAGTTAGTAATAGTTAAGTTATTATTAGTTGGTTATTAATTCGGAAAATTTAAAGTTTTCGGATTTCCGTTCTTATTTTTGGATTTCCATTCTTTTGAGAATGGAAATCCAAAAATAAGAACGGAAATCCGAAAATTTTAAATTTTCGGAATTAATAACTAAATTTTAAATTTTCGGAATTAATAACTAACTAATAATAACTTAACTATTGCTAACTATTAAATTATAGGTATTGGAATTTCTTTTTAAATTTGAGCGAGTTCGGGGTGGAGGAGTCCTGACCTCAACCCAATAGACCTCCATCACTGTCTGGGCATGTAGGCAGGTGCAGTTTATTTTCTCCACTGCAGGTGGCGCTCAACCGTAGAGGCTCTGCAGCTGGAGAGGAAGGCGGGAGAAATGTGGTCCCTCTATGGTTTCCTGGGTCACTGGGGAAGCAATCTGGTTGGATGATGTTGCCCCATGTGACTCTGGCAGCCATCTTGGGTCAGGCAGAGCCTATTTAAAAGCCCTGGCTCCGGGGTTTGGCGCGCTTCATGAGGGTGGGCAACGCAGGAAAAATGTTCCCACCCGGGGACAGCACCAGCGGTAGGGAAAGGAGGGAAAGTGTTGGGTGATGGGTCGCATCTCTTTTGGACATCTTCTCCCGATGTCAGGACTCTGAAATGTTATTGGGTGGAAGATGAAGGTGCCAGAGAATGTTCATGATTGTACCGAGAGGAAAACGTGTTTTTTGTATTCCTTAAAGTTTGTGTAATTATTACTTTTGTGCCCTGAGTTCCACCATAACGAGCTGAGAACCCGCCGATCACCCCACCCCCCCCCCCTTCCAGGAGTAAACTTTAACTCCTTCTTGAAGCCGCTGAGAACTTTATATCTCTCCGTATTTCTTATCCGCCTCACAGCCCGGTGGAAATGGTGTAACGAAATTTTATTTTTATTTCTGCGGTGTTCCCCCGGCGGCGTTATGATGCTGTTAAGTTTGTACAGCGTGTTAGCTTTACGGCCCCCTCGTGCCCCGTTCTTTACCTTCCTACAATCCCGACATCTGGAATAACAGAGCTTGGGAGGCGGAGAGCGGGGGGCTCTGCTTTACTGCGCTTGGCGCCCTGATAGGGAAACGGGGCGCTGTAACTGTTACAGGCGCAGCTACAGTGACCAAAAACTTAACTGCCACCCACCACCACACCAATCACTACGGCTGACCACCACACAAATCGCCACACTGACCACCCCACCAACCGCCACGCCAATAACCACACTGGCCACCACATTAACCACCACACCAACCATTACACTGACCACCACACCAATTGCCACATCAGTCACCACACTGACCATCACACCAATCGCCACACCATTTGCAACATTGACCACCACACTGACCACCACACCAATCGCCACATTGACCACCACAACGACCATCACACCAGTCACCACACCAATCGCCACATTGAGCACCACACCAATCGCCACACTGACCACCACACCAATCGCCACACTGACACCACACCAGCCACCACACCAGTTGCCACACGGACCACCACACCAATCGCCATACTGACCATCACACCAACCACCACACAAATCTCCACACTGACCACCACACCAATCTCCAGACTAATCACCAGACCAATCGCCACACCATTAGCAACATTGACCACCACACGGACCACCAGACCAATCGCCACACTGATCACCACACCAACCACCACACCATTTGCAACACTGACCACCATACCGCCACCACCAGACCAATCGCCACACTGACCACCACACGAATTGCCAGAATGACCATCACACCAATCGCCACACCAGTCGCAACAATGACCCCCACACCTACCACCACATCAGTCCAAACACTGACCACCACACTGACTACCACACCAATCTCCACACTGACCACCACACCAATCTCCACACTGACCACTACACCAATCTCCACACTGACCACTACACCAATTGTCACACTGACCATCACACCAATCGCCACAACAGTGGCAACAATGACCCCCACACCTACCACCACATCAGTCCCAACACTGACCACGATACTGACTACCACACCAATTGCCAGACTGACCACCACACTAACCACCACACCAATCTCCACACTGACCACCACATCAATCGCCACAACAGTCGCAACAATGACCCCAACACCAGCCACCACTATAGTCCCAACACTGACTACTACACCAATTGCCACTTAAAAATCATCACACCGACCACCACACCAACCACCACACCAATGGCCACACAAATCACCACACTGACCACCACACTGGCTGCCACACCGACCAAACTTTGATCATCACACCTACCTCCTAGCCACACTGACCGCCACAGTGACCAAATATTGTCCATCACACTGAGCCAACATTGACCTCCACAAAGGCCACCACACCAACTGCACATTGACCACCATACCGACCAAACAGTGACCCTCACACGACACTGACCACTACACTGACCACCACACCAATCAAACATTGATTATCACACCTCCTGCCACACTGCCACCATACCGATCAAACATTGACCGTCACACCTACCACCACACTGACTGCCACATGGACCACCATTCCGACCACCACACCTACCAAACATTGATGATCTCACCTACCCCCACACTGACCACCACGTAAATCAAACATTGATTGTCACACCAACCACCACACTGACCACCATACCATCCACCACACTGACCACCATACCATCCACCACACTGACCAAACATTGACTGTCCTACCTATTGACAAACCACCACACCAATCAAACATTGATTGTCACACCTACCTTTACATGAACCACAACATTGCGCTCCAAGTGTCAGTGTGTCATTGATCTGGACCCCCAAGTGTCAGTGTGTCATTGTTCTGGACCCCCAAGTGTCAGTGTGTCATTGTTCTGGACCCCCAAGTGTCAGTATGTCATTGTACTGGGACCCCCAAGTGTCAGGGTGTCAATGTTCTGAGACCCCCAAGTGTCGGGGTGTCATTGTACTGGGACCCCCAAGTGTCAGGGTTTCATTGTTCTGGGACCCCCAAGTGTCAGTGTGTGATTGTTCTGGATCCCCCAAGTGTCAGGGTAGCATTGTTCTGGACCCCAAGTGTCAGTGTGGCATTGTTCTGGACCCCCAAGTGTCAGGGTGTCATTGTTCTGGAACTCCATGTGTCAGTGTGTCATTGTTCCGGACCCCCAAGTGTCAGTGTGTCATTGTTCTAGATCCCCAAGTGTCAGTGTGTCATTGTTCAGGACCTCCATGTGTCAGTGTGTCATTGTTCTGGACCCCCAAGTGTCAGTGTGTCATTGTTCTGGACCTCCATGTGTCAATGTGTCATTGTTCTGGACCCCCAAGTGTCAGTGTGTCATTGTTCTAGATCCCCAAGTGTCAGTGTGTCATTGTTCTGGACCCCCAAGTGTCAGTGTGTCATTGTTCTGGACCTCCATGTGTCAGTGTGTCATTGTTCTGGACCCCCAAGTGTCAGGGTGTCATTGTTCTGGACCTCCATGTGTCAGTGTGTCGTTGTTCTGGACCCCCAAGTGTCAGTGGGTCATTGTTCTGGACCTCCATGTGTCAGTGTGTCGTTGTTCTGGACCCCCAAGTGTCAGTGTGTCATTGTTCTGGACCCCCAAGTGTCAGGGTGTCATTGTTCTGGATCTCCATGTGTCAGTGTGTCATTGTTCTGGACCTCCATGTGTCAGTGTGTCATTGTTCTGGACCCCCAAGTGTCAGTGTGTCATTGTTCTGGACCTCCATGTGTCAGGGTGTCATTGTTCTGGACCCCCAAGTGTCAGTGTGTCATTGTTCTGGACCTCCATGTGTCAGTGTGTCGTTGTTCTGGACCCCCAAGTGTCAGTGTGTCATTGTTCTGGACCCCCAAGTGTCAGGGTGTCATTGTTCTGGATCTCCATGTGTCAGTGTGTCATTGTTCTGGACCCCCAAGTGTCAGTCTGTCATTGTTCTGGACCTCCATGTGTCAGTATGTCATTGTTCTGGACCCCCAAGTGTCAGTGTGTCATTGTTCTGGACCTCCATGTGTCAGTGTGTCATTGTTCTAGACCTCCATGTGTCAGTGTGTCATTGTTCTGGACCCCCAAGTGTCAGTGTGTCATTGTTCTGGACCCCCAAGTGTCAGTGTGTCATTGTTCTGGACCTCCACGTGTCAGTGTGTCATTCTTCTGGACCCCCAAGTGTCAGTGTGTCATTGTTCTGGACCCCCAAGTGTCAGTGTGTCATTCTTCTGGACCCCCAAGTGTCAGGGTGTTATTGTTCTGGACCCCCAAGTGTCAGCGTGTCATTGTTCTGGGACCCCCAAGTGTCATTGTGTCATTGTTCTGGATCCCCCAAGTGTCAGTGTGTCATTGTTCTGGATCCCCCAAGTGTCAGTGTGTCATTGTTCTAGATCCCCAAGTGTCAGTGTGTCATTGTTCTGGACCCCCAAGTGTCAGTGTGTCATTGTTCTGGACCTCCATGTGTCAGTGTGTCATTGTTCTGGACCCCCAAGTGTCAGGGTGTCATTGTTCTGGACCTCCATGTGTCAGTGTGTCGTTGTTCTGGACCCCCAAGTGTCAGTGGGTCATTGTTCTGGACCTCCATGTGTCAGTGTGTCGTTGTTCTGGACCCCCAAGTTTCAGTGTGTCATTGTTCTGGACCCCCAAGTGTCAGGGTGTCATTGTTCTGGATCTCCATGTGTCAGTGTGTCATTGTTCTGGACCTCCATGTGTCAGTGTGTCATTGTTCTGGACCCCCAAGTGTCAGTGTGTCATTGTTCTGGACCTCCATGTGTCAGGGTGTCATTGTTCTGGACCCCCAAGTGTCAGTGTGTCATTGTTCTGGACCTCCATGTGTCAGTGTGTCGTTGTTCTGGACCCCCAAGTGTCAGTGTGTCATTGTTCTGGACCCCCAAGTGTCAGGGTGTCATTGTTCTGGATCTCCATGTGTCAGTGTGTCATTGTTCTGGACCCCCAAGTGTCAGTGTGTCATTGTTCTGGACCTCCATGTGTCAGTATGTCATTGTTCTGGACCCCCAAGTGTCAGTGTGTCATTGTTCTGGACCTCCATGTGTCAGTGTGTCATTGTTCTAGACCTCCATGTGTCAGTGTGTCATTGTTCTGGACCCCCAAGTGTCAGTGTGTCATTGTTCTGGACCCCCAAGTGTCAGTGTGTCATTGTTCTGGACCTCCACGTGTCAGTGTGTCATTCTTCTGGACCCCCAAGTGTCAGTGTGTCATTGTTCTGGACCCCCAAGTGTCAGTGTGTCATTCTTCTGGACCCCCAAGTGTCAGGGTGTTATTGTTCTGGACCCCCAAGTGTCAGCGTGTCATTGTTCTGGGACCCCCAAGTGTCATTGTGTCATTGTTCTGGATCCCCCAAGTGTCAGTGTGTCATTGTTCTGGATCCCCCAAGTGTCAGTGTGTCATTGTTCTAGATCCCCAAGTGTCAGTGTGTCATTGTTCTGGGACCCCCAAGTGTCAGTGTGTCATTGTTCTGGACCTCCATGTGTCAGTGTGTCATTGTTCTGGACCCCCAAGTGTCAGGGTGTCATTGTTCTGGACCTCCATGTGTCAGGGTGTCATTGTTCTGGACCCCCAAGTGTCAGTGTGTCATTGTTCTGGACCTCCATGTGTCAGTGTGTCGTTGTTCTGGACCCCCAAGTGTCAGTGTGTCATTGTTCTGGACCCCCAAGTGTCAGGGTGTCATTGTTCTGGATCTCCATGTGTCAGTGTGTCATTGTTCTGGACCCCCAAGTGTCAGTCTGTCATTGTTCTGGACCTCCATGTGTCAGTATGTCATTGTTCTGGACCCCCAAGTGTCAGTGTGTCATTGTTCTGGACCTCCATGTGTCAGTGTGTCATTGTTCTAGACCTCCATGTGTCAGTGTGTCATTGTTCTGGACCCCCAAGTGTCAGTGTGTCATTGTTCTGGACCCCCAAGTGTCAGTGTGTCATTGTTCTGGACCTCCACGTGTCAGTGTGTCATTCTTCTGGACCCCCAAGTGTCAGTGTGTCATTGTTCTGGACCCCCAAGTGTCAGTGTGTCATTCTTCTGGACCCCCAAGTGTCAGGGTGTTATTGTTCTGGACCCCCAAGTGTCAGCGTGTCATTGTTCTGGGACCCCCAAGTGTCATTGTGTCATTGTTCTGGATCCCCCAAGTGTCAGTGTGTCATTGTTCTGGATCCCCCAAGTGTCAGTGTGTCATTGTTCTAGATCCCCAAGTGTCAGTGTGTCATTGTTCTGGACCCCCAAGTGTCAGTGTGTCATTGTTCTGGACCTCCATGTGTCAGTGTGTCATTGTTCTGGACCCCCAAGTGTCAGGGTGTCATTGTTCTGGACCTCCATGTGTCAGTGTGTCGTTGTTCTGGACCCCCAAGTGTCAGTGGGTCATTGTTCTGGACCTCCATGTGTCAGTGTGTCGTTGTTCTGGACCCCCAAGTTTCAGTGTGTCATTGTTCTGGACCCCCAAGTGTCAGGGTGTCATTGTTCTGGATCTCCATGTGTCAGTGTGTCATTGTTCTGGACCTCCATGTGTCAGTGTGTCATTGTTCTGGACCCCCAAGTGTCAGTGTGTCATTGTTCTGGACCTCCATGTGTCAGGGTGTCATTGTTCTGGACCCCCAAGTGTCAGTGTGTCATTGTTCTGGACCTCCATGTGTCAGTGTGTCGTTGTTCTGGACCCCCAAGTGTCAGTGTGTCATTGTTCTGGACCCCCAAGTGTCAGGGTGTCATTGTTCTGGATCTCCATGTGTCAGTGTGTCATTGTTCTGGACCCCCAAGTGTCAGTGTGTCATTGTTCTGGACCTCCATGTGTCAGTATGTCATTGTTCTGGACCCCCAAGTGTCAGTGTGTCATTGTTCTGGACCTCCATGTGTCAGTGTGTCATTGTTCTAGACCTCCATGTGTCAGTGTGTCATTGTTCTGGACCCCCAAGTGTCAGTGTGTCATTGTTCTGGACCCCCAAGTGTCAGTGTGTCATTGTTCTGGACCTCCACGTGTCAGTGTGTCATTCTTCTGGACCCCCAAGTGTCAGTGTGTCATTGTTCTGGACCCCCAAGTGTCAGTGTGTCATTCTTCTGGACCCCCAAGTGTCAGGGTGTTATTGTTCTGGACCCCCAAGTGTCAGCGTGTCATTGTTCTGGGACCCCCAAGTGTCATTGTGTCATTGTTCTGGATCCCCCAAGTGTCAGTGTGTCATTGTTCTGGATCCCCCAAGTGTCAGTGTGTCATTGTTCTAGATCCCCAAGTGTCAGTGTGTCATTGTTCTGGGACCCCCAAGTGTCAGTGTGTCATTGTTCTGGACCTCCATGTGTCAGTGTGTCATTGTTCTGGACCCCCAAGTGTCAGGGTGTCATTGTTCTGGACCTCCATGTGTCAGTGTGTCATTGTTCTGGACCCCCAAGTGTCAGTGTGTCATTGTTCTGGACCCCCAAGTGTCAGGGTGTCATTGTTCTGGGACCCCCAAGTGTCAGTGTGTCATTGTTCTGGACCTCCATGTGTCAGTGTGTCATTGTTCTGGACCCCCAAGTGTCAGGGTGTCATTGTTCTGGATCTCCATGTGTCAGTGTGTCATTGTTCTGGACCTCCATGTGTCAGTGTGTCATTGTTCTGGACCCCCAAGTGTCAGTGTGTCATTGTTCTGGACCTCCATGTGTCAGGGTGTCATTGTTCTGGACCCCCAAGTGTCAGTGTGTCATTGTTCTGGACCTCCATGTGTCAGTGTGTCGTTGTTCTGGACCCCCAAGTGTCAGTGTGTCATTGTTCTGGACCCCCAAGTGTCAGGGTGTCATTGTTCTGGATCTCCATGTGTCAGTGTGTCATTGTTCTGGACCCCCAAGTGTCAGTGTGTCATTGTTCTGGACCTCCATGTGTCAGTATGTCATTGTTCTGGACCCCCAAGTGTCAGTGTGTCATTGTTCTGGACCTCCATGTGTCAGTGTGTCATTGTTCTAGACCTCCATGTGTCAGTGTGTCATTGTTCTGGACCCCCAAGTGTCAGTGTGTCATTGTTCTGGACCCCCAAGTGTCAGTGTGTCATTGTTCTGGACCTCCACGTGTCAGTGTGTCATTCTTCTGGACCCCCAAGTGTCAGTGTGTCATTGTTCTGGACCCCCAAGTGTCAGTGTGTCATTCTTCTGGACCCCCAAGTGTCAGGGTGTTATTGTTCTGGACCCCCAAGTGTCAGCGTGTCTTTGTTCTGGGACCCCCAAGTGTCAGTGTGTCATTGTTCTGGGACTCCCAAGTGTCAGGGTGTCATTGTTCTGGATCCCCCAAGTGTCAGTGTGTCATTGTTCTGGGACCCCCAAGTGTCAGTGTGTCATTGTTCTGGGACCCCCAAGTGTCAGTGTGTCATTGTTCTGGATCCCCCAAGTGTCAGTGTGTCATTGTTCTGGGACCCCCAAGTGTCAGTGTGTCATTGTTCTGGGACCCCCAAGTGTCAGTGTGTCATTGTTCTGGGACCCCCAAGTGTCAGTGTGTCATTGTTCTGGGACTCCCAAGTGTCAGGGTGTCATTGTTCTGGATCCCCCAAGTGTCAGTGTGTCATTGTTCTGGGACCCCCAAGTGTCAGTGTGTCATTGTTCTGGGACCCCCAAGTGTCAGTGTGTCATTGTTCTGGACCCCCAAGTGTCAGGGTGTCATTGTTCTGGACCCCCAAGTGTCAGAGTGTCATTGTTCTGGGACCCTCAGTGCCATCGCTTATTATTATTGGAGGCCGGGGTCCCTCTCCCATCAGATGGGACCCTCTATTGGACTGACAGGACAGTTGGCGATTAATCTTCGCACACTTTGTCGGCGGTTTGGCAGCTGAGCTGACACTTGTGTTGTGTGATGAGTCCGGGGGGCTCTGGGCTGTGAAGTGGGGATCTTTGCTTCATTTTGTCAGCTGTGTCTCCCTCCATCCTTCACATGCTGCAGTAATTAATTCATCCTCAGTCCCGGAGATGGCCTGCGAGGGTCTCTGTCTGCGGTAATCGGAGCCCCCCCTCTGCATGGCGTGCTGATCCCCCCTGGATGGGGACATCGCACACACTTCAGAGGCCTGAGTGCCCACATCTAAATGTGGAGCTGGGCGGCTGCTGCCAATCCGCTGGTATGCCATGCTGAGACAGTGATGTGCCCCCCCCGGCCGGTAATGTGATCCCCCCGGTGACCTGCCATGGCTCTTATCTGTTATTAAATCGGCTCTGTGCCCGGGGGCGGGGGGGGGGGGGCAGTAGAGAGAATCTTCCATACAGGCGGAGTGCCTCTTGCTGGACACGGCAAGAAATAAACTTTATTCACACCTCTGCAGGAATAAATCCCGGACATGCCCCCCCCCCAATATTCAGCGACAGGACCATTGTTCAGAGAAGCTCCGCCTTTTATTATTAGAAAGCCAATCAGTGACCTTGCCTAGGCTGAGATGACGTCATCAATCTGCTGCAGAAAGGAGAAAGAATTTACTTTTTTTTTTTTATGTTTTTTATTTATTTATTTATTGTATTTTTTTTTATTTATATCTATTTATTTTTTAATTTTTTTTAATTTTATTTTTTTTAATTATATATATATATTTTTTATATCAATTTTTTGTTATTATTATTATATTTATTTAATTATTATTATTTTTTTTATTTTTTTTTATTTTGGGGAGGGGAAAAAAGAGAACAGGGGGAATGAGATAAGCGTTGGCGTTTGTTGAGGTCCATTAATCTTCCATATCATATTATGTAGTTATGGGATATTTATTTTGTGGTATATTGAATTTAATATTAATTGGATTATTGGCACCCTTGTATAAATAAAAAGGTAAAAAAAAGAAAAAAAAAGCCAATCAGTGACTTTGCCTAGGCTGAGATGATGTCATCACTCTGCTGCAGGAAGGAGAAAGAATTTACTCAAACCCCCCCCCCCCCCCCCCCCCCCCCCCCCCCATGCTGTATTTTTCATGGAATATTTTTTTAATGGAAGATGGCAATAAACTGAAGTGTGTTTTTGTAAATTCACAACGATACATTGTCACCCAGATTAGGAACTTTTATTGTTACTATGTATTTACACACATTATTTTATGACAGTGACCCTTCATCTGCATATAACATCTATTAAAAGCAAACACACATAGATTTTTTTTATATATATATATATATATATATATATATATATATATATATATATATATATATATATATATATATATATATATAAAAATTGTCCTTATTTAGTTTAAATAAAACAAGTTATAAAAATAATAAATAATTAAAGACACACTATATTTATATATTAAATATATCCATGTTATAAAAAAATAAATCTGATAAAATATTTTTTTTAAATCATAAATTTAAAAATAAAAAATACAGTAAAAATAATTACATCATTGTGTGTGTGTGTGTGTGTGTGTGTATATATATAACACATATACAATGATGTATTTTTCCCCCTGAAACTTCCCTCTTAAAGTTAGGGTGCGTGTTATACAACCGATAAATACAGTACTTTTATTATATATTAATATTATAATAAATTTTTTTATGCATTTTTTTTACAATTTTATTTATAAACAAAAAAATGTGTAAATATATACACACACAGATATTTTTACAGTATTTTTATATTTGTTATTTTAAAAAACTTTATATATATATATATATATATATATATATATATATATATATATATATATATATATATATATATATATTGGGCCAGATTCAGAGACTGGTAACTCCTGTGTAACTGGTGTTAGACTGGAGTAATTTCAAATTACGCGCGTTTTCTAGCTAGTCGGAAACCTCAAACCATGAATAGACGGCTGCCGGCTTCAATTCGACTGGATTACGTGTTCGTACGCCTTCGGATCTACGCTGCAATAAAGTTGCGGCCACTGGGTGGACTTCCCGTCGTTTTCCGCGTCGGGGTATGCAAATGAGCTTCTGCCGGCGATCCCCGAAATTACGATCTTCATTCGCAATCTCTTACGGCACCTTTAGTCATCTTTTTGCTGCTCTAATATTAGACAGCCCATGTTAAGTACGGCCGTCGTTCCCGCGTCGAATTTCTACGTTTTCCGACGTCTTTTATTATTTTTTACGTAAGTCGTCCGGGAATAGGAATGTCCGTCGTAAACGCCGCTACTCAAACAACGAATGACGTAACGACGTGATTTCGCGCAATGCACGGCGGGAAATTTCTGAACGGAGCATGCGCAGTTCGATCGCCGCGGGGACGCGCTTAATTTAAATGCTTCACGCCCCCCAATCGCGTATTTCGAGAAATAGACTACGCCGCCGTAGCGTACGGGCAAAAATCTAACAGGATTCGGTGTAGAGCCTGGTGAAATACGGCAGCATAGCGTATTTCGATTACGCAGCGCAATATTAAGTGTATCTGAATCTGGCCCATTGTATATACATTTTGTGTCTATAAATAAAATTATAAAAAATTAAAAATAAATTATAATATTAATATATAATAAAATATCTAACATTTTTTTTTTAATTGCTCCTATAACCCCTTGGTAACTCTTTATGGAGCCTTTTTTGTTGTACCATTCCTATAAAAAAATTTTTTTTTTTAGCTTACATTAAATTTGTTTTGTTTTTTTCGTGTCATGGTGTAAGATGTTCAAATCAATTGCAAACAGTTTTCGAATTCAAATGTTTTTTTCCACTTTCCAAAAAATAATAAAATTTGTTTAAAACGTTTATTCATTTTCAAATTGATTCCAAAAGTTTTTCAAATTCGAAAAATAGTTTTTCCAAAATTCCAAAAAGAATAAAATAGAATATTAAACAAAGGAATAGAAAATAACTATTTTTTTTTTCTATTCTATCCTTTTATTTTCTATTCTATTTGATTCTCTTTGGAAATTGGAGAACTATTTGAATTCGAAAAGTGTTCAAATTTGTAAAGTATTCGAAAACTATTCAAAAAACGAGGTTGAATTCGAATTTCGTTCCAATTCAAAAACCCCGTTATTTCGGATTCAATTAGAAAAGTTTTCGAATCAATTTAGAATTCGCATTGTTTTCAAATTCAAATCATTTTCCAATTTCCAAAAAAAAAAAAAAAAAATAGAATAGAAAATAATGGAATAGAATCAAATTTTTTTTTTCTATTTTATCCTTTTATTTTCTATTCTCTTTTACTGTCTTTGGAAAATTATTCGAATTCCAAAAGTTTTCAACTTCGTAAAGTATTTGAAAACGAGTTGAATTCGAGTTTTCGTCCGATTTGAAATTTCGTTATTTCGGATTCGTTTAAATTCTAAAACTAAAAAAGTTGCTCGTTATTCAAAACGCGCGTTTCTCGTAAACCGAGGTTCCACTGTATTTATTTTTGTAAAAAAATGTTGAAAACCATTTATCATTTTCCTTCCACTTCACAATTATGTGACACTTTGTGTTGGTCTATCACAGTGCAAACTATGGCCCGAGGGCCAGTTGTGGCCATTTGCTTGCTTATACCCGGCCCTTGGGGCCATAATCCCCCTCCATGACACCAATGAAGGGGCACAATTCCTCCCAATGAGACCAACAATGGGGCCCAATGACACTCAATAATGGGGCACAATTCCTCCCAATGAGACCAACAATGTGGCCCATAATGGGGCACTATTCCTCCCAATAAGACCAACAATGGAGCCCAGTGAAACCCAATAATGGGGCACAATTCCTCCCAATGAGACCAACAATGGGGCTCAATGACATCCAATAATGGGGCACAATTCCTCCCAATGAGGCCAACACTGGGGTACAATTCCTCCCAATGAGACCAACAATGGGGCCAAATGCCACTCAATAATGGGGCACAATTCCTCCCAATGGCACTCAATAATGGGGCACAATTCCTCCCAACGAGACCAACAATGGGGCCCGATGACACTCAATAATGGGGCACAATTCCTCCCAATGAGACCAACAATGGGGCACAATTCCTCCAAATGAAACCAACAATGGGGACCAATGACACCCAATAATGGGGCACAAATTCTCCCAATGAGACCAACAATTGGGCATAATTCCTCCAAATGAGAACAACAATGGGGCCCAATGACACTCAATAATGGGCCCTAATTCCTCCCAATGAGACCAACAATGGGGCAAAATGAGACCCAATGATGGGGCACAATTCCTCCCAATGAGACCAACAATGGGGCCCAAAGACACCAAATAATGGGGCACAATTCCTCCCAGTGAGACCACCAATGGGGCCCAATGACACTCAATAATGGGGCACAATTCCTCCCAATCAGACCAACAATGGGGCAAAATGAGACCCAATGATGGGACAAAATTACTTCCACTAAAACAAAATGATAGGGCATACCCCCCCCCCCCCCCCCCACTGATGTCAGGACTTTTTCTACCCCCGATGGTCATAGTCCACACCCCCCCCCCCCCCCAAAGTCTAAAGGACAGTAAACCGGCCCTTTGTTTAGAAAGTTTGGAGATCCCTGGTCTATCACATAAAATCCCAATAAAAATACATTGACGTTTTTGGGTTGTAACACGACAAAGTGTGGGAAATTTCAAGGGGGTATGAATACTTTTTCAAAGGCGCTGTACATACAGTATGTCCTACAAAGTTGTGACAAAAAACAACAGGCCCGTTGCAGAAATGTAATAAGGGGTATTGAGGCGTAAAGATTAAAGAGTTATTTTTTCGTCCTGTAGGTGGCGCTGGTGGCTAAGTGCCCCATGTTAAGCTGATTGCAGTATAAATGATACAATGTTGCAGAACGGAGAATTTATTCCTCAACCTGGAAAATAGTTTTTCCCAGAGAAGATAAATAACAATTTCTGATCCCCTTATGACATTTGGAGTCACAGCGCATTAACCCTTCTCCCCCCGACCACGCGGGCCGATGCCCCTCCCCCCCGTCCCCGGCAGTCGCACCACCTGGCAGTAAAAACATGCATTGTACGCGGGCAGTAATTCTCTGCATATCGCCCTCTTAGCCCCTCTCAGCTGCTTCCTGGCCCGGCTCCAGCCTGGCATCTACTTTCCAGCACAGGGGGGGCGGGGGGGGTCTTAAAAGCTTAAACGCGGCTAATTCCCCAGAATGTCACAGGAGAACCATCTCGCCTGAAATCCCTGGAATTAGAGATAATTACTCCCCACAAAGCCGTGTATCCGCGGAGCGCGGGGAGAGAAACGCACATTCCCCCCGATGTAATCCCGCTGGAAAGAACCCGGATCTAATTTTACAAGTGTGCCTGAGATGTCCCCCTCGTTTACAGGAAATGGGAATATACTGTGAAAAGAGCGAGTGGGCGAGCGGAGCGACCCCTGAGAGGACATGTGCCGTGGGCGAGCGGAGCGACCCCCGAGAGGACATGTGCCGTGGACAATCGGAGTGACCCCCGAGAGGACATGTGCCGTGGGTGAGTGGAATGACCCCCGAGAGGACATGTGCCGTGGGCGAGCGGAGTGACCCCCGAGGGGACATGTGCCATGGGCGAGCGGAGTGACCCCCGAGAGGACATGTGCCACGGACGAGCGGAGTGACCCCCAAGGGGACATGTGCCATGGGCGAGCGGAGTGACCCCCGTTAGGACATGTGCCACGGGCGAGCGGAGTGACCATCGAGAGGACATGTGCGGCGGGCGAGCAGAGTGACCCCAGAGGGGACATGTGCCATGGGCGAGCAGAGTGACCCCCGAGAGGACAAGTGCCCCGGGGGCGAGCGGAGTGACCCCTGAGAGGACATGTGCCACAGGCGAGCGGATTGATTCCCGAGAGGATATGTGCCGTGGGTAAGTGGAGTGACCCTCGAGAGGGCATGTGCCATGGGTAAGTGGAGTGACCCTCAAGAGGACATGTGCCGTGGGTGAACAGAATGAACCCCGAGAAGACACGTGCCAAGGGCAAGCAGAATGACCCCCGAAAGGACAGTTGCCATGGGCGAACAGAGTGACCCCTGAGAGGACATGTGCTGCGGGCGAACGGAGTGACCCCCGAGAGGACATGTGCCGCGGTTGAGCGGAATGACCACCAAGAGGACATATCCTGCAGGCGAGCGGAGTGACCCTCCGAGAGGACATGTGTCGCGGGAGAGCAGAATGACCCCCGAGAGGACAAGTGCCCCGGGGGTGAGCGGAGTGACCCTCTGAGAGGACATGTGCCGTGGGCGAGAGGAATGACCCCGAAAAGGACATGTGCTGTGGGTGAGCGGAGTGACCCCAGAGAGGACATGTGCCATGGGCGAGCAGAGTGACCCCTGAGAGGACATGTGCCATGGGTGAGTGGAGTGACCCCTGAGAGGACATGTGCCCCTGGCGAGCAGAATGACCCCCGAGAGGACATGTGCCACGGGTGAGCGGAATGACTCCCGGGAGGACATGTGCCGCGGGCGAGCGGAATGACCCCTGAGAGGACATGTGCCATGGGCAAGCGGAATGACCCCCGAGAGGACATGTGCTGTGGGGCGTGCAAAGTGACCCCGAGAGGACATGTGCTGTGGGGCGTGCAAAGTGACCCCGAGAGGACATGTGCCGCGGGTGAGTGGAATGACTCCCAAGAGGACATGTGCCGCGGGCAAGCGGAGTGACCCCCGAGAGGATAAGTGCTGCAGGCGAGCAGAGTCACCCCCGAGAGGATAAGTGCCGTAGGCGAGCAGAGTCACCTCCGAGAGGATAAGTGCCATGGGCGAGCAGGATGACCCCCGAGAGGACATGTGCCGCAGGCGAGCGAGAGGACATGTGCCGCGGGTGAGCGGAATGACCAACAAGAGGACATGTGACTCAGGCGAGCGCAATGACCCCCGAGAGGACATGTGTTGTGGGCGAGCAGAATGACCCACGAGAGGACAAGTGCCCCGGGGGCAAGCAGAGTGACCCCCGAGAGGACATGTGCCGCGGGTAAGTGGAGTGATCCCCGAGAGGACATGTGCCGCTGGCGAGCAGAATGACCCCCGAGAGGACATGTGTCGCGGGTGAGCGGAGTGACCCCCGAGAGGACATGTGCCGCAGGCAAGCGGAGTGACCCCCGAGAGGATAAGTGCCACAGGCGAGCAGAGTCACCCCCGAGAGGACATGTGCCGCCGGTGAGCAGAGTCACCTCCGAGAGGATAAGTGCCATGGGCGAGCAGAATGACCCCCGAGAGGACATGTGCCGCAGGCGAGCGAAATGACCCCCGAGAGGACATGTGCCGTGGGTAAGCGGAATGATCAACAAGAGGACACGTGACTCAGGCGAGCGCAATGACCCCCAAGAGGACATGTGTTGTGGGCGAGCAGAATGACCCACGAGAGGAAAATTCCCCCGGGGGCAAGCAGAGTGACCCCCGAGAGGACATGTGCCGTGGGTGAGTGGAGTGACCCCCGAGAGGACATGTGCCGCTGGCGAGCAGAATGACCGCCGAGAGGACATGTGCCGTGGGCGAGCGGAATGACCCCTAAGAGGACATGTGCCGCGGGCGAGCGGAATGACCCCCGAGAGGACATGTGCTGTGGGGCGAGCGAAGTGACCCAGGAGGGGACACGTGCTACGGGCGAGCGGAATCACTCCCGAGAAGACACATGCTATGGGCGAGCGGAAATGACCCAAGAAAGGACATGTGCTACGGGCGAGCGGAGTGACCCACGAGAGGACATGTGCTGTGGGCGAGCAGAATGACCCCCGAGAGGACATGTGCTGCGGGCAAGCAGAGTGACCCCCAAGAGGACATGTGCCGTGGACGAGCGGAGTGACCCCCAAGAGGACATGTGCGGCAGGCGAGTGAAATGACCCCCGAGAGGACATGTGCGGCGGGTGAGCAGAATGACCCCCGAGAGGACATGTGTCGCGGGTGAGCGGAGTGACCCCCGAGAGGACATGTGCCAAGGGCGAGCGAAGTGACCCTCGAGAGAACATATGCCTCCAGGCGAGCGTAATGACCCCCAAAAGGACATTTGCCGCGGCGAGCAGAATGACCCCCGAGATGACATGTGTCGTGGGCGAGCAGAATGACCCCTAAGAGTACAACTGCCCCGGGGGCGAGCGGAGTGACCTCCTAGAAGACATGTGCCGCGGGCGAGCATCAGCACCCCCAAACATTATATATATGTATTTTTTAGCAGACACCCTAGGGAATAAAATGGCGGTCATTGCAACTTTTTATCTCACACGGTATTTGCGCAATAATTTTTTAAACGCCTTTTTTTTTGGAAAAAAAAAAACGGTTTCATGAATTAAGAAATAACAAAACAGTAAAGTTAGCCTATATTTTTGGTATAATATGAAAGATGATGTTACGCCCAGTAAATAGATACCTAACACGTAACACTTTAAAATTGCGCACGCTCATGGAATGGCGCCAAACTTCGGTACTTTAAAATCTCTGTAAATCTTAACGATTTTTTAAAGGTTACTATTTTAGAGTTACAGAGGAGGTCTAGTGCTGGAATTGTTTCACACGCTCTAACGCACGCAGTGATACCTCACATGTGTGAACGGCGTTTACATATGTGGGCGGGACTCACATGCGTGTTCACTTCTGATCGCAAGCTACCGGGGACAGGAATGTTTTTAATTCTTTTTTACATTTTATTTTTATTTTACTTAATTTTTTTTTATTTTTACACTTTTTTTATTTTTATGTTTTTTGATCACTTTTATTCCTATTACAAGGAATGTAAATATCCCTTGTAATAGGAATGGTGTGTGACAGGTCCAATTTATGGAGAGAGTCAATAAGACCTCCCCTTCCCCCCACATCTCTCCTCCAGGCTGGAAAGCCTGAGATCGGAAAAAAAATTCACCGATCTAATGCTGACAGCCGCGATCGCGGCTTTGTTTACTTCCGGGTACCCGAGCGTGACGTCACAACGTCAGGCCCAGGCCTCCGACGGTCATCGAGATGACTGGTGACCACCTGGACACCGGAAAGCTCTATCGTTGTGAGCCGGCGCCGGCCGATCCGTTCTCCGAGCCCCTGATGGCACGGGAGAGCCCGGAGAAGCACCACATGGCGGTGAGAGGGGGGGACGTCCCCTCTCATCGCCTATAAGAACGATCAATCGGCGGAACTGCCGCTATGATTGTTCTTATCGCCAGCAGAAAACAGTGATGCCTGCAGCTGCCCCATCATTCAGATATCACCACACAAAGTCGAGAGCGTCATATGACGTCCTCGGTGTAGAAGTGGTTACATATTTTACACTATCCCTTTATTTTGTTTCACTTTAATTCCTATTACAAGCAATGTAAACATCCCTTGTAATAGAAATACGCATGACAGGTCCTCTTTATGGAGAGATCTGGGAGTCAAAAAGACCCCAAATCTCTCCTCTACCTTCAAAAGCAAGAGATATATTGCTTTAAAAAAAACATTTACTTCTGCCCTAGACCGGGAGTGACGTTGTGACGTCGTGATGTCGTGACGTCATGACGTCACGACGTCACTCCAAGATCATAGAGGTGATCAGAGATGATCTGGTCTCTGTTCATCTCTATGGCCAGCCATGTGACACCTCGTATCATTTCCAGGGTTCGCTGGTGAAAGTCGTAAGCCCTGAGAAACGTCGGAAAGCGGCGGGAGAAGGGGGGGGGCAGCGTGGTTAATTCATTCATTTATTCATCAGGATCTCAAAGGATACAAATGATACATTGTTTCTTTTTTATAACATGTTAGTGAATCAATGAATTACATTTGACAGTATGTTTTGTTTTGTGTCGTTTAAGGTTCTTTGCAGTAAAAGCAAGGAAGCAGTAAGACCTCTGCCGTGTCTTAATGTGATTTACTAAACAAAGCGCTCTGCATACGAACTATCAGGCTTCTTCAAAAAGTTTTCGCACTTTTTTAAACTCTATGGGCTAGATTCAGGTAGAGCGGCGTATCTTTGTGCGGGCGTAGCGCATCGTCTTTCCGCTACGGCGCCGCAAGTTAGAGATGCAGGTGCTGTATTCACAAAGCACTTCCTCCCTAAGTTAATTGGGCCGGCGTAAGCCCGCGTAATTCAAAGTAGCCAGGCAGTGGGCGTGTTGTATTATAATGAGCCGTGATCCCATGCAAATGAGGTGCCGAACGAACGGCGCAGGCGCCGTCCGTGGACGTATCCCAGTGCGCATGCTCAGCATCACATCGGATAGAATGCCTAGGAGACGTCGAACGTAACTTTCGCACAGCCCCATTCACGTACGACTTACGTAAACGACGTAAAAACAACGGCTTTTCTGACGTCCATACCTTTGCATGGGATGCGCCACCTATATGGTGGAATAACTTTACGCCGGACGTAACCCTTACACAAACCACGTAACTGGCGCATCTACGTTCGTGAATCGGCGTATCTCATTTGCATATTTTTAATGGGAACGCCGAATGCGCCCAGCGTAACTATGCGCCCACGATACGCCGGCCGTAGGCAAGTTACGTCGGACGACTGAAGCCATGTTTTTCGGCGTATCTTGCTTTGAGAATCGGCGCAAAGATGCAACGGCGCATATTTGTACTTACGTCGGCGTATCTCGAGATACGCCGGTGTAAAGCTTTATGAATCCGGCCCTATAAGTATAAAATATAGTATAAAAAAATTACATAAAAAAAAGTGTAAAAAAAAGTGCAAAAAGTTTTCGAAGACCCCTCCTATTCACGATTATAGGAATACAATACAAGACTGACAGATTTACATACAACCCATGCACAAGCTACCTAAACTGACTGGCGAATGAGCATGAGCAATGGTCTATGACCAACGGGAATTCACTAAACAGTTGGTCCTTCCTGGTGATGGAGTCGCCTTCATTTTATCCAGGATCCCTCCAGACTTCTCCATACTTCTCGGAGTCCTGCAAAACTACCACATGGCTGTGTTTCAAGTCCCCACTTCTTCCTGCCAACATCACTTCCTGCAGCATATGTCCATGAACCAGTCCAACAAGTTCATTAGCGCATGAATAAGGGAAGTCTAGCTTCTAATAACAATACATGTAACAAAAATATATTTTTCACATATTTGTGCTATTATAATCAATAAAAATATCAATAGCAACACAGGCAGTGAAGGAGGATACCTGTGGGAATCTCCCATGATCCTCCAGTCAAACTGCTCTGGTATTACTGGACTGGAGGGTCATGGGAGATTCCCACAGGTTTCCTCCTGCACTGCGTGTGTTGCTATTGATAGTTTTATTCAGGGCTTTTTTTCTGGGGGAACTTGGGGGAACTCAGTTCCACCACCTTTGGCTCAGACCCTTTGGTGCCTGCTCACCACAATCACTTGTAAACACAGAAGTCTGGTTTCTGTGTTTACAAGTGCCAGCTCTTCACTCTGTGTGTAACCCCCCTGAACTCTGCACTCTGTATGTAGTGCAATTCTGGTATTTAATGCCCCTTTAAGACCCTTCTACTGTTTGTGAAATCTGAATGGGTCGTGGTTGAGTTCCTGCACCTATTTCCTGAGAAAAAAAGCTCTGGTTTTATAGATTATTATTGCATGAATATGTGGGGAAAAAAATGTTGTTACATGTATTGTTTTTAGAAGTTAAACTTCCCTTATTCATGTGCTAATGAACTTGTTGGACTGGTTCATTGGCATATGCTGCAGGAAGTGATGTAAGGGTTCATGCAGCATATCTATAAAAAATAAAATGCGCTAAATAGTAAACTAAACAGTGACAATAATACAATAGTGCAACAATGTGAATACAAAATCAATATGTATACAAAAGTTAGGGCAGCCAGCACACCAGTGGATAACAGGTGAAAAAAGAAGAAGAAAATAGTGCAGCGCCAATTGGCGCTGCACTATTTTCTTCTTCTTTCATGCAGCATATGTTCATAAACCAGTCCAACAAGTTCATTAGCACATGAATGAGGTAAGCATAGCTTCTAAAAACAATACATGTAACTAAAAAATTTGTTCACATATTTATGTTATAATAATCAATAAATATATCAATAGCAACACACACAGTGCAGGAAGGGACCTGTGGGAATCTCCCATGATCCTCCAGTCAAACTGCTCTGGTAGTACTGGACTGGAGGATCATGGAAGATTCCCACAGGTTTCCTCCTGCACTGCGTGTGTTGCTATTGATATTTTTATTGATTATTATAGCATGAATATGTGAAAAAATAATATTTTTGTTACATGTATTGTTTTTAGAAGCTAGACTTCCCTTATTCATGTGCTAATAAACTTGTTGGACTGGTTCATGGGCATATGCTGCAGAAAGTGATGTAAGGGTTCATGCAGCATGTGTTCATGAACCAGTCCAACAAGTTCATTAGCACATGAATAAGGTAAGCATAGCTTCTAAAAACAATACATGTAACTAAAAAATTTATTCACATATTTATGTTATAATAATCAATAAATATATCAATAACAACACACACAGTGCAGGAAGGGACCTGTGGGAAACTCCCATGATCCTCCAGTCAAACTGCTCTGGTAGTACTGGACTGGAGGGTCATGGGAGATTCCCACAGGTTTCCTCCTGCACTGCGTGTGTCGCTATTGATATTTTTATTGATTATTATAGCATGAATATGTGAAAAAATTATATTTTTGTTACATGTATTGTTTTTAGAAGCTAGACTTCCCGTATTCATGTGCTCATGAACTTGTTGGACTGGTTCATTGGCATATGCTGCAGGAAGTGATGTAAGGGTTCATGCAGCATATCTATAAAAAAAAATACTGCGCTAAATAGTAAACTGAACAGTGACAATAATACAATAGTGCAACAATGTGAATACAAAATCAATATGTATACAAAAGTTAGGGCAGCCAGCACACCAGTGGATAACAGGTGAAAAAAAGAAGAAGAAATTAGTGCAGCGCCAATTGGCGCTGCACTATTTTCTTCTTCTTTCATGCAGCATATGTTCATGAACCAGTCCAACAAGTTCATTAGCACATGAATAAGGTAAGCATAGCTTCTAAAAACAATACATGTAACTAAAAAATGTTTTTACATATTTATGTTATAATAATCAATAAATATATCAATAACAACACACACAGTGCAGGAAGGGACCTGTGGGAAACTCCCATGATCCTCTAGTCAAACTGCTCTGGTATTACTGGACTGGAGGATCATGGGAGATTCCCACAGGTTTCCTCCTGCACTGCGTGTGTTGCTATTGATATTTTTATTGATTATTATAGCATGAATATGTGAAAAAATAATATTTTTTGTTACATGTATTGTTTTTAGAAGCTAGACTTCCCTTATTCATGTGCTAATAAACTTGTTGGACTGGTTCATGGACATATGCTGCAGAAAGTGATATAAGGGTTCATGCAGCGTATGTTCATGAACCAGTCCAACAAGTTCATTAGCACATGAATAAGGTAAGCATAGCTTCTAAAAACAATACATGTAACTAAAAAATGTTTTCACATATTTATGTTATAATAATCAATAAATATATCAATAGCAACACACACAGTGCAGGAAGGGACCTGTGGGAATCTCCCATGATCCTCCAGTCAGTGGGGAAAAAATGTAGGTGCAAACTGATCTGGTATTACTGGACTGGAGGGTCATGGGAGATTCCCACAGGTTTCCTCTTGCACTGCGTGTGTTGCTATTGATATTTTTATTGATTATTATAGCATGAATATGTGAAAAAATAATATTTTTTGTTACATGTATTGTTTTTAGAAGCTAGACTTCCCTTATTCATGTGCTAATAAACTTGTTGGACTGGTTCATGGACATATGCTGCAGGAAGTGATGTAAGGGTTCATGCAGCATGTGTTCATGAACCAGTCCAACAAGTTCATTAGCACATGAATAAGGTAAGCATAGCTTCTAAAAACAATACATGTAACTAAAAAATTTGTTCACATATTTATGTTATAATAATCAATAAATACATCAATAACAACACACACAGTGCAGGAAGGGACCTGTGGGAATCTCCCATGATCCTCCAGTCAAACTGCTCTGGTATTACTGGACTGGAGGATCATGGGAGATTCCCACAGGTTTCCTCCTGCACTGCGTGTGTTGCTATTGATATTTTTATTGATTATTATAGCATGAATATGTGCAAAAATAATATTTTTGTTACATGTATTGTTTTTAGAAGCTAGACTTCCCTTATTCATGTGCTAATGAACTTGTTGGACTGCTTCATGGACATATGCTGCAGGAAGTGATGTAAGGGTTCATGCAGCATGTGTTCATGAACCAGTCCAACGAGTTCATTAGCGCATGGGAAGTCTAGCTTCTAAAAACAATACATGTAACTAAAATATTTTTTTCCACATATTTATGTTATAATAATCAATAAATATATCAATAGCAACACAGGCAGTGCAGGAAGGGACCTGTGGGAATCTCCCATGATCCTCCAGTCCAGTACTTCCAGAGCAGTTCGCACCTACAGTATGTGTTTTTCCCCTCGATTGGATGTATCCAAACACATGTCCAAAAAATGGGCTGACCCATAAGACAATTGCAGTGTTATTCATTGTGAATGCATCACACCACAGTGCTCCACAGCACACCACAGTGCTCCACAGCACACCACAGTGCTGCATTTTTTACTTTTCTTTTCATCCATTGCGATTCATTGTAAGCCCATTTACTATAAAGGTATCATTTATAAATGGGCTGCTTTAACGCAAAACACACACACATACATATTCCATAAACTGCAATCATTAGCACGCAATAGCGCACCACAAGGGAATGCTTGAGGCTCTCCGTTAACATTAGTGCGTCTCCAAAGTCCCTCGATTTCCAGCGCTACTTTGGAGCGCGATTTTGATGCGACTTTAATCTGACTTTAAGTCCTCCGAACTAAATTTGCATCAAAAGTCGCGCCTTTTTTAAAATCTCTGTGACTTTAAGTCGCACCGATCTTAAAGGTGCCATCGAACTGTGACTTGTCATGCGAATTGTCATGTCAAAAGTCGCATGACAAGTTGCACAAGTATAAATGGCCCCTTAGTGAAAATGCCCCATCATTGTTGTCAGTGGGAGAAATAGTGTCTCATCATTGGTGTCAGTGGGAGGAATAGTGTCCCATCATTGGTATCAGCGGGAGGAATAGTGTCCCATCATTGGTATCAGCGGGAGGAATAGTGTCCCATCATTGGTATCAGTGGGAGGAATAGTGTCCCATCATTGGTATCAGTGGGAGAAATCGTGTCTCATCATTGGTATCAGTGGGAGGAATAGTGTCCCATCATTGGTATCAGTGGGAGGAATAGTGTCCCATCATTAGTATCAGTGGGAGGAATGGTGTCCCATCATTGGTATCAGTGGGAGGAATCGTGTCCCATCATTGGTATCAGTGGGAGAAATAGTGTCCCATAATTGGTATCAGTGGGAGGAATAGTGTCCCATCATTGGTGTCAGTGGGAGGAATAGTGCCCCATCATTGGTATCAGTGGGAGGAATAGTGTCCCATCATTGGTATCAGTGGGAGGAATAGTGTCCCATCATTGGTATCAGTGGGAGAAATCGTGTCTCATCATTGGTATCAGTGGGAGGAATAGTGTCCCATCATTGGTATCAGTGGGAGGAATAGTGTCCCATCATTAGTATCAGTGGGAGGAATGGTGTCCCATCATTGGTATCAGTGGGAGGAATCGTGTCCCATCATTGGTATCAGTGGGAGAAATAGTGTCCCATCATTGGTATCAGTGGGAGGAATAGTGTCCCATCATTGGTGTCAGTGGGAGGAATAGTGCCCCATCATTGGTATCAGTGGGAGGAATAGTGACCCATCATTGGTGTCAGTGGGAGGAATAGTGTCCCATCATTGGTATCAGTGGGAGGAATAGTGTCCCATCATTGGTATCAGTGGGAGAAATCGTGTCTCATCATTGGTATCAGTGGGAGGAATAGTGTCCCATCATTGGTATCAGTGGGAGGAATAGTGTCCCATCATTAGTATCAGTGAGAGGAATGGTGTCCCATCATTGGTATCAGTGGGAGGAATCGTGTCCCATCATTGGTATCAGTGGGAGAAATAGTGTCCCATCATTGGTATCAGTGGGAGGAATAGTGTCCCATCATTGGTGTCAGTGGGAGGAATAGTGCCCCATCATTGGTATCAGTGGGAGGAATAGTGACCCATCATTGGTGTCAGTGGGAGGAATAGTGTCCCATAATTGGTGTCAGTGGAAGGAATAGTGTCCCATCATTGGTGTCAGTGGGAGGAATAGTGTCTCATCATTGGTGTCATTGGGAGGAATAGTGTCCCATCATTGGTGTCAGTGGGAGGAATAGTGTCCCATCATTGGTGTCAGTTGGAGGAATACTGTCCCATCATTGGTGTCAGTGGGAGGAATCATGCCCTGTCATTGGTGTCAGTGGGATGAAAAGCGGTTAAAAGGAAATATTGTAGCAAATACGGCAAAATGCAACAAAAATAAAAACATTTGGTGAAGGATTCGCCTACAAAGTGACATAAGAAGTCATCAGGAACTGGGAGAGCACCAACTGGGGGGCCACAAAGAAGGGAGGGCCACAGGAGTGTTATAGTTCTAGATATTTTGGTGTGACCCCCTCCCCCCCCATTCCCTCCATGATAATAGTGCAGCGATCGACAGTCCTTCGGTCGCGGTCTCTCCAGCCAGGACTGGGCTTAGAGGCGTAGAGGGTGTGAGCCGTCCTATCCTCATCTCATCCTCTATTAATGGGGTGTTGATAGGAAGAGGCTCGACACGGGAGTGCGAGGAGATAAACACAATGCACTGACATTTGGGAGGAGATGTGAAGCTCAGGGGGCTCACTCATCGCCTGCTGACCCCGCGGGGAACACGGCGCGAGGATGCCGAGGTCTTCTCCAAATCCATTCCCACCGGCTTAGGAGGCATTATTACTGCTGAATGAGGTTATAGTGGGGGGGGGACCGCAATAAAGAATGGCCAAAGAGGACCTGTAGGTCAGTAGGGTCACCCATTTACCTTAAAGAGGACCTGTTTAAAGTCAGTAGGGTCACCCATTTACCTTTAAGAGGACCTGTAGGTCGGTAGGGTCACCCATTTACCTTAAAGAGGACCTGTAGGTCAGTAGGGTCACCCATTTACCTTAAAGAGGACCTGTAGGTCGGTAGAGTCACCCATTTACCTTAAAGAGGACCTATAGGTCGGTAGGGTCACCCATTTACCTTAAAGAGGACCTGTAGGTCGGTAGGGTCACCCATTTACCTTAAAGAGGACCCGTAGGTCGGTAGGGTCACCCATTTACCTTAAAGAGGACCTGTAGGTCAGTAGGGTCACCCTTTTACCTTAAAGAGGACCCGTAGGTCAGTAGGGTCACCCATTTACCTTAAAGAGGACCTGTAGGTCAGTACGGTCACCCATTTATCTTAAAGAGGACCTGTAGGTCGGTAGGGTCACCCATTTCCCCTAAAGAGGACCTGTAGGTCAGTACGGTCACCCATTTACCTTAAAGAGGACCTGTAGGTCGGTAGGGTCACCCATTTCCCTTAAAGAGGACCAGTAGGTCGGTAGGGTCACCCATTTCCCTTAAAGAGGACCTGTAGGTCAGAAGGGTCACCCATTTACCTTAAAGAGGACCTGTAGGTCAGTAGAGTCACCCATTTACCTTAAAGAGGACCTATAGATCGGTAGGGTCACCCATTTACCTTAAAGAGGACCCATAGGTCGGTAGGGTCACCCATTTACCTTAAAGAGGACCCGTAGATCAGTAGGGTCACCCATTTACCTTAAAGAGGACCTGTAGGTCAGTAGGGTCACCTATTTACCTTAAAGAGGACCTGTAGGTCAGTAGGGTCACCCATTTACCTTAAAGAGGACCTGTAGGTCAGTACGGTCACCCATTTACCTTAAAGAGGACCTGTAGGTCGGTAGGGTCACCCATTTACCTTAAAGAGGACCTGTAGGTCGGTAGGGTCACCCATTTACCATAAAGAGGACCCGTAGGTCAGTAGGGTCACCCTTTTACCTTAAAGAGGACCCGTAGGTCAGTAGAGTCACCCATTTACCTTAAAGAGGACCCGTAGGTCAGTAGGGTCACCAATTTCCCCTAAAGAGGACCTGTAGGTCGGTAGGGTCACCCATTTACCTTAAAGAGGACCTGTAGGTCAGTAGGGTCACCCTTTTACCTTAAAGAGGACCCGTAGGTCAGTAGAGTCACCCATTTACCTTAAAGAGGACCCGTAGGTCAGTAGGGTCACCCTTTTACCTTAAAGAGGACCCGTAGGTCAGTAGAGTCACCCATTTACCTTAAAGAGGACCCGTAGGTCAGTAGGGTCACCCATTTACCTTAAAGAGGACCTGTAGGTCAGTAGGGTCACCCACTTACCTTAAAGAGGACCCGTAGGTCAGTAGGGTCACCCTTTTACCTTAAAGAGGACCCGTAGGTCAGTAGGGTAACCCATTTACCTTAAAGAGGACCCGTAGGTCAGTAGGGTCACCCATTTACCTTAAAGAGGACCCGTAGGTCAGTAGGGTCACCCTTTTACCTTAAAGAGGACCCGTAGGTCAGTAGAGTCACCCATTTACCTTAAAGAGGACCCGTAGGTCAGTAGGGTCACCCATTTACCTTAAAGAGGACCCGTAGATCGGTAGGTTCATCCATTTACCTTAAAGAGGACCTGTAGGTCAGTAGGGTCACCCATTTACCTTAAAGAGGACCTGTAGGTCGGTAGGGTCACCTATTTACCTTAAAGAGCATCTGTAGGTCAGTAGGGTCACCCATTTACCTTAAAGAGGACCCGTAGGTCAGTAGGGTCACCCATTTACCTTAAAGAGGACCTGTAGGTCAGTAGAGTCACCCATTTACCTTAAAGAGGACCCGTAGGTCAGTATGGTCACCCATTTACCTTAAAGAGGACCCGTAGATCAGTAGGGTCATCCATTTACCTTAAAGAGGACCTGTAGGTCAGTAGGGTCACCCATTTACCTTAAAGAGGACCCGTAGGTCAGTAGGGTCACCCATTTACCTTAAAGAGAACCCGTAGATCAGTAGGGTCACCCATTTACCTTAAAGAGGACCCGTAGGTCAGTAGGGTCACCCATTTACCTTAAAGAGGACCTGTAGGTTGGTAAGGTAACCCATTTACCTTAAAGAGGACCTGTAGGTCAGAAGGGTCACCCATTTACCTTAAAGAGGACCTATAGGTCAGAAGGGTCACCCATTTACCTTAAAGAGGACCTGTAGGTCAGTAGGGTCACCCATTTACCTCAAGGAGGACCCTTAGGTCAGTAGGGTCACCCATTTACCTTAAGGAGGACCTGTAGGTCGGTAGGGTAACCCATTTACCTTAAAGAGGACCTGTAGGTCAGAAGGGTCACCCATTTACCTTAAAGAGGACCTGTAGGTCAGAAGGGTCACAAATTTACCTAAAAGAGGACCTGTAGGTCAGTAGGGTCACCCATTTACCTTAAAGAGGACCCATAGGTCAGTAAAGTCACCCATTTACCTAAAAGAGGACCTGTAGGTCGGTAGGGTCACCCATTTACCTTAAAGAGGACCTGTAGGTCGGTAGGGTCACCCATTTACCTTAAAGAGGACCTGTAGGTCAGTAGGGTCACCCATTTACCTTAAAGAGGACCTGTAGGTCAGTAGGGTCACCCATTTACCTTAAAGAGGACCCGTAGGTCAGTAGAGTCACCCATTTACCTTAAAGAGGACCCGTAGGTCAGTAGGGTCACCCATTTACCTTAAAGAGGACCCGTAGATCAGTAGGGTCACCCATTTACCTTAAAGAGGACCCGTAGATCAGTAGGGTCATCCATTTACCTTAAAGAGGACCTGTAGGTCGGTAGGGTCACCCATTTACCTTAAAGAGGATCTGTAGGTCAGTAGGGTCACCCATTTACCTTAAAGAGGATCTGTAGGTCAGTAGGGTCACCCATTTACCTTAAAGAGAACCCGTAAATCAGTAGGGTCACCCATTTACCTTAAAGAAGACCCGTAGGTCAGTAGGGTCACCCATTTACCTTAAAGAGGACCCGTAGGTCGGTAGGGTCACCCATTTACCTTAAAGAGGACCTGTAGGTTGGTAGGGTAACCCATTTACCTTAAAGAGGACCTGTAGGTCAGAAGGGTCACCCATTTACCTTAAAGAGGACCTGTAGGTCAGTAGGGTCACCCATTTACCTCAAGGAGGACCCTTAGGTCAGTAGGGTCACCCATTTACCTTAAGGAGGACCTGTAGGTCGGTAGGGTAACCCATTTACCTTAAAGAGGACCTGTAGGTCAGAAGGGTCACCCATTTACCTTAAAGAGGACCTGTAGGTCAGAAGGGTCACAAATGTACCTAAAAGAGGACCTGTAGGTCAGTAGGGTCACCCATTTACCTTAAAGAGGACCCATAGGTCAGTAAAGTCACCCATTTACCTAAAAGAGGACCTGTAGGTCGGTAGGGTCACCCATTTACCTTAAAGAGGACCTGTAGGTCAGTAGGGTCACCCATTTACCTTAAAGAGGACCTGTAGGTCAGTAGGGTCACCCATTTACCTTAAAGAGGACCTGTAGGTCGGTAGGGTCACCCATTTACCTTAAAGAGGACCTGTAGGTCGGTAGGGTCACCCATTTACCTTAAAGAGGATCTGTAGGTCAGTAGGGTCACCCATTTACCTTAAAGAGGACCCGTAGGTCAGTAGGGTCACCCATTTACCTTAAAGAGAACCCATAAATCAGTAGGGTCACCCATTTACCTTAAAGAAGACCCGTAGGTCAGTAGGGTCACCCATTTACCTTAAAGAGGACCCGTAGGTCGGTAGGGTCACCCATTTACCTTAAAGAGGACCTGTAGGTTGGTAGGGTAACCCATTTACCTTAAAGAGGACCTGTAGGTCAGAAGGGTCACCCATTTACCTTAAAGAGGACCTGTAGGTCAGTAGGGTCACCCATTTACCTCAAGGAGGACCCTTAGGTCAGTAGAGTCACCCATTTACCTTAAAGATGACTTGCCTCAAGACAGAAACCTCACACAATTTATGTTAAAGTGGAAATGTCCCGAGTCGGCAGGGTCACCCATTTACCTTAAAGAGGACCTGTCTAGAGTCAGTAGGGTCACTCATGTACCTTAAAGAGGACCCGTAGGTTAGTAGGGTCACCCATTTACCTTGAAGAGGACCTGTAGGTCAGTAGGGTCACCCATTTACCTTAAAGAGGACCTGTAGGTCAGTAGGGTCACCCATTTACCTTAGGAGACTGAGGAAATTCTGACTGCTGTCTGCAGCAGACTGATGAAATCATCTCAGCCTAGGCAGAGTCGGTGATGGCTTTTTAATATGATTAGAGGTTGGAGGATTTATAATTTGCTGTTTTTTTTAACCCAACAAGATTTTATCCAAAAGTATGGCAGAGACCTGAACATAAAAAGTCGTGATAAAACGAGGAAAGCGGCAGATTACTATTTTTTCTCGGTAATTAAGCCAGGAGGAGATTTCTTTACACTTGCTCAGCATTTACAGGACAGCTTTTCTTGGCCGTAAAAAATTTCAGCTGTTACAGAAAACTTTGGGGAACACTCGCCGTATGTAAACTTCCACTGATTGCTGGACTTGGAAACCATATCCGGGGGCCTCTCGGGGGAGGGGAGAGGGGGGGCAGAAACATATTAAGTGCAAATTAATCTTGAAGGGAAAATTGAGGACTTTGCCTTTGCCCAGTGACAGCTGAGAAGCGTGATTAAACCATCGCGGCTCAGAGTGTTTTCAATTAATGGCTAATTAAATCAGAGAAGCTGTTTAGTCACAGCTCTACAGGTTTCGTCCTTCCTTCGCAGCCGCGCATTCCTCCCCCGTATAATCACGGTTCACATCTCGTCCCAGATACCCAATCGGCCCAGAAGATGTCATTCAATCGTACGTCAATATTTTCCTTTTATTATCCGGCGTGTTGTTTAATTCAATATAAGTCCCGACAATTCTCCGGCCCTGTTTTCTGGGGTGTTTTTGAAGTCAAGGTCACGGCGGGTTCTGTTTTCCTTCCTCGGTGATTTCACTACTGTGGGGAAGATGGTCGAGATGGGCCTCATCGGGAATCTATCAAAGCATTAAATAGGCCGGTCACCCGATACTTCAAAGGGGTTCCCGGCCTCTCTGGGCTCTTGCTGAGGAAGAAGAACTTGTTCCTTGGTGAAGAATATATTTTACAGGTACGGGAAAAATGTTCCTTCGTGCCAGAAGACAGGGCCGATCCTAGGGTCACAGACACCTGGGTGCAGAAATATTTCTGGCGCCCCCACATGGTCGGAGACTTCAGACATACTACAGGAGATGGTCAGAGCAGGGCGGTCTTAATAGCATCATGGGCCCCTGAGCAAAGTAATGCTCTGGGGCCCCTACAATGGAGCCCGCGCAGGTAAACAGACCAGATATCCCCCCAGCACTCTGACCCCTCTACACCCCAGTTATCCCCTAGGACTCTGACCCCTCTACACCCCAGATATCCCCCCAGCACCCTGACCACCCCTCTACACCCCAGATATCCTCCCAGCACTCTGACCCCTCTACACACCAGATATCCCCCCAGCACTCTGACCCCTCTACACCCCAGTTATCCCCTAGGACTCTGACCCCTCTACACCCCAGTTATCCCCTAGGACTCTGACCCCTCTACACCCCAGATATCCCCCCAGCACCCTGACCACCCCTCTACACCCCAGATATCCTCCCAGCACTCTGACCCCTCTACACACCAGATATCCCCCCAGCACTCTGACCTCTCTACATTCCAGATATCCCCCCAGCACTCTGACCTTTCTACATCCCAGATATCCCCCCAGCACTCTGACCCCTCTACACCCCAGATATCCCCTCAGCACTCTGACCCCTCTACACCCCAGATATCCCCCCAGCACTCTGACCCCTCTACACCCCAGTTATCCCCTAGGACTCAGACCCCTCTACACCCCAGATATCCCCCAGCACTCTGACCCCTCTACACCCCAGATATCCCCTAGGACTCTGACCCCTCTACACCCCAGATATCCCCCAGCACTCTAACCCCTCTACACCCCAGATATCCCCCCAGCACTCTGACCCCTCTACACCCAGATATCCTCCCAGCACTCTGACCCCTCTACACCTCAGATATCCCCTCAGCACTCTGACCCCTCTACACCCCAGATATCCCCCAGCACTCTGACCCCTCTACACCCCAGATATCTCCCCAGCACTCTGACCTCTCTACACCCCAGATATCCCCCCAGCACTCTGACCCCTCTACACCCCAGATATCCCCCCAGCACTCTGACCCCTCTACACCCCAGATATCCCCCCAGCACTCTGACCCCTCTACACCCCAGATATCCCTCCAGAACTCTGACCCCTCTACACCCTGCTTTGGGGAAAGTGCAGGGGCCCCCATGGAGCTGGGGCCCATGGGCAGTGCCCAGGGGCGCCCTCTCATTAAGACAGCCCTGGGTCAGAGACTGCAGATACAATACAGGAGATGGTCAGAGACTGCAGACATACTACAGGAGATGGTCAGAGACTGCAGACATAGTACAGGAGATGCTCCGAGACTGTAGATATAATACAAGAGATGGTCAAAGACTGCCGCTATTGTCTCCGGCTGCTTCGCTCTCCTCCTCTGACAGGAGGAGGGATGGAAACACAGCTGCGGTAACGGTACAGTCTCTCCTCCTCTGATCCGCTCCTGTCAGTTGCCGGTGGAGTGAGCTGCCTCTAGACAAGAAGAGGAGGCGGAAGGAGAGTACTCTGGCACTTCAGCGCCCCCACCTCTTTGGCGCCTGGGTGCGCTGCACCCCGTGCACCTGCCCAGGATTGGCCCTGCCAAAAGACCTCATTTCGATTCCACACCGGACCTTGTTATGTAAGAACTCCCAGCCGTGCTTAGATTCTGTTATCTTGGAGCTGCCGGCCTTTATGCATTGTACACATGGCTGGACTTTCCGAGAAAAAAAAGTCCAACTGGGTTTTTTGTCTTCGAAAGTCTGGCTGTGTGTAGCCTCCATCTGACTTTTTTTCTTGGAAGTCTGACGGACCTTAGGTAGAGAACCTGTTCTCCTTTTGTCCGTCGGACCTCTGACAGGGTCACAGCGGACTTTTGCAAGGTCAAAAGTCCAACTGCGTCAGGGCTCAAGTCCTGCAGGAACGCGTGGGAACCTGTTCCCACGCGTTCCTGCAGGACTTGAGCCCTGACGCAGTTGGACTTTTGACTGTGCAAAAGTCCGCCGTGACCCTGTCGTAGGTCCGACGGACAAAAGGAGAACAGGTTCTCTACCTAAGGTCCGTCAGACTTCCAAGAAAAAAAGTCAGATGGAGGCCAATTACCCCAGTTTTGAGGGACAGGGGACCTTAACACTGCGGCTGCCCTGGCGGCCCTGACTCAGGAGCGGGGCCGTCAGCATCCCTAACAACCAGTAAATATCGGTGACACCACCCCTTGTGACTTCAATGACCCAGCATGCCATCAGTCAATGACGTCATAAGGGGGCGGGTTCATAGGTGACATCATATAACACAAAAAAATTCTCCTGCGCTCTGGTGTATCGCCAAACTGGGTATGTCAGTATAGTCTTATAGCAAAGTCTGAAGTCTTGCAGCCCTCCACAGAACCAAGGGTGTTCATAGAACTACAAAAAAAAGAAAAGAAAGGAGGGCGCACCGACCTTGTGCATTACCACTTACCACCTAGGCTTTGAGGAAAGGGGTACGCCCCAGAAACGCGTCAGCCATGTTGATGTCAAAGGTTTGACTGGCAGGTGCCGTGAGGTCCAGTCTCAGCTGTTTCGAAAAAGCGCATACTTCTGATTGGTTTGTGAGTAGGACCATTGCTTTTTTATCTTGTATAAATAAACTTTTAAGTGGTAATGCACAAGGTCGGTGCGCCCTCCTTTCTTTTCTTTTTTTCATAGGTGACATCACCCCGCCCTTTAGTTATTAAAAAAGCAGGATCTGGGGGCCGCCTTGTTAAAGGAGGCTTCCAGATTCCAATAAGCCCCCTGCCCGCAGACCCCCCACAACCACCTGCCAGGGTTGTGGGGAAGACGTTCTTGTTCTTGACTTATTTTTCCCATCATAGTTGTGAGTGGGGCCCCATGTCAAGTTTTGCCTAAGGCCTCACAAAGCCTAGAGCCGCCTCTGGTGATGGGTCACAATAAAGGGAGCATTGTGATGGGGGGCCAGGTATGGGGTACACAATGATGGGAGACACAATGATGGAGGCACATTGATGGGAGCACAGTGATTGGGGGACACAATGATAAGGGACACTATGATGGGGGACACTATAATAAGGGACGCTATAATGAAGGACACAATGATGGGGGCACAATGATGGAAGCACAGTGATAGGGGACAAAGTGATGGGAGCACAGGGATGGGGGTACAATTATGGGAGTACAGTGATGGGGCACAATAAAGGGAGCACAGTGATGGGGGGACAGTGATTGGGGGCACAATGATAGGAGACACAGATATGGGGGACACAATGATGGGAGCACAATGATGGGAGCACAGTGCTGGGGGACACTGTGTTGGGAGGACAGTGATGAAGGGATACTATATACACTATAATGGGAGACACACCAATAGGCGGCACAATGATGGAAGCACAGTAATGGGGACAAAATGATGGGGGGCACAGTGATGGGAGACACAGTAATGGGGGCACAATAATGGAAGCACAGTAATAGGGACACAATGATGGGGGGGGGGGGAAGTGAACAGGGGAACAGTGATGGGGGACACAGTGATGGGGGACACAGTGATGAGTGATAGGGGAAACAGTGATGGGGGACGCAGTGACCAAGGACACAGTGATTGGGGACACAGTGATGGGGGACACAGTGATGAGTTATAGGGGACACAGTGATGGGGGACGCAGTGATCAAGGGCACAGTGATTGGGGACACAGTGATGACGGACACAGTGATGAGTTATAGGGGACACAGTGATGGGGGACACAGTGATGAGTGATAGGGGACACAGTGATGGGGGACGCAGTGACCAAGGACACAGTGATTGGGGTCACAGTGATGGGGGACACAGTGATGAGTTATAGGGGACACAGTGATGGGGGACGCAGTGATCAAGGGCACAGTGATTGGGGACACAGTGATGACGGACACAGTGATGAGTTATAGGGGACACAGTGATGGGAGACGCAGTGACCAAGGGCACAGTGATGGGGGGCACCGTGATGGGGGACACAATAATGGAAGCACAGTAATAGGGAAACAATGATGGGGGACACAGTGAACAGGGGCACATTGATGGGGGACACAGTGATGAGTGATAGGGGACGCAGTGACCAAGGGCACAGTGATGGGGACACAGTGATGGGGGCACAGTGATGGGGACACATGGATGAGGGACACAGTAATGGGGGCACAGTGGCAGGGGGAGCATGATGATGGAGGGCCTTTGTCACCTTTTGCTTGAGATCCTTTGCAGGCTGGCGCTGTGTCCCCGGACCCCTGGGGGGGGGGGGGGGGCAGGGCGGGTCGGAAAGCGCTGAGGTCGGCACAGAACAATGATGATATCATCTTCTTATGTCACGATCCGAACATATGGAGTATAAAATGAGCTTATAAGACATTTAAATCAAATGAGAGATTTGTCAGTGTGAAATAAATCAGGATCACAGGGACACATCTGTATGAGATAAATCTGGCGGAATAATTTATCTCTATATTATCCCGTTCATATTGGGAATTATCTGCTGGATGGTAATATAAAAGAGCCGCCCGCGAGTCTCATCTCCGCTTTGTACAACCGAAGCAAACCGCCGCTCCATTTACAGGACCGACAGGATCGATACCTTTCTTTGGTGATTGTCGGCTCTTTAGGAGGAGAGGATTGTCCCTGCCAAGTGGGGACAGAAACGTATGGAAGGTTCCGAGGTATATAAAGACTCTTCATATGTAGTGGGGGAGTCACTGACCTGCATCTCCAATGCAATGGAAAATCCAATAAAAATTTATAGAGCTTGGCTTCCATGTTCCAAAATGTTTCGTAATAAGGAATTCTTTGAAGTTTTAGCTTTGTGTTCTGTCCACATCGTGATTACCTTATGGAAGTTATATCCTGGGCCGTTCTCATCTCACCGCCAACTACAAGCCGTACCGGTGGTGAACCTACCTCCAGGAGCAAGCCTACACTGCATATTAAAGCTGTTTTGCCTAGTCACTCACCGGACACTTTATTAGGTCAACCTGTTCAATTGCTTGGTAACACAAATTGCTAATCACATGGCATCAACTCGATGCATTTAGGCATCTAGACGTGGTCAAGACGACTTGCTGAAAATCAAACTGAGCATCAGAATGGCGAAGAAAGGGGATTGAAGTGACTTTGAATGTGGCATGGTTGTTGGTGGCAGACGGGGCTGGTCGGAGTATTTCTGGAGATTTTCACGCATAAACTGGTTCCAGATGATAGAAAGGCAATAGTATCTCAAATAACCACGTGTTACACCCAAGGTATGCAGAATACCATATCTGAATGCACAACACAGCCAACCTTGAAGCAGGACAAGGTCTTCTGTCTTTAAAGAGTCTCATTGAAAGGCAAGGCAAGGTCTTCTGTCTTTGAAGAGTCCCATTGAAGGGCAAGGCAAGGTCTTCCGTCTTTGAACAGTCCCGTTGAAGGGCAGGACAAGGTCTTCTGACTTCAAAGAGTCCCACTGAGGGACAGGACAAGGTCTTCTGACTTTGAGGCGTCCCATTGAGGGGCAGGAGAAGGTCTTCTGTCTTTGAAGAGTCCCATTGAAGGGCAGGACAAGGTCTTCCGTCTTTGAAAAAAAAAACACTAAGGGGCAGGACAAGGTCTTCCGTCTTTGAAGAGTCCCACTGAGAAGCAGGACAAGGTCTTCTGACTTTGAAGAGTCCCATTGAGGGGACAGGACAAGGTCTTTTGTCTTTGAAGAGTCCCATTGAGGGGCAGGACAAGGTCTTCTGTCTTTCAAGAGTGCCGTTGAAGGGCAGGACAAGGTCTTCTGTCTTTAAAGAGTCCCATCGAGGAGAATGACAAGGTTTTCTGTCTTTGAAGAGTCCCATTGAGGGGCAGGCCAAGGTCTTTTGTCTTTGAAGAGTCCAAATTAAAGGGCAGGACAAGGTCTTCCATCTCTAAAGAGTCCCCCTGAGGGGCAGGACAAGGTCTTCCATCTTTGAAGAGTTCCAGTGAGGGGCAGGACAAGGTCTTCTGACTTCGAAGAGTCCCACTGAGGGGCAGGACAAGGTCTTACATCTTTGGGGCACTGAGGGGCAGGACAAGGTCTTCTGTCTTTAAAGAGTCCCACTGAGGGGCAGGACAAGGTCTTCTGACTTTAAAGAGTCCCACTGAGGGACAGGACAAGGTCTTACATCTTTGAAAAGTCCCACTGAGGGGCAGGACAAGGTCTTCTGTCTTTGAAGAGTCCCACTGAGGGGCAGGACAAGGTCTTCTGTCTTTGAAGAGTCCCACTGAGGGGCAGGACAAGGTCTTCTGTCTTTGAAGAGTCCCACTGAGGGGCAGGACAAGGTCTTCTGTCTTTGAAGAGTTCCGTTGAGGGGCAGGACAAGGTCTTCTGTCTTTAAAGAGCCCCACTGAGGGGCAGGACAAGGTCTTCTGTCTTTGAAGAGTTCCGTTGAGGGGCAGGACAAGGTCTTCTGTCTTTGAAGAGTCCCATTGAGGGGCAGGACAAGGTCTTCTGACTTCGAAGATTCCCACTGAGGGGCATGACAAGGTCTTCCATCTTTGAAGAGTTCCACTGAGGGGCAGGACAAGGTCTTCCGTCTTTAAAGAGTCCCACTGAGGGGCAGGACAAGGTCTTCCGTCTTTAAAGAGTCCCACTGAGGGGCAGGACAAGGTCTTACATCTTTGAAAAGTCCCACTGAGGGGCAGGACAAGGTCTTTTGTCTATGAAGAGTCCCACTGAGGGGCAGGACAAGGTCTTCTGTCTTTGAAGAGTCCCACTGAGGGGCAGGACAAGGTCTTCTATCTTTAAAGAGCCCAACTGAGGGGCAGGACAAGGTCTTCTGTCTTTGAAGAGTTCCGTTGAGGGGCAGGACAAGGTCTTCTGTCTTTGAAAAATTCCATTGAGGGGCAGGACAAGGTCTTCTGTCTTTGAAGAGTCCCATTGAAAGGCAGGACAAGGTCTTCTGTCTTTGAAGAGTCCCATCAAGGAGAAGGACAAGGTCTTCTGGGGATTGCTATGACTTGATGACGCTGTGGGGGCGGGACTATGCATTCATAACATGTTCTCAGTTTTCCAGGTTGAGTATTGATAGGTAGGTGTCATTCCAACCAAAATTGTGTAGACATCTAGTGGCAGAAAAAAAGCACTCAACTGCTTTTTTTTTTTTTTTTAACCATCTGGGGCACATATGAAGAATACAATTTAGCATTGAGTTCTGATCTCGAGATGGGCTCTAAAGGAGATTTTCTAGATATTGTATAATCAGATATATTGGACCATTACCCCCTCTCCCCTCGAACTTGAAATGGGGGGAAAAAGGAATGTTGTTGCTTTTAATAATCAGGGCTTTGTTTCTCAGAGAATAGGTGCAGGAACTCCCTCCTTCTGAGTCACCTCTTGTGTCCACTCCCTACCAACCTCCGATCACCATTCCATGGTTCCACCCCCTACCCACCTCCGAGCACCATTCCTTTTCTCCACCCCCTACCCACCTCCGAGCACCATTCCTTGGTTCCACTGCCTACCCATTTCCGAGCACCATTTCTTGGTTCCACCCCCCTACCCACCTCCGAGCACTATTCCTTGGTTCCAACCCCTACCCACCTTCGAGCACCATTCATTGGTTTCACCCCCTACCCACCTCTGAGCACCATTCTTTGGTTCCACTCCTTACCCACCTCCGAGCACCGTTTCTTGGTTCCACCCCCTACCCACCTCCGAGCACCATTCCTTGGTTCCATCCACCTCCGAGCAGGGATGTATCCTGGCCTAGGCCAACAAGGCCAAGGCCTAGGGCAGCACGTTGCAGGGGGGCAGCACGGAAAGAGTCCCCGCTGGCTTGTGCTATTAGTGTAGCACTGTTGGTGTAGCACCAGTCTTATGGGGCGGACTGGGCAGAGAGGCAAGTATCCCGCAACTGTAGGGGGGGGGCAGAGCCTCTAGTTTTTACTGTCCTATCATCCTGGACCACAAATCTTCCTCACTGTGCTGCATATTTTCTGCTGTACCATTGGCATGGTTATATATTTTTATAAAATAAAATTATCAGAATTTTGTGCCTAAAGTTAGATAGGGTAAGGGAAGGGCAGGTCTTTAACAACAAGGGGTGTGGCCTTGACAGGAAGGGGTGGGTCATATTTAAATTAGGGGTGCACAAGTTTAGTCAGGCCTAGGGCAGCACAAAACCTAAATACATCTCTGCCTCCGAGCACCATTCCTTGGTTCCAACCCCTACCCACCTCCGAGCACCATTCCTTGGTTCCAACCCCTACCCACCTCCGAGCACCATTCCTTGGTTCCAACCCCTACCCACCTCTGAGCACCATTCCTTGGTTCCAACCCCTACCCACCTCCGAGCACCATTCCTTGGTTCCAACCCCTACCCACCTCTGAGCACCATTCCTTGGTTCCAACCCCTACCCACCTCTGAGCACCATTCCTTGGTTCCACCCCCTACCCACCTCCGAGCACCATTCCTTGGTTCCAACCCCTACCCACCTCTAAGCACCATTCCTTGGTTCCAACCCCTACCCACCTCTGAGCACCATTCCTTGGTTCCACCCCCTACCCACCTCCGAGCACCATTCCTTGGTTCCAACCCCTACCCACCTCTAAACACCATTCCTTGGTTCCACCCCCTACCCACCTCCGAGCACCATTCCTTGGTTCCAACCCCTACCCACCTCCGAGCACCATTCCTTGGTTCCAACCCCTACCCACCTCTGAGCACCATTCCTTGGTTCCAACCTCTACCCACCTCCGAGCACTATCTCTTGGTTCCACCCCCTACCCACCTCCAAGCACCATTCATTGGTTCCACCCCCTACCCACCTCCGAGCACCATTACATACATTCAGAGCTGGAGGTGCCGGAACTGCGCTCCCGTGTTCCTGCTGAAAAAAGGCCCTGTTAATAATAATAAGTAGAAGAGGAGAGAGCGGAGTGACAGAGAGGTGACTTCCTTAGTCTTCTGTATCGCTTGTCATTATTAAATCACAGGCCGGGGGGGGAAGAAGACCTGTAAGAATCATTATACTCCACTCAGGAAAAATCAGGTCTCCATGTGCTGTTTCTCCCACCCCTTTCTGAGCTCTGCTGTATTGCAGGCAGCTAAGACATAATTATAGCTGAGTTGGCGGCTCTGCGACACCGTACATTTACATTCTTCCAGGTTGAGTTGCAATGGCGTGTCAGTCAGCCCAGAAGACCGAGGACATCTTGTGGCAGAAAAGAAGTATTGCAGTGGACGGCTGTGGATTTAAGGAGAGAATTGCAGCCTGTGCTGCTTTTATTATTAATTTTTTGTGACCCGTATGAAGAATAACAATTAGCATTGGGTTCAAGACCCCCGACCTGAACGACCCCTTGGCTCTTCGTAACAAACCCTCAATAACAATGACGTCAATACCAGCGATGCCAAAAATGGGAACAATAAAATATTCATCGTCCTGAACTTGGCATTTGATTATTGTCAATTTTCGATCAGCACCAGTGACCATATCCAGGACCCCTAGGTGGGTGGGGTCCGCTATGATCTGGGGTCTTCTCCTTTGATGGACAGGCCTGGAATGTGCGCAGGGCTCACTCACATTCCCTCTCTCTAATTACTAATTATACTGGCCCAAGGAAAGAGGAGGGGGAGGGGGGGATACTGCTGAAATGTGATCGAGGGGATTTGCACGGGAGATGTGTGTGTGTGACAGGGGACAGCTGATCGCTGTGAGGGGGTGGAAGGGGGGGGGGCGCCCCGCAGCTGCTCCCCGGCTCCTCCGGCTTAGGTCACTTCTAAGGTATCACCATTTTAATGCATTTTTGTTTATGCAATCATTTTTAGATATGAAGGCCTATAATCTCATAAAGGTTCGTTAGAGCGGAGGGGGGGGGGGGCAAGGGGAACAGGTGGTCGCAGAGGGACGAGGGCAGCTGTGCCCACAATGTTAACCCTTACACTGACTACATATATATATATATATATATATACAGTATATACACGTATTCCAGTATACCTATCCTTAGACTGCATTTAAATTGTATTTTTTCAATTTTTATCACCTGGTGGTCCAGCGATGTCACTACAGGACTACAGAACTCCTCCTGTTAGAGTACTTACATATGCAGTACACCCTGGGTCTGTGGGACCTCTAAGGCCCCATACACACGAGCAGACAGATTTGTTCAAATCGGTCGGACAGACCGATTTGAACAAATCTGTCTGCTGGGGACATATTGGTTTGATCGTGTACACACAGGGCCGCCATCAGGGGGGTACATGCATTACACCTGTAAGGGGCCCGGGGGTCCCCAGGGGCCCGGATGGGAACCACCCTAAAAAAAAAAAGGGAACCAAGGGCCCCAGATGGCAAGCCCTTTTTTTTTATAAAAAGATATATTTTTTTAATAAAAACATATATTTTTTTATAAAAAAAAATATTTTTTTTAATATATTTTTATTTTATTTGTTATTAAAGGGCCAATTTTTTTCCTTTTATTTTTTTTAGAGGTCCGGAGGTCCCCAGGGGCCCGGAGGCCACCAGGGCCCCAGATGACAACCTCCCTTTTTTTATAAAAATATATTTTTTTTTTATGTAATTTTTTATTTCTTTTATTTTTATATTTATATATATATATATATATATATAATATTATTATTATTATAGGGCCCAGAGGTCCCCAGGGCCCCCGGATGACAATCCTCCTTTTTTATAATTTTTTTTTGCTTTTTTATATTAATTACTTTCTTTTTTTTAATATATAGATGTATTTTTATTAAAGGGCTCAGAGGTCCCCAGGGCCCCATGTGTCAAACCCCCTTTTTTTATAATTGTATTTTTTATTTTTGTTTATATTTTTTATATTTTTATTTTTTTATTAAAGGGCCCAGAGGTCCCCAGGGCCCTGGAAGGCAACCCCCTTGTTTTTTTTGTTTTTTTTATATATATAAATGTTTATTTCTTTTATATATATATATTTTTTTATTTCTTTCATTTTTTTTAAAGGGCCCAGAGGTTTCTTTTTATTAAAGGGCCCAGAGGTCCCGAGTGGAAAGCCCCCTTTTTTTGTAATTTCCTTTTATAAAAAAAAAAATAAGGTCCCCGGGGCCCCAGTTGGCAACCACCCTTTTTAAAAAAAATATATATATATTTTCTCTCTTTTTTTTTTTCTTTTTATTAAAGGGCACAGAGGTCCCCAGGGCCCCGGATGGCCACCCCCCTTTTTTTATATATATTTTTCTTTATTTCTTCCTTTTGTAAAGGGCCCCCCCGCTTCTCAATTTCATGCGGCAGCACCCCCCCCCCCCCCCCGATTCTCTGCTCCAGGGGGCCCATGCCTGAAGCTGTGTAAGGGGCCCCAAAATTCCTGATGGCTGTGTACACACGATCAAACCAAAATCCCCGCCGGCAGACGGCGCGCTGACGTGGCGGTGACGTTGACGCCGCCACGTCACCGCACCAGGAAGTAAAACACTTCCGCGCATGCGTCGAAACCATTCGACGCGTGTGCGAGAAGACATGTCTGCTGGTTAGCGTACTAACCAGCAGACATGTCGGGCGGACGGGTTCCCAGCCGACAGATTTGAAAGCAGGCTTTCAAATCTGTCGGCTGGCCAAATCCGTTGGCTCGCCCGTACACACGATCAAATCTGTCTGGCTGACCGTTTCCAGCAGACAGATTTGATCGTGTGTACGCGGCCTAAGGGTTCAAGGATTTTCGGGCCTCCAGTACCTCCAGAGTTTTCTGGTTTTCCAGGGTTGGCCGGCATGTTCTCTGACTACTGAACCTGCCATTGCCTGCTAGTTGTTGACCAAGATTGCCTGACCTGGCTACTCTTATTTGCCGCCTACATTGACTTTTGCTTGGACCTATCTACCCCTTGACTGCCTTGACCTCTGTATGGACGGGACTACTCTCTTGTTTGCTGCCCGCCCTGCCTGGACCTGATTACACTCTTGCCTGCAGCCTGCCTAGACCTTTGCCTGGACCTGACTAATTTGTCTGTGCCTGCCTAGACCTCTCCTGGATCTACACTCCTGTCTGTTGTCTGCCTTCACCTCTGCCTGGATCTATCTACTTTCTTGACTGCCACCTGCCTTGACCTTTGTCTGGACCTGACTACTCTCTTGTCTGCTGCCTGCATTGACTTCTGCCTGGACCTATCTACTCTCTTGTCTGCTGCCTGCATTGACTTCTGCCTGGACCTAGCTACTCTCTTGTCTGCTGCCTGCATTGACTTCTGCCTGGACCTATCTACTCTCTTGTCTGCTGCCTGCATTGACTTCTGCCTGGACCTATCTACTCTCTTGTCTGCTGCCTGCATTGACTTCTGCCTGGACCTAGCTACTCTCTTGTCTGCTGCCTGCATTGACTTCTGCCTGGACCTATCTACTCTCTTGTCTGCTGCCTGCATTGACTTCTGCCTGGACCTAGCTACTCTCTTGTCTGCTGCCTGCATTGACTTCTGCCTGGACCTATCTACTCTCTTGTCTGCTGCCTGCATTGACTTATGCCTGGACCTATCTACTCTCTTGTCTGCTGCCTGCATTGACTTCTGCCTGGACCTAGCTACTCTCTTGTCTGCTGCCTGCATTGACTTCTGCCTGGACCTATCTACTCTCTTGTCTGCTGCCTGCATTGACTTCTGCCTGGACCTAGCTACTCTCTTGTCTGCTGCCTGCATTGACTTCTGCCTGGACCTATCTACTCTCTTGTCTGCTGCCTGCATTGACTTATGCCTGGACCTATCTACTCTCTTGTCTGCTGCCTGCATTGACTTCTGCCTGGACCTATCTACTCTCTTGTCTGCTGCCTGCATTGACTTCTGCCTGGACCTAGCTACTCTCTTGTCTGCTGCCTGCATTGGCTTACATAGTTACATAGTTAGTCAGGTTGAAAAAAAGACACAAGTCCATCCAGTTCAACCATAAAAAAAGAAACAAACAAAATAAAAAAACACAGTACATCACATACACCCAACTCCATACCCACAGTTGATCCAGAGGAAGGCAAAAAAAAAACAGCAGAGCGATGATCCAATTTGTTACAGCAGGGGAAAATATTCCTTCCTGATCCCCCGAGAGGCAATCGGATTTACTCTGGATCAACTTACCTACACTTCTACCTACACCTAACTACTCTCTTGCCAGCAGCTTGCTTCAACCTTTTCTTGGACCCGGCTACTCTCTTGTCTGCTTTGTTTTCTGCCTGGACATAAATGCTCTCTTGCCTGCCACCTGCCTTGACCTCTGTCTGGTCCCAACCACTCTCTTGTCTGCTGCCTGCATGGTCTTCTGCCTGGACCTGACTACTCCCGGGCCTAAAGCCTGTCTGGACTTGACTACTCTCATCTGCCTCATTTTCTGCCTGGATATAAGTGCTCTCTTGCCTGCCACCTGCCTTGTCTTTTTATCTGGACCCGTCTATTCTCTTATCTGCTGCCTACCTTGACTTCTGCCTGGACCTGACTACTCTCTTACCTGCAGCCTGCCTTGACCTTTGCCTAGACCTGACTACTCTGTCTTTGCCTGCCTCAACCTCTCCTGGACCTTACTACTCTCTTGTCTGTTGCCTGCATTGACTTCTGCCTGGACCTAACTACTCACTTGCCTGCTTCAACCTCTCCTGGACCTTACTACTCTCTTGTCTGTTGCCTGCATTGACTTCTGCCTGGACCTAACTACTCACTTGCCTGCCTCAACCTCTCCTGGACCTTACTACTCTCTTGTCTGTTGCCTGCATTGACTTCTGCCTGGACCTAACTACTCACTTGCCTGCCTCAACCTCTCCTGGACCTTACTACTCTCTTGTCTGTTGCCTGCATTGACTTCTGCCTGGACCTAACTACTCACTTGCCTGCCTCAACCTCTCCTGGACCTTACTACTCTCTTGTCTGTTGCCTGCATTGACTTCTGCCTGGACCTAACTACTCACTTGCCTTCAGCCTGCCTTAACCTTTTCCTGGGCCTTTTTTACTCTCTTGTCTGCCTCATTTTCTGCCTGGACAAAAGTGCTCTCTTGCCTGCCACCTGCCTTGACCTTTGTCTGGACCCGACTATTCTCTTATCTGCTGCCTACCTGAACTTCCTCCCGGACCTGAATACTCTCTTACCTGCAGTTTGCCTTGACCTTTGCCTAGACCTGACTACTTTGTCTTTGCCTGCCTTAACCTCTCCTGGACCTCTACCCTCTTGTCTGTTGCCTGCATTGTCTGCTGCCTGGACCTAACTACTTTCTTGACTGAAGCCTGCCCGGACCTTTGCCTATACCTGACTACTCTCTTGTCTGCAGCCTGACTGGACCTCTGCTGGACCTAACTACTCTATCGTCTGCCACCTACCCCACTCTCTTCCTGGACCTGATTACTCTTTTGACTGCTACCTGCCTCAACCTCCACACTCTCTTGTCTTGTTCCTTGCGAACAGTCTCTTATCAAACAACCCCCTTGGTGGGGCGATTCTGAACTGGTGCCAGTTTGCAGCAAAGAAAATATGTTTTTTCTGCCAATTGCCTCTTGTTGGGTACTCTGTAAAGACTAACTGTCACTCTGGGCCTCAGGTGAGCAGGTGTCATCTGCCAGGGGGCCCCTTACCATGTCCACAGTCCTACTGCCTGGTCTTTTCTGCTTTCGTCCAGTATGCTCAGACCCATGTTCCTGCTGGCTTTGGTGGCATCTGTAGTCCCTCTGCCTTGTCCAGTTCAATGCTTGTTGAGTACACTCCATGGACCTACCATTTCTACTTGGATAGGTTAGTCTTCACACATTGGAGCAGGATGAACCTAGGGGTCATGACCTGGGGCCAGCACACAACTGATTCCAAACCTTCATGAGGGGGTCCCTGGTACCAACGGGCCCTTGGACTGTGCACCCTGGGGGATCCCACATCACCTGGTCACATGGAGGCCCAGGTTGGGGTAAGTGTGATGTAGAATCTGCTACTTATACAGTGCCTTGAAAAAGTATTCATACCCCTTTAAATTTTCCACATGTTGTCATGTTACACCCAAAAACGTTTTTATTGGGATTTTATGTGATGGACCAACACAAAGTGTCACATAATTGTGAAGTGGGAGGAAAATGATAAATTATACAAATAAATATGTGAAAAGTATAGGGGGGGGGGGGGGCATTTGTATTCAGCCCCCTTTACTCTGATACCCCCAACTAAAATCTAGAGGAACCAATTGCCTTCAGAAGTCACCTAACTAGTAAATAGAGTCCACCTGTGTGTCATTTTATCTCAGTATAAATGCAGCTGTTCTGTGAAGCCCTCATAGGTTTGTTAGAGAACCTTAGTGAACAAACAGCATCACAAAGGCCGAGGAACACACCAGACAGGTCGGGGATGAAGTTGTGGAGAAGTATAAAGTTGGGTTAGGTTATAAAAAAAATCTCCCAAGCTTTGAAGATCTCACGGAGCTTCTGTTCAATCCATCATCGGAAAATGGAAAGAGTACGGCACAACCGCAAACCTACCAAGACATGGCCGTCCACCTAAACTGACCGGGCCGGGCAAGGAGAGCATTCATCAGAGAAGCAGCCAAGAGGCCCATGGTAACTCTGGAGGAGCTGCACAGCTCAGGGGGGAGAATCTGTCCACAGGACAACTATTAGTGGTGCTCTCCACAGGACAACTATTAGTGGTGCTCTCCACAGGACAACTATTAGTGGTGCTCTCCACAAATCTGCCCTTTATGGAAGAGTGACAAGAAGAAAGACATAAGAAGTCCTGTTTGCAGTTTGTGAGAAGCCATCTGGGGGAGGGGACACAGCAAACGTGTGGGGGAAGGGACACAGCAAACATGTGGAAGAAGGTGCTCTGGTCACATGACACCAAAATTCTCTTTTTTGGCCACTATGTGTGGGGGGGAAAAGTAGCACTGCACATCACCCTGAACACACCATCCCCACTGTGAAACATGGTGGTGGCAGCATCATGTGGTGAGGATGCTTTTCTTCAGCAGGGACAGTGAAGCTGGTCAGAGTTGATGGGAAGATGGATGGAGACAAATACAGGACAATCTTAGAAGAAAACCTGTTGGAGTCTACAAAAGCCTCGAGACTGAGGGGAGGTTCACCTTCCAGCAGGACAACGACCCTAAAGTACAGCCAGAACATGACCAAATCTGGAAAATTTCAAGGGATATGAATACTTTTGGAAGGCACTCTAGGTCAACCTTCCCATGTCCTTCCACAAGAAATGTTTTACGGCGACTCGGGCGAGGAAAAGGAAAGGCGATTCCAATGATCTCTATAAAAAGTCTCCCAAGTCACTACAGATAACGGATATGAACCCGCGCCGCGCCGCCGCGAGGAAACGTACCCTCATTTATTTAGATTTGCACCATCAAGAAAAGAACTTGTTAATGGCGGACCAGCGAGGGGGGGGGGGGCGGGAACGCGAAACGCTCTCAGGACACAATGAACTGTCCTGCCGACAGATTTATGAGCAGGAGACGTTTAATGAGACATTCCTAATAAACTGAGTGAGCCTCACCTCCCGCCGTGACCTCCGTGTCCCCGCTGACAGTTATGTGACAGGGGACTGTGCCTGCGTGCGGGGTGATCGGCAGCTGCGCTCAGCGCCTGGACTGTCATGTGTGTCAGTTATTATATGGGGAGGACTGGCCATCTATCTTTCCTTAAAGTGGACCTGTCACTAATGTTACAGTGTTTGTAAAGACTGAAGGTCCCCCCCCCCCCCCCCCAAAACTGATCAAGCCCAGCCACTGTGCCCATCAAACACAGCCACTGTACCCATAAACTGCTGCCACTGTGCCATCAAATGCAGCTACTGTACCCATCTATTGCTGCCACTGTGCCCCATCAATTGATGCCAGTGTGCCCCATCAATTGCCGCTACTGTGCCCATCATTTGCCGTTACTGTGCCCCATCGTTTGCTTCCAGTGTGCCCATTATTGCTGCCAGTGTGCCCATCAATTGCCACTACTGTGCCCCATCAATTGCCACTACTGTACCCATCAGTTGCTGCCAGTGTGCCCATAAATTGCTGCCAGTGTGCCTCATCAATTTCTGCCAGTGTGCCTATCAGTTTCCACCACTGTGCCCCATACATTTCTGCCAGTGTGCCCATCAATTGCCTCTACTGTGCCCCATCAATTGCCGCTACTGTACCCATCAATTGCTGCCAGTGTGCCCATAAATTGCTGCCAGTGTGCCCCATCGATTTTTGCCAGTGTGCCCCATCGATTTCCACTACTGTGCCCCATACATTTCTGCCAGTGTGCCCATCAATTGCCTCTACTGTGCCCCATCAATTGCTGCCAGAGTACCCATCAATTGCTGTCAGTGTGCCCATCAATTGCTGCTAGTGTGCCCATCAATTGCCACTACTGCACCCATCAAATGCAGCCACTGTGCCCATCAAATGCATCCACTGTGCTCATCAAATGCAGCCACTGTGCCCATCTTATGCAGCCACTGTGCCCATCAAATGCAGCCACTGTGCCCATAAATTGCTGCCACTGTGCCATCAAACGCAGCTACTGCACCCATCAATTGATGCCAGTGTGCCCATCAATTGCTGCCACTGTGTCCATCAAACGCAGCCACAGCGCCCATCAAATGCAGCCACAGTGCCCATCAAACGCAGCCAATGTGTCCTTCAAATGCAGCCACTGTGCTCATAAATTGCTGCCACTGTGCCCATCAATTACTGCCATTGTGCCCATCAGTTGCTGCTACGGTGTCCATCAAAATTCTGAGTTTTTTTAAATAACAAATACAGTAAAAAAAAAAAAAAATAGTTACATCATTGTACTGTATGTGTGTGTATATATATATATATATATATATAATGTTTGTGGGTTCTAAGTAATTTTCTAGCAAAAAATACGGATTTTAACTTGTAAGCAACAAATGTCAGAAATAGGCTTAGGCATGAAAGGAATAGCAGAAATGAAGAAAAAAAATATTTTTTTTGTGATCTTTTTTGTTTATTTAGCAAAAATAAAACCCACCAAAAGAAAGATCTATTCGTGTGAAAAAAAATGCTAAAAATTTTATTTGTGTTGCACGACTGCGCAATTCTCATTTAAATATATAATAAAAAAATTATAATTAGAAAACAAACTATATGTATATATTGAATATATACATTTTATAAAAAAATTCTGATAAAATAAAAATGTTTTTTTAGAATAAAAGTTATAAATAATTAAAAATAGAGTAAAAAAAAAATGGTTACATCATTGTATGTACATATATCATATATATGTATTTTATAATAAAGTTCAGATAAAATATTTTTTTTTTTAAATAAAAATTATAAAAATAAAAAATACAGTAAAAATAAATAAAAATAATTACATTATTGTATGTACATATATATATATATATATATATATATAAATTCAGATAAAATAAAAACGTTTTTTTTAAATAAAAATGATAAAAAGAATACAGTAAAAATAAATAACAATAATTACATTATTGTATATATATATATATATATACATATACATTTTATAATAAAATTCTGATAAAATAAAAAGTTTTTTTAGAATAAAAATTATAAAACATAAAAAAACAGTAAAAAAAACGTTACATTATGTACATATATCATATATATGTATTTTATAATAAAATTCAGATAAAATATATATTTTTTTTAAATAAAAATTATAAAAATAAAAAATACAGTAAAAATAAATAAAAATAATTACATTATTGTATGTACATATATATATATATATACATTTTATAATAAAATTCTGATAAAATAAAAAAGATTTTTTTAAATAAAAATTATAAACAAATACAGTAAAAATAAATAAAAATAATTACATTACTGTATGTACATATATATACATTTTATAATAAAAGTCTGATAAAATAAAACATTTATTTTAAATAAAAATGATAAAAAATAAAAATACAGTAAAAAAAATTGTTACATTATGTACATATATCATATATATGTATTTTATAATACAATTCTGATAAAATATATGTTTTTTAAATAAAAATGATAAAAATAAAAAATACAGTAAAAATAAATAAAAATAATTACATTACTGTATGTACATATATATACATTTTATAATAAAAGTCTGATAAAATAAAACATTTATTTTAAATAAAAATGATAAAAAATAAAAATACAGTAAAAAAAATTGTTACATTATGTACAAATATCATATATATGTATTTTATAATAAAATTCAGATAAAATATATTTTTTTAAATAAAAAAGATAAAAATAAAAAATACAGTAAAAATAAATAACAATAATTACATTATTGTATGTACATATATTTTATAATAAAATTCTGATGAAATAAAAAGTTTTTTTAGAATAAAAATGATAAAAAATAAAAAATACAGTAAAAAAAATCGTTACATTATGTACTTATATCATATATATGTGTTTTATAATAAAATTCAGATAAAATATATATTTTTTTAAATAAAAATTATAAAAAAAAATACAGTAAAAATAAATAAAAAATAATTACATCATTGTATGTACATATATATATATACATTTTATAATAAAACATTTTTTTGAAATAAAAATGATTAAAAAAAAAAAAAAAAATACAGTAAAAAAAAGAATCCATTATTATTTGTGTTCCTCGGGGAGCGCACAGTAGAGGGGAGGCGGTGACGGACGGCGCTAATAAGCGTCACATTAAGCACCTCTTCAGCCTAAATGCTTCCAAGCCGCTCCTGACAGCTGGGGACCTTTCACGCGGCGCTCTGACACATGGCGGCACATGTTTGTCGGGTCTTTCGGGCGGCGTGCTGACGGAGTCCTGTCACGCCGATCGCTCGCGCTGGGAATTGAGGCCGTTATCGCTGGAAGAGGCCGGTGACAAACGCAATTATGTTCCTGACCCCTTCCCGTCGCAAAACACGCTAACCACTCGCTTGTTAATGACCGCACTCAAGGCGGCGATTCGCTAAGCGGCGGAAGTTATTTCCATGGTTTATGATGAATGGGACACGGGGGACTCCTGCCAAAAGAAAAGCCAGATCTACATATACAGGATCGGTTCTAGGCTGTAGCAGAACGACGGCCAGTCGGGGGTATTAGTGTTCTGATTGGACGTCATAACCCCCTCGTGCCGATCAGGTGCGATGTGTGGCTCTGATACACTGCATCTCCGATCCCAGTAAAGAGCCTATCACGTTGGCTCTGTACCATGTGATCAGCTGTGTCCAATCACAGTGTAAATAGGGAGTGCCGGTTATCTGCATTCCTCTACATGCACTGACAGCGGCTCTCCCGATAGAGGATCTGCATTGATAATCAGAGCAGTCCCATCAGCGATCCATGCCAGTGCCCATCAGTGGTTCCAAGCAGTGCCCATCAGTGGAGCCAATCAATGCCTTGTCATCAGTGCCACCTATCAGAGGGGTCTATCCAGTGTCCATCAGTGCTGCACATCAGTGTTGCTATCAGATGGCCTATTAGTGGCCATCAGTTCTGCATATCAGTGCCCCCTATCAGTGCTCATCAGTGGCTATCAATGATGCCTGTCAATGCCTCCTCATCAGTACCACCTATCAGTGCCCATCAGTGCTGCCTCTCAGTGCCCATCAGTGTCGCCTCTCAGTGCATATCAGTGCCTATCAATGATGCCTGTCAATGCCTCCTCATCAGTGCCACCTATCAGTGCCCATCAGTGCTGCATATCAGTGTCGCCTCTCAGTGCCCATCAGATCTGCATATCAGTGCCGCTTATCAGTGCCCATTAGTTCTGCATATCAGTGCACATCAGTGTCCCCTATCAGTGCCTATAAGTGCCGCCTATCAGTGCATATCAGTTCTGCATACCAGTGTCGCCTATCAGTGCCCGTCAGTTCTGCATACCAGTGTCGCCTATCAGTGCCTATCAGTGCTGAATATTAGTGCCGCCTCATTAGTGCTTATCAGTGGTGCCATTCAGTGCCCATCAGTAATGACTGCTCATCAGTGTCGCCGATCAGTGCCCATCAGTTCTGCATATCAGTGCTGCCTATCAGTGCCCATCACTGTCCCCTATCAGTGCCCATCTGTTCTGCATATCAGTGCCCATCACTGTCCCCTATCAGTGCCCATCTGTTATGCATATCAGTGTCGCTATCAGTGTCACCTCTCAGTGCCCATCAATGCTGTATATCAGTGCCGCCTCATTAGTGCTCATCAATGGTGCCATTCAGTGCCCATCGAGGCAGCCTCACCAATGCCCGTCAGCTCAGCTTCATCAAAGCTTCATCCCAGCATCCCCAGACATGCTGAGCCTTGTAGTCCCCCAGCAGAACTCAGATCCCGCCCCCCCCCTCCCCCACCCATTTATTCTCAGGATGAAAGGGGATATGAAGGTTCCTGCTCCCCTCCCCCGCGTTCCCTTTGTACCTCATTACAGCCATTATTCGAATCCCGCGTCACGTCGCCTCGCTTCCATTTCCCCGCCACTCACCCGCAGAGTCGGGTTTCCGCCAAAAAACCCAAACGGCCGTCGCAGCCAATTAAACGTCATCCGTCCGACCGTCACCCCCCCCCCCCAAAAAAAATGCCCCCGACAATCCCTGCGCTTCCCACCTCCACCTTAGATCACGGCGAACGCCGACGACTTCACAGCGAAATTCCACAACCGCTCGGGGACCGGGGGGGGGGGGGGGGGTCACTGGGAAAAAAGAAAGGGACATTTCTGTGATAGATAATATGTGACAACATGGGGGGGAGGGGGGGCGCTCGGCCCGAAGGTTCCGTCCTTCAATTCGAAATGTAAGAGATTGAGGCAGAAACAATGTAACTTATCACTATGGACTGTATTCTGAATGTGATACATTGTTTATGTGTAAGGGAAAAAATCTGTGGGGGGAATAGTGCCCCATCATTGGTGTCAGTGGGAGGAATAGTGTCCCATCATTGGTGTCAGTGGGAGGAATAGTGTCCCATCATTGGTGTCAGTGGGAGGAATAGTGTCCCATCATTGGTGTCAGTGGGAGGAATAGTGTCCCATCATTGGTGTCAGTGGGAGGAATAGTGTCCCATCATTGGTGTCAGTAGGAGGAATAGTGTCCCATCATTGGTATTAGTGGGAGGAATAGTGTCCCATCAATGTCAGTGGGAGGAATAGTGCCCCATCATTGGTGTCAGTGGGAGGAATAGTGCCCCATCATTGGTGTCAGTGGAAGTAATAGCGTCCCATCATTGGTGTCAGTGGGAGGAATAGTGTCCCATCATTGGTATCAGTGGGAGGAATAGTGTCCCATCATTGGTGTCAGTAGGAGGAATAGTGTCCCATCATTGGTATTAGTGGGAGGAATAGTGTCCCATCAATGTCAGTGGGAGGAATAGTGCCCCATCATTGGTGTCAGTGGAAGTAATAGCGTCCCATCATTGGTGTCAGTGGGAGGAATAGTGTCCCATCATTGGTATCAGTGGGAGGAATAGTGTCCCATCATTGGTGTCAGTGGGAGGAATAGTGTCCCATCATTGGTATCAGTGGGAGGAATAGTGTCCCATCATTGGTGTCAGTAGGAGGAATAGTGTCCCATCATTGGTGTCAGTAGGAGGAATAGTGTCCCATCATTGGTATCAGTGGGAGGAATAGTGTCCCATCATTGGTATCAGTGGGAGGAACAGAGCCCCATCATTGGTGTCCGTGGGAGGACTAGTGTCCCATCATTGGTGTCAGTGGGAGGAATAGTGTCCCATCATTGGTATCAGTGGGAGGAATAGTGCCCCATCATTGGTGTCAGTAGGAGGAATAGTGTCCCATCATTGGTGTCAGTGGGAGGAATAGTGTCCCATCATTGGTATCAGTGGGAGGAATAGTGTCCCATCATTGGTGTCAGTGGGAGGAATAGTGCCCCATCATTGGTATCAGTGGGAGGAACAGTGCCCCATCATTGGTGTCCGTGGGAGGACTAGTGTCCCATCATTGGTGTCAGTGGGAGGAATAGTGCCCCATCATTGGTATCAGTGGGAGGAATAGTGTCCCATCAATGGTGTCCATGGGAGGACTAGTGTCCCGTCATTGGTGTCAGTGGGAGGAATAGTGTCCCATCATTGTTGTCAGTGGGAGGAACAGTGCCCCATCATTAGTGTCAGTGTGAAGAATAGTGCCCCACCATTGGTATCAGTGGAAGCAACAGTGCCCCATCATTGGTGTCCATGGGAGGACTAGTGTCCCATCATTGGTGTCAGTGGGAGGAATAGTGTCCCATCATTGGTATCAGTGGGAGGAATAGTGTCCCATCATTGGTGTCAGTGGGAGGAATAGTGTCCCATCATTGGTATCAGTGGGAGGAATAGTGTCCCATCATTGGTGTCAGTGGGAGGAAGATTGCACCAAGGGCTGAATAAACTCAAGCAAAGGGCCACATCTGGCCCTTGGGCCGCAGTTTGGAGATCACTGCTCTCAACTCTTCCTTACCCCAGCAATTCATACAAGTTTAGAATCATACAATAAATTACAGGAATACATTATACATATTTAGGGGGATCACTGGTGCCAGTGCCCCCCCCCCCCCATATAAATGGTGCCAGAGTAATAAGTAATATTGGCCCCCAAGGAAGAATAGCCCCAAATATTTGGTGTCAGTGGGACTGTGGCTCGTAGGGAAGATCAGCCCCTCAAATCATTAGGGTCGGTGGGATATTGGCCCCCAGGAATGGACAGCTCCTCAAATCATTTGTGTCATTGGGATTGTGGCCCCCAGCATTGGGATAACTGCCCCTTGAATTATGGTTATCAGTGGGGCATTGGCCCCCCCTCCCCCCTCAGGAAAGTTTAGCCCCTCAAATCATTGATGACATTAAATAGTGGACCCCAGGAAAGAATGACCCCCCTAAATCTTTGGTTTCAGCGGTGGTGGTGGGGGGGGGGAGGGGGCGAGGAGGATCCTCCAGTCCTCAGGTGGGCCAGTCCAAGCTACAGCAGTAGCGCGGTGGTCCAGTTCTGGAAGACCGTCAGATGATGTCCTCCTTGGACCGCTGCGGTGTGGAACGCACTGTGATCGCTGGGTATCCTTAGGGCACAGCTGATCACGGGGTAAAGGGCCAATCACAGCAGTCCTTTACCATGTGATCAGCTATGACAGCCGATCACAATGTGAACAAAATTGTGGTTATTGGCGGAACGCCAATTGACATTCCTATGCTGTCAGCATGAGGAGGAGAGAGGAGAGCCGATAACCAGCTTGTGTTAGAGGGACATCTACAATCATAATCAGGGCAGTGCCAACAGTGCCCACCAGTGCTGCCAATCAGTGCTGCCAACAGTGCCCACCAGTACAGCCAATCAGTGCACATCAGTGCCCACCAGTGCTGCCAATCAGTGCAGTGCCAACAGTGCCCACCAGTGCTGCCAATCAGTGCCTACCAGTGCTGCCAATCAGTGCCCCTCAGCACTGCCAATCAGCGCTGCCAATCAGTGCCCAACAGTGCTGCAAATCAGTGCAGCCAATTAGTGCCTACCAGTGCCCATCAGTGCTGCCAATCAGTGCTGCCAATCAGTGCCCACCAGTGCGGCCAATCAGTGCCTACCAGTGCCCATCAGTGCTGCCAATCAGTGCTGCCAACAGTGCCCACCAGTACAGCCAATCAGTGCACATCAGTGCCCACCAGTGCTGCCAATCAGTGCAGTGCCAACAGTGCCCACCAGTGCTGCCAATCAGTGCCTACCAGTGCTGCCAATCAGTGCCCCTCAGCACTGCCAATCAGCTCTGCCAATCAGTGCCCAACAGTGCTGCAAATCAGTGCAGCCAATCAGTGCCCACCAGTGTGGCCAATCCGTGCCTACCAGTGCCCATCAGTGCTGCCAATCAATGAAGGAGAAAAATCACGTGTTCGCAAAATTTTACAACAAACTGAAAAATGTTTGGGGTTGTTTTTCAATGTTTTTGGTCATTTTTCATTTGTTTAGCAAAAAATAAACCCCCTCCCCTCCCCCCCCCCCCAAAAAAAAAAGAAGAAATCTCTATTTGTGTGAAAGAGTCCTATGTGTTCAGTGTTATATGACCGAGTAATTGTCATTCAAAGTGTAAGAGCGATGAAAGCTGATTGGTCGGGCAGGAAATATAAAATATGGTATAACTTGTTATAATCAGTGAGTGTTAGAAAAGGAGGAGGAGGAGGGGGAGGTGCCGGTGATCCGGGTCACTGTAATAACACCCGCTGTGTGCCGGGGGAGGAGCTACAGAGAGAAGACGGCGGGCTTCATATACCGTATATACAGAGGGGCGGGGACACCGAGCGGGAGGGCGGTGCAGAGAAGGTGCCGGAGTCACGTGCCCGGTTGCTAGGTGACAGACGGCATCCCGGAAGTACACAGCACACACGATGGCCCCGAAGAGAGCGAAGAGCTCCGTCCCCCCCAACCCGACCACCGGAACCCCGGGGAGAGCCTGGGAGAGCGGACTGATCATCGCCCGGCTGGAGGAGGTAAGACGGAGGACTACAACTCCCAGCACTGCACACTGCCAGCTATGGAGGACTACAACTCCCATCATCCCCCACAATTCCCAGCATTCCCTGTGAGAGACTCCAACTCCCATTATCTCCTACTAGAGACTACAACTCCCATTATCCCCCACCAGAAACTACAACTCCCAGCCTTCCCTGTCAGAGACTACAACTCCCATTATCTCCTACCAGAGACTACAACTCCCAGCACTGCACACTGCCGGCTATGGAGGACTACAACTCCCATCATCCCCCACCAGAGACTACAACTCCCAGCATTCCCTGTCAGAGACAAGTCCCAAATTTCCTACCAGAGAGAGACTACAACTCCCCTTATCTTCTACCAGTGACTACAACTCCCAGCATTCCCTGTAAGAGACTACAACTCCCATTATCCCCTACCAGAGACTACAACTCCCATTATCCCCTACCAGAGACTACAACTCCCAA